>CM021106.1:507525274-507637542 GCA_007115665.2 Sequoiadendron giganteum | reverse complement strand
CCAAGGCACAAAATGATTGCCGTGGTAAAGCGGTTTAAGGAAAAAATAATGAATTTTTTGCCAAGTCTTTTTAGACAGAGGCACAATACTGGAATTTTTGACATGATTTCTCAACAAGCTCCCACTTGGCAAAGACTTAGCTTCCTCTAGACTTCAAAAAATTACTAACGGTCATAGGCCCCAAGGCCCATCAATCCTGCACACCATTTGAACTTGTTTGTGCTCACTAGCTTCGTCAATGCATCTACAACGTTCTTCAAAGTGTTGACCTTTTCAAGACTGAGATTTCCATCTTCCACCATGTCCCTCATGAAGTGGTACTGCACATCAATGTGCTTCGTTATGGCATGGAAAGTCAGGTTCTTTGCCAAAAAATGGCACTCTGACTGTCACAACAAATCGTAATCTTCCTTGCATATCTGAGCACAATCTACATAGCCAAACTACTTCCTTGTAGGCGTGGGTTTCTTCCATGTACTCTACCTCTGTAGTGGATAAAGCAACTACATCTTGTTGCTTTCTCATCCAACTGACTGCTCCACCATTTAACATGAATGTGTATCCACTGGTGGATCTCTTGTTGTCAATGTCCCCTGCCCAATCATAATCAACATATCCACGAATGTTGAGTGTTCTATATGATGCAACCAAAATTCCATGGTAACACAAAGCATAGTCTGAAGTACCCTTCAAATATCTGAACACTCTCTTCACAGCATCCCAATGTGATCTTCCCGGATTTTCCATAAACCAACTGAGAACTCCCACTGCTTGGGCAATGTCTAGCCTTGTACAAACCATAACATACATTGAACTTCCAACAACACTTGCATACTACACTTTGTTCATGTCCTCCATCTTAGTAGAAAACTTTGGATAGTCTTCAATAGATAGTTTTGTTCCCTGCATAACCAGAACAACTAGCTGCTTGCAGTCATCCATACCAAATCTCTCTAGAACTATATTGACATACTTACTCTGACTTACCCAAAGTTTTCTGCTCGTTTTGTCCCTGGTTATCTCCATTCCTAGAATATACCTTGTTGCACCAAGATCTTTAATTTCAAACTTTGCAGACAGCTGAGATTTAAGATCATAAATCATAGACTTGTTGTTTCCAATGAACAAAATATCATCCACGTACAGGGTAATAACAAGCACACGATCATTTTCAAATTTATAATAAACAAAATGATCATATTTTGATCTCACAAATCGTATCGACAACACAAACGTGTCAAATTTATGGTACCACATTCTAGGAGACTACTTCAAACCATACAAAGATTTCTTTAACTTACAGACTAGATTTTGTTTACCTTTTTCAACGAAATGCTTAGGTTGGGACATATAAATTTCTTCCTCCAGCTCACCATGGAGAAATGTTGTCTTCACATCCATCTTCTCAATTTATAAATCATACGCTGCTGCCAATGACAATAGAAATTTGATAGATGTCAGCTTTGCTATAGGGGAAAAATTCTCTCCATAATCAATTCCCTCAATTTGGGAAATCCCTTTGCAACTAATCCTGCCTTATACTTTTCAACACTGCCATCTAGACCAGTCTTCTTTTTGAATACCCACTTACAGCCAACAAGCTTTTTCCCTTTAAGCAAAGGTACCAAATCCTAGGTTTCATTCTTCTTCAATGAATCCATTTCTTCATTCATGTTCTCAAGGCAGGAATTCAAATTAGACATGTTGATTGCTTATTTTACTATCCTAGGCTCATTAGTGCTAGTAATTAAGGCATACGCACAGTTCAAATCTAACATTGAGAAACCATACCTTTCAGGTTGTCGTTTTTCTCATGTAGACCTTCTTACTGGCTGAGGTTGTGGTTCTTCATCTTTAGAGCTCTCAGAGCTGCTTGAACTCTCCTTAGTATTAGGTACACCATGCAATTCTTCCTTTTCTGGAGTTTAAGGAATCTCGACTGCATCCTTCTTCTTTTCTTTCTGATCTGTCTCAAGATTTTGATCACTTACTGAAGGTTTCAGCTAATGAAATATCACGCTTCTGCTGTACAGAACCTTCTCAGTAACAAGGTTCCAAAGCTTGTATCCTTTCATACCAACACCATAGCCAATGAGAATACATTTAACAGCCTTGTTATCCAGCTTTGATCTTTTCTCATTTGGCACATATGCATATGCCTCACAGCCAAAGACACCAACATGTCTCAGAGAGGGCTTCTTACTAGACCATGCTTGCAAAGGTTTCTTATCAACAAGAGCATAGCAAGGAGAATAATTTACCAGATAACATGTTGTAGCCACAGCCTCAGCCCAAAACCTCTACTCCAGATCAGCACCGCTCAGCATACTCCTTGCCTTTTCCATTAGCGTCCTGTTCAACCTTTCAGCGAATCCATTCTGTTGTGGAGTATAAGGCATTGTTTTATGCCTTTTAATTCCATGATTTTTGCAATACCTTTCGAAATCTGCAAAACAAAACTCATGGCCATTGTCCATCCTCAAACATTTAATTTTTCTTCTAGTATGATTCTCAACCAAAGTTTTAAATTCTTTAAACCGACTGAACACTTTTGATTTACTTTTTAAAAAGTATACAAATGCCCTTCTCGAACAATAATCAATAAAAGAAACATAATATCTAGACTTCGATAATGAAGGAACATTAACTGGACCAAACACATCAGAATGAACATAATCTAGTATACCAGAAGATTTATGAGGACTCAAGTAAAATGAAACACGGTGTTGTTTTCCATAAATACAGTGTTCGCAAAAATCGAACTCAAGGTTACAATCATCAAGCCCTTCTACAAGATTTTTATTCTTCAAGGATTTTAAACCTTTCTCACCTATGTGACCAAGTCTATGATGCCACATCATAGTCTTCTCTGCTGGGAGTTTTACCTCCAAATAATTTGTAGACAGAGAAGTGTCTTCATCTTCCTCTATAGGAGTTGCTTTGCTTGACTTTATAGAGGCATTGTTACATTGAACAAGACGTGCATCCAACTTGTACAAAGTGTCAGTACGTACACCCTTAGCGAGCACCATTGCACATCTAGCCATCTTACATCCTTTGCTTGAGAAATAAACTTGTACACCAACATCATTTAACTTACTAACAGAAAGAACATTATGAGCCAGACTTGGTATGTGCAATACGCCACCAATCCATTTGAATCTTTCGTCAGCAAATTGAATTCTAACTCTTTCTCTACCAACAATCTCCAGCGTTGAATCAGTTGCCAGGTACACCTTTCCACCATCATACTTCTCGTACTTAGAGAACCATTCTCTATGGGATGTCATGTGAAAGGATGCACTTGAGTCAACCAGCCATACATCATCTGATGCCTGAGTTGCCAAGGCTGCAATGAAGGCATTTGCATCACTCTGAGAAGATTCATTGTCTGAAACATTCTTCTTCTCCTTACAATCCTTTCAGATATGACCAGGTTGCCCACAGTTCTAGCATTTAACCTTGGACTTTTTACCAGGAGACTTTGATCTCCTTACATATTTGGATTTGGACTTCTTGTTCTTCTTTCCTTTCTCCTTTGGTCTACCTCAAACAACAAGAGCCTCTTTGGCCATCTCTAAAGACTTCCTTTGCACCTCTTCAGACAATAGTAACGCAACAACATCTTCCATTTTGAAAGTAGCGGTCATACTTCTAATAGCCATCACAATATGATCCCAACTGTCAGGTAACGAACACAACAGGAGCATACAATGACCCTCATCCTCAATCTTTACACCTACAGATGTTAGCTGAGTAACACTCATGTTAAATGAGTTTAGATGGTCTAGAACAGATGCACCTTCTTCCATCTTCAAGGAGTACAACTTCTTCCTCGGGAATAACTTATTTACCAGAGACTTTCCCTGATAAATATCACAAAGATTCTTCCATAATGAAGCTGCAGACTTCTCCTCATGGACACTTAGGAGTACAAAATCAGCCATACTCAGTCTTAGCAGACCTCTTCCTTTTCTACCAGCAAGGTCCCAATCCTCTTGCTTCATACTTTGTGGCATAGTTCCAGACACTGCTAACTAGAGGTCTCTATCCACAAGTAAGTCTTCCATTTTGAGTTTCCATAACTCAAAGTTGCTGCCGATGAATTTTTCAATCTCTACTCTACCTGACGTACTCGCCATCTCAAACAGAAATAAGTTTTAACAATGCAAGACTCCCATTGAAACAATATTAGCACAAAAAACTAACCTTTTTATCAAGGATAACACAACTGGCCAAGCTCTGATACCACTTGAAGGGAAGAATGGGGACTAAACAGTGCGGAATACCTTCCCTTAACACTAATACAATAGAGGAGAAGAGAAAAAATGAGTTCTAAAGCTTTCTTAGAAACTTCTGAGATGAATACATAAAGCATAAAAGAGATAATAGAAATAAGCATTCACAAATTGACACAGGTATTTACGTGGGAAAACCTTTTCAGGTAAAAAACCCACCACACCAAGCAAAGACAATTTGTATTATAGTAATAAAAATATTACATACAAAGTCTTCATTATTCACTCTCTGATCAGCTCACAACATCCCTCAAGTTCTACACTCATTGCTACAATACTTGTTTCAAGTATACAATGAACTACAACTTTCTCTGTTAGAATTGTCTTATAGCTCCACTTGACTTGCTACTAGCAACCACTTCCTTCACCATCAACCTATGATTGACATATATAATAATGTATTTGAATACACAAGTCATACATTTCATTAAACATTCCAACCAATCACCTAACAGATTGATGCACCGATCGCCCAATCAAGAAATCACTAACAAATCTTCTTGCATCGGGCTGCCCAGGCATTTATTTCATTGCCTAAATCGGGTTCTTGTCATCAATTGAACAAGCCTTGTAATAACCGCCTTTTAATATTTTGGCCTTTAGCCAATCAGATCACTGAGACTGAGCCACGTGTCCACTTTCTATTCGCCTATCTCTCTGAATTTCTAGTCCAACTCGGTCAAGCTCAGTTGACCGAGCTCCGAGCTCATTCTTACTTCCACTGCACCACCGCCAAGCTCATTCTACCCTGTCACGGTATGGTGGTGAGCTCCCCCAAGATCTCCCTGGCTTTACCCATACTACTGTTGAGCTCTCTAAGCCACCCCGCAGTGTGGCGGTAACTGTCGGGCAGGCTACCAGTGGTCATACCGTGCTACCGCGGAGGCCACCAAGCCACCCCGCGATAGGGTGGTGACCGCTTTGACAGACCGCTAGCAGTCTCACCATAGCCATCGCGATGAGTGAACTCACCGCCCGTGGTGAGGCGGTAGCCGCCAATGGTCTCACTGTGGCCACCGCAGTGAGCATTCTCATCGCCTACAGTGGGGCAGTAATTACTAGGCTCCACCGTTGTAGCTTACAGCAACCACCGCAGTGAGTAATCTCACCACCCGCAATAAGGTGGTAAGCAGTCACTGAAAACCGCTAGCCGTCTACCACAACCACCGCAGTGAGGTAGAGCATTGCCAGCGGTAACCGCCAGCCCTTCACCGCAATACCACCAAGGCACAAAATGACTGCTACGGTAAAGCGGTTTAAGGCTGAAATAATGAATTTTTCGCCAAGTCTTTTTAGATAGAGGCACAAGAATGGAAGTTGAGACATGATCTCCCAACACGAGAATGTTGAGAGTGCATGATATATTTTGGTACTATCTTATTCTTAAATTCACTCATGAATGCATGCACACTAACTTTTTTTGTAACTAAATCACAACGCTTTCCTATTTTCCCATCTTTTAAATAATAGTGACCATTCTTAAATTTTTTAACTTCTACTAATTGTTGTCCAAAATAATTATCAACACTTTCATGCATACAATTTCCTAAGAATGAAATATTTCCACAGTCAATGCATTGTCTCGAAATACAAGAACTTAAATAAAAAAAATTACCATTAGATCTTTCACAAAACAAACTTGAAATAAACTCCCTTATTGCTTCAGGTGGCATATTAATACCGCACTCCTGTATAATCATGTTAGTATGCAAGGTACAACGTATATATCGAAAAACATCATAAAAATAACGAAATTGAACATGTGTTTTACAACAAGATATTCGTTGCTTATTAATTTTTACATACCACGGTTTACATTTTTTAAAAGACCTTTGACTTATTTTAATATTACCGGGTAACACTAAATCACCACAAAATTTTCTATAAAATTCAGTTTGTGTTGTATCTAATAGGTGTTTTGGGTGAGGATCACGAACTTTGGACCCCACCCTTAATTTTAAAACATCTCTAGCATTAGATGAAACCCTAGTATTATCATGCCAATATTTTTCAATCAAAGATTTAATTTCAACATTCAATTTCATATCAGACCTCGGGAGTTGACCACTGAAACTCCAACATTGGTTGATATCATCATTTTCTATAATTTCTCTTCTTTCTGCCGCTCTTAGCAATGTTTTAGGATGTATTTTTAAAACTTCACTAATATTTCTTACCATTATTCTATTCAAAGTTTCTTTATTAACTATAGCAGTTGTTATAGCTCTTCTTGCTGCATTTTTATCTTTAGATCAACTATTTTTCCCAATAGATTGAATGGTACTAGAAACAATACACATAGCATGTTTTAATGATTGATCTTTTCTTTTTGGTTTAACAAAAAATCCTAACCTTTTCATTATTTTCCTCATTTTTTGCATTCTCATCAATTGCATCATTAGTTGACACTGAATTGCAATTTTTTTATGATAAAATAATTTGTTGTATATTTTATTTGCATGTTTTCTTATTTGCCTCCAAGAAATTTGACTAGGAAGATTATCGAAAACACCACTTTCAATTTAAAAAAAGAAAGTATTTTCATTAAATTCAACATCACATTCTAGATTTTCATCTTCATCTTCATCTTCATTTTCATTTTCATTTTCAACTTCAAAATGATTTACATTTTCATCTTCATTTTCATCAACAAAACGGTTTTCATTTTCATTTAAATCAACAAAACGGTTTTTGTTTTCATTTTCAAGAAATTTTATAAAAGTTTCATCTCTCTGAATATTATCAATGTCAACATCGTTAATTCCAACATCTTGTAAAACTTCTACATACGAATTTACCATTTCACTAACATGTGGATTTGAAGACGTACCTAGATGTGTGCATATTAAAACACTCTCCATAGCATTGAAAGAGGGATTTGAAGACATAGTAGGACTTGCTTGTATAATCATATTCTTCTCCAAATTGAATTCTTGAAAATTAGCTTCATCTACAACCATAGTCTCCTCTATGTTTTCATCTTCAATAGTTGTGGAGCTGGATGCTCCCCCATTATTCATTGATTTAATTCTCATTCTTCTTTATCTTTGTCTTTGTCTCTCCTTCTCTTTGTTTGCTTCAATTTCTTCAGGAGTCAATGTCTTCCTCCTCTTATTACGAGTTTTATCTCCCATGATTATAAAATTCTCAAGCACAAATGAATATCAATAGTGAAATTCTTCAAAAAATTCAATCCAAATTGGAAGTTCAAGACCTATAAGGACTAAATTCTTCCTCTCGTGTTCCTCAAAACAAGTAGAAAACTAGCACAATTCCACTTTAAAACTGATTTCTTCATGCCTCCTTTGAAAAAATCAATTCATATTGCAAGTTGAAGACCTTTTGTTCCTCCTTTGAAAAAATGGGATCTCTCCTTTGAAAAAATTAATCAAAAATGCAAGTCACCACCTATAAAAAAATGCTTGATGAAAAATAGTCCAATTTTACTCCTCTCGGTCATACATGTGAAGTTGCAGACTTCAAAGTAAAATTTGACAGTAAATTTAAATAACATGGTTAAAAAGAAACGAAATCCGGTTCTATAATCAAGATCTTGTTCCCAATAATTATTATGGGGACCGTTAGCAAAGGAACAAGATCCCATTTCATAAACGGGATCTTGTTCCCCTACCAACGATCACCGTATTAAATATTGGGAGCGAGATCCCGATTATAGAACAGGATCCCGATTTTTTAAATTTGAAATTATTATTGCTTCGTGGTCGGGTTTTTTCCTCGAATTTTAGTTCGGGAAAAGCATTGGGAGTCTGAACCTAGGCCTTCAACCTGGTTTGACCTACAAGTTGAAGGTTCTAACAATGTCAGAGAAAAATATCGAGTTTGGACATATGGCTGACGACTTTTTTTGCAAAATGTTTTGACGAAATTAAAACCCATTTTAGATGAGACAATGTAGATTCAAAATATGTAAATTTTTTTACAATTGGATTTTTTTTTTCTATTTTTCAATTAATTTATGATGAAACTGGTCCATAAACTTTAAATATCAGGGTTTTTTACTATTTTAATAACTTTTGATCAACATAACATTTTGACGAACGGATTGCACGAGAGCAAACTTCAGACAATTATTTTCAATTTAAAAAAAAAATAATAAAAAATGATAAATTTAGGTCATCTTATGCATGTCGTACACGACGATTTTTCAAAACAACAAATATGCCTAATAAAAAATTAACAAAAAAAAAAATCACTAAAAAATTACAAAAAAAATATCCAAAACAAGCTTTAGTGAGTCACAAGTCTTTTCCCAAAAGGATTTAGAAAAATATGATAATTTAGGTCAAAACATGGATGTCGTACACATGCATGGTATGGTAAAAAAAATGACTTTTAAATAGTGGTTTTTGCAAAATCCTATTGAAACTCAATTTGTACAATCTGAGTATTGAAATAAATTACATATTTGGAAACTAGACTCTAAGTACTAAATTTTATGATTAGCGACTTTTTTGAAGATTCCATCTCTAAGTGCTTCAAATTTTAAGGTCAAATGTGTCAAACTTTGAAAATCAGGGAAAACACTTCCACTTTTTGGCCAAAAAGTGGACTCAACTTCTTGCCAACACCTAATAGATACAAAGAATATTTTTGGGTTCGATATTGAGGAGACAAACATAATGGCTTTAGTGGGTTGGGAAAAGGTGTGTGCTTCTAAAAGGGTTGGAGGATAGGGCATACAAAGGATGAAATTGTTTAATAAATCTCTTATTGCTAAAATAGGCTAGAATATTCTTAAAGGTGCTAAAAACTGGATTAAAATCTTAAGGGATATTTTCTAAGTGCTTTGGATCTTCCTTATGGTTCAGTGTTTTGGAATAATTTGATTAAAATAAGAAGTGTGCTAAAATTGGGGGTTAAGAAAAGAATTGGAAATGGTAAAGACACTAATTTTTGGGAGGATGTTTGGCTGAATGGTTCTTGTCTCTCATCCACTTACTAGCTCGTTCAATTAAAACAAAGGCTTATTAGAAATTTTGGTAAGCAATTTGTTGGGTATATAAACTAGGATGGCATGGAGCCTTAATGGATTGATTTAAAAAATGCTGGTTGGAGTCAACCTTAGGGGAGGGAGACAACAAAACTGGAATGTTGCTTTGTAAATTTTATATCAGAAGTTAGAAGTTATTTCTTTCTTCTCAAAAGAAAAAAAGAGTGAGTGGATTTGGACTATGCATACCTCATGGAACCTCCCAGTGAAATCTACTTATGAAGTTTTGGAAAATCCTTTGATTCATTACAGTGAGTTTTAGTGGAACAATGTCTGGACAAAAAAACTTGATACCCAAAGTGAATTATTTTGGTGGGCAGTTGTTCATGGAAAGATCCTTACTATTGACAACCTTAATAAAAGAGGGTTTCAATTTGTGAATAGATTTTACCTTTGTAATGAATATGAGGAGTCTATATGCATCTTCTTTTCATTGTTCCTACTCCAGAGAGGTATGGTCATATTTTCTTCCTATTCTCATGATCAAATGAGTCTTCCCCTCTTCAATAAGAAATTTTCTTGACAGTTGGAATGTCAGTCCTTATTTTCATAACATTATTGTGGATATTTGGATACAAGTCCCTCCCTTTATTTCTTGGGGCTTATGGAAAGATAGCAGGATCTTTCGAGAGTCTGAAAGAAACAAAAAATATATTTTCATGGCGATCATGTATCAAATTTAGGAGAATATAAATGTGGGGGTCTATGGATCCTCAAAACACATGCCCTATTATAAAGAGCTTAGGATTAAACAGATATGGGGGCTAAAACAAGATCTTACGAAAGTCAATTGGATTAACTATTTAAATAGAAAAAACATTGTTTGGAATCCTCCTAAGATGGACTGATTCTAATGCAATCTTGGTGGGTGCTCAAGGTGAACCCAAGACTTGATGGAGTTGGGGGAATTATTAGAAACCATCATGGTAATAATATAGAAGGATATGACAATAAATCAGGTGTTTGCTCCTTTAATGTGGTTGAAGCTATGGTGGTTTGGGTAGGTTTAAAGCATTTGAAGGAGTTGGGATTTACCAAGTTATCATTGAAGGAGATTCAAAACTTATCATTGATTATTTGAAGGGGGGATTTATTGTTTTGGGAGATATGTGATAGTTTGGAAGACAAAAAACATATCCTTAAGTCCTTCCATAATTATAAAATACAACATTTGTATAGAGAAGGGAATTTAGCTATTGATGCAATAGCTAATGAATCTCTTAAGCATAAATAATGGACACATTAGGTCATTTCAGTGTTTCCACACCATATAAAAGAATTAGTCACTAAGGAAAAATATGAGGCTTCACCTAAATATGTGTCAAATGACTAGGAGTGATTTAAGGAGTATTAGACCCTCAATCAAGAAGGATATATCTATGCATTAAGGTATTCAAATGAGAGGAAGTATTAATTAGAAGAGGGTGAATTGGAATGTACGATGCAATGATGGGAGAAAATGTAATAATAAAGGGGATGGTACTTGGCAAAGGATGACTAAAAATAGAAATTTATTAAATGACGATATATTTATTGAAGTTTGGATTATCAAAGGCCTTCCAATAATCATGATCACCTCTAATTATTACATATCATAAATGAATTACATGCTTTTCATTCCCTGTGTGCATTACGTCCACTTCAGTTACTATATCAAGGATGGTATGGGGGATTATGATCTTCTTCATAGCAAGGTTGATACTGCCAATAATGACAATTTATTCTTGAGTGTTCCCTATTTAATTTCTTGTTGGTTGATATTATTTTGGATTGTTGGCATTAATATAGAAATTTTAAAAATTAAGATTTTTAGTGATAAAAATTGCAAGCTGAAGGTTTGTGAGGTGGATATGTGCTTGAACAAGGGTTTATAGAGAAAGTTTGGTGTTTTTAACCAGTATTCTATAGATATGTGGGGTCCCAAAAAGAGAACTAAACTTGTTATCTATGGAAATTTGTAATAGAATGATGAACTTTTGGTGCTTTTTGTTAGAACTGGCTTGGCATCCTTTTTCCAAGCAATACACAATTACGATGACACATTGACCCCAAAATTCATAAATTCTTGGTGGGATGGTCATGTGTTGATTGGTTCAATGAAATTTTAGGTTACTCAGGTGATCTTGGAAACCACTAGTCTGGCTAACAATGGTATGAACATTTTTAAAAAAAGTAATGGTGAATACCAAAGCTTCGTGAAATTTTTTTTCGAGAAAGGAGAAACTAAAAAAGGTTTCAGAATGGGTATTCTCACCTCAAGCTCCCTCCTTCATATGTTGTGGTAAGTTTGTATGTAATGTGCTAATTTACCCTTAAAGGTAGAATATGACAGTGCATGGTTACCATTTTCCAATTCTCAACCACAATATGCATAATGAGAAAATAAATATCTTGTTCTATGTTTTCTCCTCCCTTTAACAAAATATTGAAAAAGGAGCTTCACCTCCTCTACACCAAGGTTTAATGATGGCTCAGTAAAAATTTTCTCTCTAATAATTTTCATAGAAACCATAGGGCTCTTGGCTTAGCTAACCCTCACAACATTGTTAATACGAATATGGCTAAAGCCTCTACTAAAGTGAAAACCCCAACTGGCCAAAAATCTCACAATTCTAGTGTCTGCATTGAGCCAATTGAGAGTAATTATCTTCTCCTTCTAAGGACCTAGCCTTAGAAAGTAAAAATGTTGCTAATAAAAACCAAAACCTAAGCATAGACCTATTGCTCATTCTGTGGACCTTGCTTTACTGAAGACCACTCTCAGGAAAAAGAAAACATTCTCCTTTGTTGCTTAAGTATCCCAAAAGAAAGAAGTTGCAAAGAAACCCCAAGAAAGAAATTTTCATCACTATCATTGAAGATAATGAAGAAGAACAACATGAGGTAAAATAAGAAGATTTTAGTGGGTCCAATAAGAGTGGTAGGAGATCGAACCAACTGGCCAAAGTCAGTTCTATGGAGAAGGGGGATAAAGACAAAGGGAAGTGTGTTGCTCTTGTTAGTGAGGAAGAATTATCCCCTAACAAAGAATCTGAACCTATGAATGGAGAGGAAATTGGGGAGAATGAATGGGATGATTTACTAACCAAGAAGATGAGGAGGGGGAAATGTGATGGAGAAAGAGGTTAGAGTGGAAGGTGTTGAGGCCTCAGAGTTGAGTGATAAGATGGATAATGGTGATGTGGATATGAATCTCTTTGTTCCCTCAAAGGAAGATTTTAATGCTGCCTCTAATGGTGATCTGAATAAAAATGATTCTCATGTAGGTTAAAATGGAGAAAATGGAGAAGGCTCTTTGTACCCCTGATGAAAGTTATTGATAGCCTTATGAACAACACAATTCTTGGCACTATTTTTGGCCAGTTGAAGATAAGGAAGTAGCTCAAGCACCAAGGGAAACAAATGGAAGAAAAACAAGTTGATGCTGATGAGAATACTAATTGTAAGAAATTTATCTCTGACATTGGGGATAATTGGGAGCTTATAATTACTACTAAAAAATGATGAATTGTTTCTTTGTTAATGATAGGATTGTTGAGTATGGTTTTATTTTTACTAGTGTAGTGCCCCTCCATCTGTGTTGTCTTTGGGTTGCTTTTTACTCGCTTGTAAAGTCGAGTTTTGATTGGTATTGTTTGACTGTTCGATCATTGAGTCATGCTCGTGAATTTTGTTTTGTTTGATTATTTTATTAAATTTAAATTGTCGAATTGTAGGCTTTGACTAATGAAGATAAAAGCATTTATTAAATCAAAGAATCAAATTAAATTAAACATTATGGAAGTATTTATTTAGTTATAATAAATTAAGATTTATTGTTTAAATGAAATATTTAAATATATATATTATCGTGTTTGTGCAAACAAACTTAAAAAGAAATTAAACTAATAAATTAAATTATTAAATTATTAAGAGAATTTTAGTAATTAATTATTAAATTAATTTGAAGGGGATAAGGATTTATTAGCTTATACTATTATTTTATTAAAGATGAAAAAAGTAAATAAAACATAAACTGGTATTTATAAATAATGTTTATTTTTAAATTTAATATAGTGGATTAATAATCCACTTATTAATAAAGTTTATTTTAAATTTAAAGTATTTTGATGAGAGGTATTTAATAAAGTATTATGTTTGAAATGATAAAATTAAAAAAAAAAAAAAAGATTTACGTTAGTGATTTGTTTAATTTTTATTTTTTTAAATATGGCATATTGTTAACGGGTAAAATATTAAAATAAAGGGTGAAACTTATTTGGTAGCAATATGATTTATTAAATTTAGTAGTGGAGTTAGGTTTCTAATTTTACTAAATGTAAAGATTACCCTCCAGGTGGTAAAATGTGAAAAGTGAATTGACGGGTGGAGGAAAAGAATTTAGGAATTTGCCACCTGTTTTGTTTGTTATCAAAATTTTCTAGAAACTCATCTTTAATTTATTTTGGGGAATTCAGTGAAATGATCATTGGGAAATTGTCAAAGAGAAAAATTAGTTTTCACTCTAGAAATGAGAGATTGACTCAACTCCATCACTGCCTTCAAGCTTCATTTTCTAGGTATTAGTGTTCACATGTGGTTTTGTTTCTTTTTCTAAAGAATTTGTTTTACACACACACACACACACACACACATATATATATAGTCTTTGCTTGGGGGTTTCATTTAGCTTTAATTTTATATTTGTTTTAAAACACACACATATATATATTTCATTGAAAATGTAAGCATTTACTATGCTATGTTTTATTATATGTTAATTCTTGTCATACATTATCTCCTCTATTCATTTATAAAAATATATATATGAATATAAAGCTCTTATAACTGGTTTAAGAATGCTCGTTGTTTGAGAGAGTAGATTAGGTTAAAATTTTATGTATTTATATAAATATAAAATATATGTTTATGTGTTGTTTGAGAGAGTAGATTAGGTCAAAATTTTATGTATTTATATAAATATAAAATATATGTTTATGTGTTTGAGTAAATTGATGTTTTAAAACAGTAATTATTTTATTTCAAATTAAATGGATATATATATATATATATATATATATATATGGTTAAAAGTAAGTTGTTGTATTAGCTTAAATGAAATTGGTGTATAAAATGTAATTGATTAATTATTATCCTTTGTTTATTTCGGTGGAAATGAATTTGTTTTGCTACTATCTCTAAATTGCATTTTCAGTTAATATAAAATAGTCATACTTATATGTATATGTGTGGTGTATTATAAATAAGTATTTTGTTAGTTAGTTTTAAACCTAGGGTTGTTTAATGAATTCAGTTAAATATAATTATTTCTGTGAAATATATATAGAGAGAGAGAATATGAAACTTGTTTATATGAACTCTTTAGTTAAAATAGATTTATGTTATTATATTTGTGTTTTATATTGACATCTTTAGGAGGAAAAATTTATATGAATAAATATATATAAATATATCGGTATATCTGAGTATATGTATATATAAGAATATATATATATATATATATATATATATAAGTGTAAATTTATATATTTATATTTATTTTTGGATAATTGTTAGAAAAGAATAGTTAAATTTGTTAAATTTAAAAGAAGAGTATATATATAACGTATTTATATCTACCTTATATGTTAAAAGAGATTTACCTTTTGTCATTTTGATTTTCTTCCTAAAGTTAAGTATTATTTACATAAAGAAAAGATATTCTCTTCCTTACTTTAGGTTCTTTCTTTAAAAAAAAAAATTAAATATATAAATGAAAGGAATAATTTATTAATTATAAAAGAAAGTCACTATTATTATTTTAAATTACTTCTTAAGGTAAATAGAATATTTAATAATTTATTAATTATAAAAGACAATCGCTATTAATATTTTAAATTACTTATTAAGGTAAATAGAATATTTGTGTTTAGAGACTAAATAATGATTGGTTAGTGTATTTTTAAAATGGAATAGCTAGATTAGAATAAATGAAAAGTGGATTTTTGTGTGTCAAGGTTGCCTTAGTAATTATCCATCAATATTCTTAAACATTTGAACATCTATATGAAGTATTTGCAACAAATAAGAGGGTTTTACTGTGTTTCTTTTGTTAAGTGATATTCATGTCTTAAGAATATTTGATTTTGTAGGAAAAATGGATTAGGAAAGAAATATAATAGTTGTGTAACAAGTGACTGGTTGGTGAATAAATTAGAAAATAGAGTAGCTAACAAAATGAATTAATTTAAGTATATTTAGATGACTAATAGATTTGTGGTTATAAATACACCTCATGTTAGGGTTAGTTAATTGAGTACTTGATTTAAATATTTAAGTTCTTTTTTAAAAAAATTGGAAGGGATCTACATTGTAGAAAAACTTTCCTATATTGCTTCATTTAAGTGATTCTTTATAGGTGGATAAATGTGAAGGAAAAAGAAACAGTGCTACTTAATTACTTTAAAGAGTATTCTAGAAAAGATTAAAGCATTATTTAACAAAATAGCTCTAATTTGATAGCTTAAGGAAAATAGTATTATAAGGGAGTTAGTAGCATAAATGGAGTTTGAAATTGTGTTAATTAAATATTGTATTTCTCTAAAATTATGTTTTATTTCATAAAGGAAATCAGCGTTATAGATAGAGCTTGAGATAGTAAGATCTTTTCCTTTTAATAATTTGCCACTTATTTATTGGTTAATTATATTATTTAATAAAATTGGTCAGATAATTATTGTTAGAGAGGTATTTAGGTTCGCTTAGGGAAAGTCCAAATTTGAAGAAATTTATATGACAATATTCTATGTTTTTCTTTTATTGAATCAAGGGGCTTGTGTAGTTAAATGTTAGAAAAGAATATTTTGGTCTCTTTAAATAAATGATTATATTTTATATAAATTAAATGTATAAATGAAGGGTTTATTTAAGAAGTTAGTGGATCATCATTTTAAAAGTGGTTTTGTATATAATCATGTATCAGACGATTTGTTGATTTCATGAATATGTTGGCTACTTGAGTGCTTGTTATAAATTAGTCGAGTAAGTTAGTGATTATGTGAGTGTTCCTTGATATCTTGTACCTTGAATATGTTAGTGGGAGTTAAGTATGTATTGATGGTTCCAAATTGAAGGGTTTTTCCTCTTGAGTTGATTTTGTCTTGAGGGGATTTTATACATCAAATTTTTCTATTGGAACCATGTTGCTTCGTTTTACCCTCAATTGTGGGTTTTTTTTTTTTTGGTTAGTCGTTCTTCTTGGGCTTCCAAAGGAGGGGAAGGAATATTTTGCTTCATAGTTGGTTTCCATTTTGGTTTTGTGAATGGTTTCTCTTATGCTTGTTTTGATTTTGGTGGGTTTAGCCTTGCACTTGGAAGTTGCTTATTTATGGAATTCTTGTGTGAGATGGTGCATGCCTCACTTGATGTATTTACTTTTTGGCCTGGATATTTTGTGCAAGTTGACTTTCCTGTTTGTGATTATGAGTCTTTTGTTGTTAGTAGGGGGTCGATAAGCTATGAAGATATGCATTGGGTAACCCATATCAAGCCTATGTGATGACACTCCACCCTCTAGCAACCTTGTGTGTTTGTTGTTTCCCCTCGTTGTTCTTGTACCTCTAGAAGCGGATGTTATTGTGTTTGATGTTGCTTTTGTCATGGAGTCTTGTTAGCCATTGTTCACTTGATCGTTTTGGTTGAGGGTCTTTCTTGTCAACTCCTAGCATGGGGGTGGGTCTTTAGACTCACATGGTCGAGTGGAACATGATATGCACCCCATTGGGTTCCCAGTTAGTGTTTGTGAAGCGCGAAGTTTGTGTCATTACAAAGAATCCAGAGCATCACCATAGTTCAGTTATACCATGTCCATTTTTGTATTTCTCTTGTATCAATGTATTATTCCCACTATGTGTTGGGAAGCACGGTTGTGCATATGTAATCTTAAAAGAAATGAAAATTCTCATTATCAATGTATTTGTATAATTTAATTTGATCATTGTAATGTATCTATGTTTATATTCTCTTGATTATGTATCATATATGGATACTTCTCATTTATGTAATTTCATGAATGGATGGTTTATAATGTAATATTGGAGTTCGTTCATTATCGTTATGGTATTAGTTTAGGTTTTTGTAATGCCATCTCATGTACCCCAAAGGACGTTGTTGGTATTATAATTGTATAACTTCTATATATGTGATGTATGCTCATATTCATCTTGTGTAATGTTTCTCTTTCAAAAAAAAAATTGTGCGGTGTTTGTTGTCCATTTGGGTTCACATGGCGGGTAGTTACACCATTAGTATCAGAGCCTAGGTTCATACATTGGGAACTCCGGTTGCATCTGAGCCCATTATGTTGTCCTAGTGAATCTGTTAAGTGATCACGATGATCATGACATTGATATTTTGCACCATGTGATATGTGGAAAAGATGTAATGATATGAATCACACCGTTGATGGAAATAAGTGTACTTATGGAATTTTGTATGTAATTATCTTTCCCCTATAAATGTGAGAAACCAGTAACTGTGCATTGGTTGAGTGTTGTGAATAGCCCGTACTTATTTTTTGGGCCCATAACCCACAAGGTCCATGGGATGGTGATACAGTGTACCCATCCATTCGGAATATGTTGTATTCAGTGTGGGATTAACCATACCATTATGTGTGTTGTATGTTTTTTACCTGATTGAGGGTCAACCCACGTGTGGTTGAAAATATATATATATATAAGAGTAGCCAAAAGATAGTTTCATAGATTCTTTTCTTTTGGTTCTCTAGCCCCTCGATCCGTGAAGGGGTAGTAGCAGTCACAAAGTTTCTTGGGCAGAGTGCATAGCATACGCACAATGCGACGTAGAGCATTCTTAGCTCAACCGATCCCAAGGAAACCTACTCACTACTTCCCCTTATGATGGATCAGGGTACTTGATCCATATGTGCTAGCTTAAACCCCACAATTTTGAGTACAACAACATTGGTTGTTAGTTTATGTTTGGTCGTCCATAGGGATGTTGAGCTGGCATTGGCGAGTCAACCTCATCTGTATGAGAGGTGAAGCTCGAGTAGCCCCATATTCATATATTGTATACACCGTATTTGCACGTGTTCTGACATGATGCAATGGATAGGATGCCACACCCCACTAATGTTCCAACACAGTGTTGGTGATGATGTCGTGTTGATGATGGTAGCGAGCTGGGCTCGAGGACACGATGCCACATGCATAGACACGTGAAGTTGCACTATGAGATTGTGTTATGATAGCCTACTTGTGTGATGAGCATGATGGGGCCTCGCACACCTGTAGAGGGATACTCATGTTTTCTTTCGACAGTGTTTGGGTCGGTTAGCATATGGGTATTTCCTAGCCATGTATACCTCTGGCGATGGTGAGTACCTGTGTGTGCCTTCTCCATGAGGTATCGATATGTGCGGTGTGTCTTCGCATGCCTACTTCCATGGAGCCACAGACACATTTCCATGCGGCATACGACCAGTACGTGCCTTCTCCGACTGGCATATGACCATGTCACGTGACGACGCGAGGCAGGGTGTAGCCAAGGAGCACACTCTGGGTCATGTGGATGGTGTGCTTACTCCGCACCACATGAGGACTACTGTTATAGCCTGACGATGTTCCCTCCTTCCTCGTTTGGTGGCTAGTATCTAGTCACGCAGTGTTGTATTGTGCAATTTTGAAGATTGAGGACTTCCTATGTGATTATTGATGATTTTAGATTGACTTTGAAGGCCGACATTTTGTTTATGTTTGATTGTAATGGTTTAGCCACACTATTTGATCTTATTCTCTCATAGCCCTTGTGGTTACATTTGATTTAGTGTTGATATTGCACGCATTTCTTTCTTTATTTCTGAAATTGAATCTTATTTGATGGTTGTTTTATGACTTTGGTGGCTAAACTAGTTTATCTTTACTATTTTTGAGGCTGGCCATGTGTCGTATTGTGATTCCTCTCCAAGGACGTATGAGGTGGACTTGGTGAGTGTATATAAGGAAGCAAACATAGGGAACCTTGAGGATGGGGGTATGTGAAGTTGTTTAACAACTAGGACTCACTACCCACCTATGTGTGATGACTATCTCTTGGAGGCTAACCACCTTATACAACAAGGGATAGGTCATTGTGGTCTTTCTTAGATGGTCTCACCATGTGTGTGTGGCCTAACACCATCAAGACACTGAGTGTGAGATATGGATAATGTGAGATGGATATTGGCTCTTGGCTCATGGATTAGTATGCTGCTTTTCGGTGTCCAGATGGACCCTTGTGTAGCCTTGTGATGTGATTCTCGTTGATGTGAATTTGTGTGTGAATGTAATGAGTGTGTGTTAAACTTGGGATTTTGTGCCTTGGGGAGTGATACATCATGTTTTGTTGATACTGAAGAGGTGTTATTTGAGGGTCTTTGCCAAATATGTGGTGAATTTTGTGTTGAATAATGAATTAAGTGGAATGCCTTGTGTGTAAATGATGATATTAATGAAAATATGTGCTCCTTGTGTGTGAGTATATTGTGTTTTTTTATGGAGGTGTAGCATTTCAATATAATGAATCGGCTTGAATGATTAGTACTAATGTGTTATGTTTCCACCCTAGTTTGTGATTTTTAGGTTGTCAGCTTTGAATCTCAGTGATGAAGGTAAATTAATTGGTTATGCTTATCTTATGGACTTAGTGTTATGCATTGATTAGTGATTTTTATGAGACAATTGGTTGTGATGCAATTAGTGTCATAAATGATATAATTGATGTTACGAGGTGAGAGGGACGGTGTAGCATCACTCGCGAGTGAGCGCCCTACTACATTGCAACTTCCTCTCACGATGTGGATATTTTGGATATAGATATGTTGTTTTGACACTTGGTTTTATGCAGGATTGCAGGTACCCAAGCCTCGATTCCACCTGCATTGTCAGGACAGGGTGAGCCTCATAAATCCCCATGGGTATGACGTGGAAACACAGAGTTGACAAGAAGGGTCCCCAACCTTGCCATCATCCTTGACGAGGATAAGTACCCCCACCTTGGAATCCGTTGGTATGGTTTTCATGTGTTGACAATTATTTTGTTGGGTGTCTTTCATTATTTGATTATGTCATAATGTTATTGTTGGAGTTGATGTTGTTTTTGAATGTGTTAGCCTTGCGACTTCCAAGAGTAATTCAAATCCTTGGGGGGGAGGATGTAGTGCCCCTCCATCTATTTTGTCTTTGGGTTGCTTCTGACTCACTTGTAAATTTGGGTTTTGATTGGTATTGTTTGACTGTTCGATCATTGAGTCATGCTCGTGAATTTTGTTTTGTTCGATTATTTCATTAAATTTAAATTGTCAAATTGTAGGCTTTGACTAATGAAGATAAAATCCCTTATTAAATCAAAGAATCAAATTAAATTAAACATTATGGAAGTATTTATTTAATTATAATAAATTAAGATTTATTGATTAAATGAAATATTTAAATTATATATATATATATATATATATATATATATATATATATATATATATTATCGTGTTTGTGCAAACAAACTTAAAAAGAAATTAAACTAATAAATTAAGATTTATTGTTTAAATGAAATATTTAAATTATATATATATATATATATATATATATATATATATTATCGTGTTTGTACAAACAAACTTAAAAAGAAATTAAACTAATAAATTAAATTATTAAATTATTAAGAGAATTTTAGTAATTAATTATTAAATCAATTTGAAGGGGATAAGGATTTTTTAGCTTATACTATTATTTTATTAAAGATGAAAAAAGTAAATAAAACATAAACTGGTATTTATAAATAATGTTTATTTTTAAATTTAATATAGTGGATTAATAATCCACTTATTAATAAAGTTTATTTTAAATTTAAAGTATTTTGATGAGAGGTATTTAATAAAGTATTATGTTTGAAATGATAAAATTTATATATATATATATATATATATATATATATATATATATATATAAGTAAAAGATTTACATAACTGTAGTGATTTATTTAATTTGATTCTTCTATTTAATAAAGGCTTTTATCTTCATTAGTCAAAGCCTACAATTTGATAATTTAAATTTAATGAAATAATCGAACAAAATAAAATTCACAAGCATGACTTAATGATCAAACAGTCAAACAATACCAATCAAAACTCGACTTTACAAGCGAGTTAGAAGCAACCCAAAAACAACACAGATGGAGGGGCACTACAACTAGTTTCTTTAAGACTCATATTATGTTGTTAAATCTTATATGGACTCTTGTTGGCACTTGACCTGATTTTAGTAGACAGTTATAAAATGTTTTCAATTTAGATATATGGCCTATGCTCCCTGATGCTTATTTTAATTTTGGCTTGTCTGTCTGTTGATCCCTTTTGACTGGTTGTATTGTTGGTCTCTTTGGTTCTTGATGTGTGACTAGTTGTTGTCTTGCTAGTATGTTTCTTCTAGTTGTTTCTGCCATGCTTTGAACTGTTTTTTGGGATCAAGGCCCTTCCTTGCTTATCTAATAAAAAATATAAGCACATCAAACACACAACACAACTTTAATAATATTTTTTCCCAGCTACATGTTATATGAATCAATCAAATAAATATTATTCAATCCTAATACACATCAAGCACACAACACAACTTTACTATGAATTATCCCCATTGACATGTCATATGATTTGATCACATAAACAATATTCAATCCTAATGCACAAGTATACTAGGTACACAAAATAAATTTAATTCACATTTTTACGTAACCCTAACATAAATTCCATATAAATAAGGTTGTGTATACAGGCTTAATAATATATATAATCTTAATTTAGATTAGAACACTAGACACACATACAACTTCAATACAAATTAACCTCATGTACATGTCATTGAGATCAATACATACACAACTTAATGAAAAATATGGCATTCAACCATAATATTAATTATAACCATTTGCATGTCATATGAATCAAACACATTCAACTGAGTAAAGGACATAATTATGACTAATAATAATGCATAGGAGCACATGAGGCACACCATAAAATTTTGATTCATAGTTGGTGGAATACTAACATAAAATCCATATTAAACAAGGATGTTTAAATGTTTCAATCAAACCCTTATCAAAGCTTAAAAGCCTAATGTACATATACATGTTAGGAACACAATACACCTTTAATATGAATTTTTCCTTTTTGCATTCCTTATAAATCAATCACATACAAATCAATGGCATAATAGAAAATGATTCTAATGTACACAAGCACACTAACCACATAGGGAACACTACAATTTTAATGAATAATCCCCATTTACATGTTATACAAATCAATCACATATATACCACTCTATCCTAATGCACACAAGCACAATAGGTACCCCATACAAATTCAATCACTCTTTTAATATAAACGTAACAAAATAACATAACAAGGATGTGTACACAAATTAATCACATACATGTTAAATCCTAATTATGTTTAACACGCTAGGCATGGTATACAACCTAAATACACATTATCCCCCTACAAATTTAAGTAGAATTAATATGTACATAAAATTGGATTGTAACAGTCAAAATTTTCCCTCTGCTAGGACTAGGGTTTCGCCTAAGCGGAGACCCTACAGGAATATTTTCTTAGAGAGGTCTGATAGGCCAACACTGGGTACAAATAATAAGGGAGATTTAATACTTTATAATGAAATTTAGTTTGGTCTATACATGTCAATTTGGGGGTGTAAACTTGTGAGAGGTGTTGTAGCTATATGCCAATCGAAGGGGTGAAAATTGTGAGTTGAGTGGGGATGAAATGAAGCTATAACACGCAAAGGAGCACCTATGATGAAAATCTGGTCCAAACTTATATTTGTATTCTACTCTATTCTTTGATAGAAGTGACAAGAGTTACAACAATCCATGACAATAACAACAATGATCTGAAAAAATAATAACAATTTGCAACAATAACAATAGTAGCAACAACAGAAAGGAGAAATAAACCAGATTACATATTCTTTTATCCAAATTGTGCTGAAATTGAAATCACATAGTCAAAAGGAAATAGCATCTATCTTAACCAAACCAAATCATAAGAAAACAAAATACAGAAAATAAAACATCACCGAGCTTCCCCAAGGAGTGGGCCCTTGCTCCTGGTTCGGACGATGGAAAGAACGAAAATCCTTCCTATGTTGCCTTAATCAGAAGATCGCTATTTTATTTATCAGAAAGAATGATACATAAAATCTATATAAAAGTTTGTCTACCAAATTCTCTCCTCTTTTACACCATGCATATTTATATATATGTTGTTCATAGCTATTAAATACAACAAAAATATTGTGTTTGTTTTGGCCTGTGGCCAACAAACTATTTAATGCAATGGTTCTATTGGTGACAAATTAAAATGATTCTATTATAACAATAAGAAGAAATAAGAGACGAGAATAAAATATGTGAAAATTTCCAGCTTTGTCCTCCAACAAATTAGCACACATCTCCATCATGGGTTTCCTTAGTTTATCACCACAAAAATGGTGTATGTGGAATCTTGGCTAAATGTACTTTGTTGTATGTTTTTTTCTGACCACAATAAACACTGTTATAACAAACAATGAAAATGGAAGATTTTTGGTTTTCTCTATACAGCTGGTAATTGCATCTCCATTCAAAAATAACCATGATTTCTTGTGCTTATTCGAATTTGGCACTGAAGAGGTAACCAACGCCACCTTGGAGACTGACATCATCTTTCAAAAAATAATAGAAATAAATTGTTGGTTAAAAGGTAATACACTGAAGCTCCTGACCAAAAAATGACATGAAGATATTTTTTATAAAAGGTGACAGGAAGTTCTTTTGATCTGCATGCTACACACTTTATTTCTCAAGTCTGAAAATCACAATGCTTATTAGTAAAGACAACCAATCATTAATTTCCATATTTTATTAAAAAATCTATTAAATAGAACTTATATATATTTAATCATATGCAACATAAAATGGTATAATGGTATAATATGAAATGAAAATGGAATGTGGGAATGGGTATGAAGGCGTATGAAAATAGGATAAAATATGCCATAAAATGGGACATAAATGGCTCTCATCAAGGTCTTCTTGGCTTTCAAAGTAGGGGTCTCTACAGACGGGAGAAGGATGGACTGAGCATTCAAGCAATGAGCAGTTTGAATAAATCAAGCCAGAGCAGTGTCGGGGCTGGTTTGGACAGCGACAACCCCCATGCACAACACGGCCAAGAGAATGGGCTCCCCTATGCCTTTTCTACCAAGGGTGTTGGATTGGCTAAGGGTTCTAAGGCTTTTGAGAATGGGACATTTGTTCCCTCTTAAATTTTGAAGCCCTCATCCAAGTCTTTGATAGGCAAGGGAGGAGGGGGTTCTGTGTTACCTTCCTCATCTAGATCAATCACAATGGATTTAGATGGTGAGATTGAACAAGAAGTGGTTTCCAATGAACTTTTTTTTTGGGGCTAGGCCTAGTTAGGAGATTCAGGGTATTTTGGACAAGTTTGAATGATCTCCACCAGTGGATTCTGGACCATTGGGAGCATTTTTTGGAAGAGTATGTTCAAATCTATCGCACGAAAAAAGGTTTTTTCATTTTTTCTCTTTAATAGGAGTAGGATACAAACAAGATCCTTTATGACTATCACTGGGATTGGGAAGGAAAATATACCCTAATGTTAAAGCCATGGCATCCGGCCTTTAACCCAACCATTGAATTCTTTGAGAGGGTTCCTCTTTGGGTGAGACTTCCTAACCTTCCCTTACAATATTGGTTTGATTCTTGCTTGGAGGTTGTAGGGAACTCTTTAGGAATATTTTTAATGGTGAATGAGGGATCCTCAAATCTTTTGCATTCAATTTTTTCTCGGATTTTAGTAGAGTTGGATGTGTCTAAGGAGCTTCCTGAAGAGATCCGAATAAAAACTTTGAAAGGTTGTTGAGTGCATCCCCTAGACTATGAAGGAGTACCCTTTAAGTGTAATATTTGTTTTCAAACTGGGCACTTGGCTGCTCAATGTGCTAAACAAAGAACAAATAAATCTGCTTCTTGCTGGAAAGATGTTGCCCCTAACACTATATAGTGGAGAAAAAGGAGGAGAAGCAAGTGAGCTCTCAGATTATAGGTAGGGAAGAAGTGGTTCAGGTACCTGGGGTTTTGGATTAGGGAGGGAATGCATTGGTGAATGATGGTAGTAGGGAGGAACAACAATGTAATACCCCTCTGTTTCGTCCTTTTGTTCAGACAGTGTTCTACCCTTTTATGTTGTATTTTTTCTTAGTACCTTGACTATGGTACTCGGCTGCTATTTGATCGCTATCTGTAAAGTGACGTGAATGTTATATTTTGATGTGATGGTATTTTGCTATTATGTTATCATTATGACATGTTTGGTATTAGCATAAGTGGTTATTTGAATTAATGATGTTTTATGCTTTGGATTATATTATTATGTTAGATTTGCCAGTTAATTACATTGTATTGGTGAAGGGGACGGTATTGCATCACTCGCTTGCGAGCGCCCTGCAACTTCATGATTTCCTCTTCACGGTGTGTTTTATTTATGACATATATATGCATTTGGATATACTATGTGTTCTTAGGTTGACAGGTATAGGACATCGACTCCACCTGGTTTCACAGGTTTGAGCATTTCCATTGCCCAACGACATTCGATTGGGAGATAGTAGCTATGTTTTCCGTGCCAAGTTGTCACCCTAGTCATAGTGTGTCGTCAGATGTCAGTTGGGTTAAGTTGCTTTAATGTTGTTCTTATGGCTATGATTTCAGTTTAAATTGCAAGTTAGAAAAAAGGTTAAAATATATGCTTTGGTAGTTAAATTGTCGTTTAACTTTATCTGGTTTACGTTGAAATGTGATTTAGTTTATTAATTTATTTAATTTATGAATAAAGAATTTAATCTTGGATTAGATTTTGTTTATTAATAATTAAATTAATTGTCTTCAAATAATTAAGTTTTTTTTTTCATTTTGGAGTTAATAGATTTTGTGGGAAATTGAGAAAATTAAAAGGGTGAAAATTAACAAAATAAAAGAAAAATGAATTGATTTGCATTTTTAAAAGTTTGAATTCAAATATTGAAAAAGAAGAAGATATTTCTTATTTTGTTTTGAGAAATTGATGAAGGTTGTTGCAGGATATTTGTTTTGAAATTTTCTTTATTATTGGAATTTTCTTCACAATTTTTTCTCAACAAGTTTGAGGAATTGAAAATAGAGGAGAGGAGGAAATTTTGCATTTTGTGGGTTTTGGATTGAAGCTGTGAAAATTTGTGAAGCTGAATTGGAATTCTAGAAAGGATCTGAAATAGAGGAGAAGACTTTGCTTCATGATCAGCTATCAAGCTTCTAAAAACAAGTTCATTCAGTTAGTAGTTTCATTTGAAAGGTTACAGAGTTTGATTATGCTATTGGAAATTATTTAAATTATGTTTGTGGATTGCAAGGAAAAAAACCATGTTGAATATGAATTTTATTTGCAAAAAAAAAACCATGTTTTAGAAATGAACTTCTTTCAAAAAAAATAAAAATTGAAATATGTCTGTAAACAATTATTCCCAGAATTTATTTACGCAGTTAGATTTCTGGTTTGATTAAATTTGCAAATATATATATATATATATATATATATATTGAGAAATATATATGTATATGTATATATATATATATATATATATATATATATATATTGAGAAATGTATATATATATACATATATACATATATACATACTGTTCTAAATAATGTCAAAAACAAAAACCCAGATTGAAATACTGGGCGGATTTATGAAAATCCGTAGTTGAATGGTATTCGCGATTTTCTTGTTTCTTATTTATTTTTAATTTATAATGAAAAAATTTGCAAGGGGGAGGTCGCTGGGGGCTCACCCCCACTGTGCCCCCCATGGGAGGCGAGTGGGAGGAGTCGCACCCAGCGAGCCCTCCACTCCCCTTCACAGTCGTCACCGCCACCAAAGGGACGACTGTGTTTACACACAGTTGCCCCCATTAATGGGGGTCAGCTGTATGTAAACACAGCCGGCCATAGGGTTTGGGGCACGTGCAGCCCGAGAAACATGCGAAGTTTTCTTTTTTTATATATATATATATATATAAATATATAATTTTTCCTATTTTAGTATTATATTTTAATAATATTAAAATATTAATATATATATATATTATGATATTTATAATATATATTAATATTTATTATTATAACATATAATATTAAATATTAATATTTAATATTATATTAGATAATAATATAGTATTAATACATATGGGTATAAATATATTTTTATAAATATTCATAAATAATGATTTAAATGATGGCAAGATTTAAGTGTAATCATGAAATTTTATATCAAATTAAAATAGACAAAATATTAGATTATTTTTTAAAAGATTAAATTTTGATAGATCAGTATATGTGATTTTAAGGAATATGTTTAAATAGATGAGTTAATTATTTTTGAAATAATTATGTCAAACAAGAGAAACAGGTTTTTTTTTTTAATGATATTTTCTGAATAATAGAAGTAAATATTTTTTTAACATTATTTTAAACGCAATTAGAGAAGTAAATGTTGGGTTTGCATTGCTTCTTTGTCAGAAGGAGACTTTAATAAATCAGTTTTATTAATGCAATAAATTACTGAATGTTAATAAGAAAGTGGATTTAGGAAATCCTAAGTAGATTTAATTCCTGCTAAATTGCTTGTTTAAATGTAATTTCCTATGTCATCACTTTGGGGTAAATTGATCAGAAAGGTTGTAAAGTCTTCTAGATGGCATTTTAATATGTGGGTTGTCATGTCATGTAGTTAACCTGTTTGAATCCCTTGGGTAGTGCATGTTACGTGTCAGTTATTTACCCGGTCTCCACGAATGGGGATGTTTTGTGCCTCCTTGGATTAGGAGTGGATTATGTGATTTGTGTCTCCTTGTAAAGAGTGATTGTGTTATTTTTGTTACCTCCAGTGTTTGGAAATGGTTTTGACTTATGTCGCCTCTTGAGAAAGGAGTGGCCGTGTTACCTTGTTTGTATGCACTTTAGCACCCTTGGTGATTAGATGGTGTGTATGTTGTCAAGTAGAAGAGTGGTTTTCGTTAGGGGCTAGAGCCCGTAAGAGGTAAGATTGGGTGACCTTTGGAAGTAGTTAATCAAGTGATAATTAAATCAATGTACTTAGAGGTTAGGTGGTACGTCACACTAATCAAGATAAGTTCTAGCCTCACTCATAGTCGCAAGTGCTTGTTTAGACTTGGAGTGAGTGGGAAGGCCTAGAATGGCAAGGTTATATATCTGGTCCTTATGACAGGTATTTGATCCTGCATTAGTAACTATGAGGGTCGGGGATCAATTGAGGCCACCAGGATAGCTGGAGCCTATGAAGATCTGCAATGGGTTACTCATGACGAGCTGTGTGATGACACTCTATCTAGGACAATAGTTGGTATTTGATTCTGTGTGTATGGTTCTCGTAACATACCTGATCTACTTTATATCTGGAAGCAATGTGACCATGTTAGAGTTGTACTTATGTTGTACATGTGTTTGGTTGTGTCAGTTTGGTTCAGTTATGAGTTATCTTGTGTCTAGAGGTAGATGGTCTTGGTTAGGATTCCTTGTTACTATCTCTTAGCATGGGGGGTGGGTCTTTGGGTTCCACTTGGTTGGGTGGTGTGCACCTTACTCTGTTGGGTTTTCTTCATGTTCGTGTGGATGAGATTTCCAGTTGGAGAGCTCGTGGGATCTAGTTCCAGTTCTTGCTTTATTTCATTTCAGTTGTTCTTGTGATTTATTACCCCTCATTTGTTATCAAGGTGGAAAGTTGTAATTTATAACCTTAATTATTGGACTTGCCTCATTCGGGGAATGAGAGATGTAATTGTATTATTTAATTAAGGATAAAATAAATTGAAAGTTATCTCTTATGCTTGATGTATGTTATCTTATTTGGAATGTATGTGTTTAATTTCTTATAATTAAATGACATGGTTTAGATTCATGTTTTTTGTTGAGGTTCTATATAACCTCTATCTCATAACCTTAGAGGATGTAGGCATTAGGTAGTGAACTTGCATGTTAATTATACTTAAACAAAAAAAAATTATTCTGTTTAAATAGTTGTTTGCAACTTCCTCTAGGGTTGCGTGGCGGGGTGTTACACATGGTATCATGACCTAGGTTTAAACACTGGGTACTCTGGCATTATGATGGAGCCATTAAGTTTTTAGTTGTGTAGGCTTTTAAGTTGTGTGCCTTGCCTAATACCTTAATGTGTCTGTGCAATATTATGCCTCCTAGATGCGGAAGAGGTAGAGGGAATGGACGTGGCTATATAGGTGGTCGTGATGAGATTCATCATGACTCTCCTCCTCATGTATTAGTTGTTCCAGATTAGGAAGAACATCAAGCATCTCATAATGCACCAGGGGTCAGTGATCATCAGCAGGATCCACCAAGGATTGAGGCTACGCGTAGAGCGCTTGAGGAGGCTTTGGCACTCCTTGGTCTGAGGCAGGTAGAGGTTTAGGTTAATCCGGTTGTGAGGGAAGTTCCACCCCAGTCTAAGTCACATATGAGGGACTTAATTAGGGTAAATCCTCCATTATATGATGGATCTGGTACTAGTTTAGAGGCTAAGACTTGGCTTATAGACTTGGATAGGTGTTTTGCCATGCACCCGTATGGTAGTAACACCAAATCATGTTATGCTATCATGCAACTGAGAGGGTTCGCATCCACATGGTGGAGGCTAGAGGAGTAGAAGCTCCATATTGATATTCACTCAGTATCTTGGGAGATCTTCCTAGAGTGATTTAGAGCTTGTTTCCTATCTAAGCATTGGCGTCAGCGTCGAGGTGATGAGTTTCATGCCTTGTGCCAAATGGCCTTATCTATTGAGCAATATGAGAGATGCTTTTATAAGCTCCAACAGTTTGCAGGGATAGGTGACGATGAGAGTATGTTGGTGCACCATTTTGTCAGAGGCTTCAATGCTCGTCTTAGCGGTGGTGTGAGGGTTTTCGAACCCAAGACCATGGATATGGCAGTGGAGAAAGCACGTCTTGTTGAGGAGAATCTGACCATGGCACTAGGAGGTCACACGGGTGTACAAATTGGCAGTAGTTCAGTGGTAGGGTCTAGTACTCGAGGAGGTCAGCCTTAGGGAGGTGCACCTTCTAGATCTCAGCAGGGACCATCTCAGAGTGGTCAGCAATAGCAAAGTGCACTTGGAAAGCATAAGGACTCTTAGTTGTGTCAGGATGATGGTGGTTCTTCACCTAGGAGGAACCGAAACTGGTGGCGCAACAAGCACAATCAGCAGGAGCAGCCAGCCCAAAGTTCATAGTCAGTGGTTGATTGGGGTAGTATGCAGCAGTCTACTACACCTTTAGGAGATAAAGGGTTTGGTCGTAACACAGGGTGTTACTCTTGTGGCCAATAGGGCCATCTTGCTAGGAATTGTCTACATCGGAACACTTCTAGTTTTGTTCAGGGCCCAGCAGTTTCATAGATGATGGTAGGGGATGCAGGTAGATCTCATCGAGCTTATGTTGCAGTTGATAACCATAAGCCTGGATATCAGGGAGATGTCGTTGAGACTTTTGGAGTTGGTCGTCCAATGCAGGATGCTCGTCCGCAGGGGTCGAGGTTTTGATTTGTATGTAGTTGTATGAGGGAGTTATAGCCCTACTGGTTTGCAGGCTTCTAGGAGTAAGCCTAACCCTAGGGGGGAGGATGTAATACCCCTCCATTTTGTCCTTTTGTTCGAACAGTGTTCTACCCTTTTATGTTGTAGTTTTTGTTAGTACCTTGACTATGGTACTCGACTGCTATTTGATCGCTATCTGTAAAGTGACGTGAATGTTATATTTTGATGTGATTGTATTTTACTATGATGTTATCATTATGACATGTTTGGTATTAGCATAAGTGGTTATTCAAATTAATGATGTTTTATGCTTTAGATTATATTATTATGTTAGATTTGTCAGTTAATTACATTGTATTGGTAAAAGGGACGGTATCGCATCACTCGCTTGCGAGTGCCCTGCGATTCTGTGATTTCCTCTTCACGGTGTGTTTTATTTATGACATTTATATGCATGTGGATATACTATGTGTTCGTAGGTTGACAGGTACAGGACATCGACCCCACCTGGTTTCATAGGTTTGAGCGTGTCCATTGCCCAACAACATCCGATTGGGAGATAGTAGCTAGGTTTTTAATGCCAAGTCGTCACCCTAGTCATAGTGTGTCGTCAGATGTCAGTTGGGTTAAGTTGCTTTAATGTTGTTCTTATGGCTATGATTTCAGTTTAAATTGCAAGTTAGAAAAAAGGTTAAAATATATGCTTTGGTAGTTAAATTTTCATTTAACTTTATCTGGTTTACGTTGAAATGTGATTTAGTTTATTAATTAATTTAATTTATTAATAAAGAATTTAATCTTGGATTAGATTTTGTTTATTAATAATTAAATTAATTGTCTTCAAATAATTAAGTTTTTTTTTCCATTTTGGAGTTAATAGATTTTGTGGGAAATTGAGAAAATTAAAAGGGTGAAAATTAACAAAATAAAAGAAAAATGAATTGATTTGCATTTTTAAAAGTTTGAATTCAAATATTGAAAAAGAAGAAGATATTTCTTATTTTGTTTTGAGAAATTGATGAGGGTTGTTGAGGATATTTGTTTTGAAATTTTCTTTATATTGGAATTTTCTTCACAAGTTTTCTCAACAAGTTTGAGGAATTGAAAATAGAGGAGAGGAGGAAATTTTTTCATTTTGTGGGTTTTGGATTGAAGCTGTGAAAATTTGTGAAGCTGAATTGGAATTCTGGAAAGGATCTAAAATAGAGGAGAAGACTTTGCTTCATTATCAGCTATCAAGCGTCTGAAAATAGGTTCATTCAGTTTTTAGTTTCATTTGAAAGGTTACATGGTTTGATTATGCTATTGGAAATTATTTAAATTATGTTTGTGGATTGCAAGGAAAAAACCCATGTTGAATATGAATTTTATTTGCAAAAAAAAAACCCTGTTTTAGAAATGAACTTCTTTCAAAAAAAATAAAATTTGAAATATGTCTATAAACAATTATTCCCAATTTTATTTGCCTAGTTAGATTTTGGTTTGATTAAATTTGCAAAATATATATATATATATATATATATATATATATATATATATATATATATATATATATATATATATATATATATATATATATACACACACACACACACATATATATATACATACTATTCTAAATAATGTCAAAAACAAAAACCCAGATTGAAATATTGGGTGGATTTATGAAAATCCGCAGTCGAATGGTATTCACGTTTTTCTTGTTTTTTATTTATTTTTAATTTATAATGAAAAAATTTGCAGGGGGGAGGTCGTTGGGGGCTCACCCCCACCGCGCCCCCATGGGAGGCGAGTGGGAGGAGTCGCGCCCAGCGTGCCCTCCACTCCCCTTCACAGTCGTCACCGCCACCAAAGGGACAACTGTGTTTACACACGTTCGTCCCCATTAATGGGGGTTGGATGTGTGTAAACATAACCAGCCATAGGGTTTGGGGCGTGCACGCAACCCGAGAAACATGCGAAGTTTTCTTTATATATATATATATATATTACTATTTTAGTATTATATTTTAATAATATTAAAATATTAATATATATATATATATATTTGTATATTTATAGTATATATTAATATTTATTATTATAACATATAATATTAAATATTAATATTATATTAGATAATAATATAGTATTAATATATATGGGTATAAATATATTTTTATAAATATTCATAAATAATGATTTAAATGATGGCAAGATTTAAGTGTAATCGTGAAATTTTATATCGAATTAAAATAGACAAAATATTAGATTGTTTTTTAAAAGATTAAATTTTGATAGATCGGTATATGTGATTTTAAGGAATATGTTTAAATAGATGAGTTAATTATTTTTGAAATAATTATGTCAAACAAGAGAAACAGTTTTTATTTATGATATTTTCTGAACCATATAAGTAAATATTTGTTTAACATTATTTTAAACGCAATTAGAGAAGTAAATGTTGGGTTTAAATTGCTTCTTTGTCAGAAGGAGAATTTAATAAATCAGTTTTATTAATGCAACAAATTACTGAATGTTAATAAGAAAGTGGATTTAGGAAATCCTAAGTAGATTTAATTCCTGCTAAATTGCTTGTTTAAATGTAATTTCCTATGTCATTGCTTTGGGGGAAATTGATCAGAAAGGTTGTAAAGTCTTCCAGATGGCGTTTTAATATGTGGGTTGTCATGTCATGTAGTCAACCTATTTGAATCCCATAGGTAGTGCATGTTACATGTCAGTTATTTACCCAGTCTCCATGAATGGGGATGTTTTGTGCCTCCTTGGATTAGGAGTGGATTATGTGATTTGTGTCTCCTTGTAAGGAGTGATTGTGTTATTTTTGTTACCTCCAATGTTTGGAGAGGTTTTTGACTTATGTCGCCTCCTGAGAAAGGAGTGGTCATGTTACCTTGTTTGTATGCACTTTAGCACCCTTGGTGATTAGATGGTGTGTATGTTGTCAAGTAGAAGAGTGGCTTCCATTAGGGGCCAGAGCCTGTAAGAGGTAAGATTGGGTAACCTTCGAAAGTAGTTAATCAAGTGATAATTAAATCAATGTACTTAGAGGTTAGGTGGTACGTCACACTAATCAAGATAATTTCTAGCCTCACTCATAGTCACAAGTGCTTCTTTAGACTTGGAGTGAGTGGGAAGGCCTAGAATGGTAAGGTTATCTATCTGGTCCTTATGACAGGTATTTGATCCCGCATTAGTAAGTATGAGGGCCAGGGATCGGTTGAGGCCACCAGGATAGCCGGAGCCTATGAAGATCCTCAATGGGTAACTCATGACGAGCTGTGTGATGACACTCTTTCTAGGAAAATAGTTGGTATTTGATTTTGTGTGTATGGTTCTCATAACATACCTGATCTACTTTATATCTGGAAGCAATGTGACCATGTTAGAGTTGTACTTGTGTTGTACATGTGTTTGGTTGTGTTAGTTTGGTTCAGTTATGAGTTAGCCCATGTCTAGAGGTAGATGGTCTTGGTTAGGATTCCTTGTTACTATCTCCTAGCACGGGGGGGTGGGCCATTAGGTTCCACTTGGTTGGGTGGCGTACACTTTACTCCGTTGGGTTTTCTTCATGTTCGTGTGGACAAGATTTCTAGTTGGAGAGCTCGTGAGATCCAGTTCCAGATCTTGATTTATTTCATTTTAGTTGTTCTTTTGATTTATTACCCCTCATTTGTTATCGAGGTGGAAAGTTGTAATTTATAACCTTAATTATTAGACTTGCCTCATTCGGGGAATGAGAGATGTAATTGTATTATTTAATTACAGATAAATGAAATTGAAATTTATCTCTTATGCTTGATGTATGTTATCTTATTTGGAACGTATGTGTTTAATTTCTTATAATTAAATGACATGGTTTAGATTCATGTTTTTTGTTGAGGTTCTATATAACCTTTGTCTCGTAACCTTAGAGGATGTAGGCATTAGGTAGTGAACTTGCATGTCAATTGTAAAACAAAAAAAAAATAGTCTGTTTAAGTAGTTGTTTGCAACTTCCTCTAGGGTTGTGTGGCGGGGCATTACAAACAACATGCTAGTGGTGTTCCGGCACAGGAAGGGAGTCTAATTGAGAATAGTGGCAATGTTGTCCTTAATGGATGTGAAAAATATTTGAATAGCAAAAATGGGGCAGCAACACCAAAATGTCGAGAGAAAAAAGGTGGGATGAGGCCACAAGTGAAAGAATCCGAGAAGTGGAAAGGTGATGAGTAGAGTCAACAAGAAATTTGTAGTTTGGATGGAGAGTTGAAGAATCCCCAAGACAAAAATTTTAAATTGAAAAAGGAGGCTACAAGGGTGGAGGAGGCTTGGCAAGTTGTCAAGGGGAAAAAGAAAAGAAAGCAAAGAAGGAAACTTTTTCTATGGTCCTCTGGTCTTAGACAAAGGGAAGACCAAATATTGCTTCAAAACTTTGACTTGCTAATAGGTTGCTTTTCAGGATTTGATGTTTTTAGTCTTGTTTTTCCTGTGGATCTATTTTGATCGAGGAGGAGATTCTCCATTTGTAATTCTTTCTGGTTTGGGCTAGAATTTTTTTGATGTACTTTCACATTTTAATATAATAATAATTAAATGTTATTACCGAGCACAATCAAAACAAGTTAGAATTTTTTTGATGTACTTTCACATTTTGATAATAAGCATGAATCATTGATAGCAACCACAAAACAACCTAATTGAAGAAATAAGACCCTAATCAAACAATGAAGCACAAATGAGCATAGAAATCACAATAATAAATCAATAATCCTCAATTTCTATGTCATAGTTGAATCATCTCTATTGCTCTTCTCCATTTTTCTTTATTTGTAGCATGTGATATGATCAATGAGCTTGATGTTGACAATTGGTAGCTTGATCTCTTGATAACAATACTTCAAAGATTGTGGTTAAAGGACAAATGAAGATGATGGCTTGCTTGTATAGAAATCCCAATTCAAATGAAGGGCTAGGATTAGATGATGATGTATCATGATCAATGGATGAGATTGATTGAGACAAAGATAGGGATGGATGGACCAATACTCCAGAAATTAGATGAGATTTAGGATTTAGCTAGGAAAAGGATAAACTAAATAATAAAAAGAATTATTTAATTCAAGGAATGGTGAGATGAATAATTAAATAATAAAAATATTATTTAATTATAGAAGAAGAGGTGGAATGCTAAATATTAAATAATTAAAAATAATTATTTAATAAAGAGAAAAAGGCAAATGATAAATAATTATTTAATTATGGAGACAAGAATAAGATAAAAAATTAAATAAATAAAATTTATTTAATCATGAAAAGAAAGGCTAATTAATAATTAAATAATAAAAATTATTATTTAAGTATAGAGGAAAATGAAAATAAATAACAATTTGTTTAATTATGGAAGAAAAAAAGGATAATTAGTGACACAATTTAAATAAAATTGATATTTATTTAAATTAATCAAGAGAGGAATAAGATAAAGTGAATTGATTAAATAATTAAGAATAATTTAATTAACAGGGGAAAATGACATTAGAAAATAATTAAATAAATAAAATTATTTAATTATGCAAGGAAGAAGGAAAATCAGTGATAAAATGTTGCTTGTAGTCTCGAGACATTTTTCAATGTCTACATTTTTCCCCTCCTTTACATAATATGATTTTGAGCATTGTGTCAAAGAATAATCAATAAAATTCAACACAAGATATGCCCCAGGGTGCCCTGGTGGATGTAGGATAGGATTATTCCTCCTCAGGAAAATTGACAAATTTTCAAAAATTCCAAAAAAATTGGCAGGTTTATCGATAAGCTAATTTGATAGGTGTGAATACATTGGCAATTAAAATCTAGGCTTAAATGTTGATCTAGGACCTGATATGTGGGTTCAATGACAAAACTTGATGCTGCCAATTATGAAGCTAGTAGCTCATTAGATCAAATGAAGTTATAAATATGCCCTCGGAGGGTGAAAATAGGTCATTTGTGCACTTTTGCTATAGGAGATTAGGAGCTCTGATTTAGGATTTCTTTCCAAGATGCTACAAGAATGTTGCCTAGACCAGTCACTGCACACTACGAATATCAAATACAGACACATGGACATGAGGAGGGCTTAAGCACAATGGTATGTATCCAAACCTTTCCTTGTGATTTTTTCATTTTAGTGTAGATTTTAGGGCTCAAAGAAGGGCAAACGAATGCGGTGCAATTTCTGCACCACAAACATCATCGCATTCACTAAAACATTGGTTCGGTGCACCATAATTGTTGCGGTGCAATGCAATCATTTTAGATAGGTAATGAGTGAAAATTGACTCACAATTGTAAACTACATCATAATTGTTGTGGTGCGACACATGTGAAGGATGGTGCAATGTAACTATCAAAGTGTGACACAATTGACCAATAGAATAATGCAAGTGCAAAATGGAACTGTAATTGACATGTACGACACATATTCAGGACAGTGAAACATAGTTGAATAGTAGATAAATTTAATAAATTTTGAAAAAAAATTTAGATATATTGTAGGTCATGTAGGCTAAAGTAGATGTTGTGATTAACATGATGCAATTTTTGATGGATGCGGGTGAGATTAGACTTGATATAGACATGTGAGATCCGATTGACATCCTTCACTCTTTGAGATCATCTAGTCATAGAGGAGTGAGATACATTGAATGCATTAGGAATGTACCATGTGCCATTTATGCCTATGGTGCAGGTGAATAGGGGACTACTGACAACACTTGCAAAGAGGTCACACTCAAATATGAGCTCATTTCATCTATCAACTAGAGAGGCAACTATGATGTTAGAAGATGTATGGTTGATTCTACAGCTTCCTATTCATGGAGAGCAGGTAGTGTATGACACAAGAAGTGGATTGGTAGTGATACGACGAGTCTTTAAGACAAATTCCCTGGTAGAACTAGGAGCGTAGGACAACGAGATTAGGTGGGACACCCTAGCTGACAGATACCATAAGCTTGTGGTAGTATTGTGCATAGTGATTGGGGGAGTGGTTTGTCCAAATAGGCATGGACATGGGGTTTTGGTGGGATGGGGAGAGATGTTGGAGGAAATCATGGAGGAGGCGACAGTATATGCCTGGGGACCTTGTCTATTAGTGATGGTATACCTATAGTTGTATGATGTAGCTTATAGAGATGGATAGTGCATTAGTTGTGACATGAATTTACTATTGGTACATGGGCATGGGAGAATGTTACAATATTTTGGCCTCCCATGGACAGGTACCTAGGTCCAAGACTACCATATGTATACATATATGGGGGAGAAGTTACATTTATCAAGGTGAGAGATGTTGGCTATTGGAGACATGCCTCTGATCCGATGGATGGGTTTACATGGAGGTTGTACCAAGACTTCCCTAGTTAGGATGATGATGTAGAGCACCTAAGCTACTATAGACACACACGATATCTGATTGGTTGGATGGTTATGAAAACACATCATAGAGAAACACCTACCAAAGAGGGTATTGAGATAGTTCAATGAGCAACAAGGAGTGTTAGGGCAAGTAGTAGAGTTTTCCAAATCAGCTAGAGAGGTTCCACAATGGATGTTGATAATCGGTGTATAGGTTGCATTACAATAGATTATAGGATTATAGCCCATTCAGTGGGGAGTGACGACCAATGTGGTTGATGTAGGAACAACTCAGGAGTATGGTGTGTGGTGAGAGGAAATAGACCCACACCATTCACAGATCTCGACCAACCAACACCCATGGAGAGGATAGGTAGGGGGCCACGAGGTAGACTGTGAGACTGAGGCTAAGGGAGAGGAGGTGATGGAGACAAGGATGAGGATGATGGAGAAAGTGGTGATGGAGGTAGCGGTAGAGGTGATAGGGAGAGGTGACAAGAGGAAGGGCAGATATGGGAGAGGTTGGGGTGAGGATGATTGAGGTCAGTGGGGGAGGGTAGGATTACCTCCACGAGCAGCACAGAGGGTGCCCTAGTGTATGCCACCCATCATAGAGGAGAGAGAGTGGAAGGAGCAACAAGCTGAGAAATATGGGGAGATGGAGGTTGATGTGGAGCAAGAGGTGGTAGGTGAGGACATAGGAGCCAGAGAGGAGGAGATTTCCATAGAGAAGGTTTCTAGGGATGTGGTGATTATGGGGAGGATTTGCATGATGCCCCCATCTAGGAAGCTATTATGGATGTCATGGAGGAGGAGGAGGAAGATGTAGGATAGGATTCCCAGATGTAGATATAGGTGCTACAAGATCAGGTTTAGGCACCACAATCACATGTAGCACAAATGTCATCCTTATAGGGATAGGTGCAAGCCCTAATAGCTGAGAGGGACCAGGCAATCATACGAGCACATCGAGTAGACCAAAGGTGCATTGATTTCATTTCTACTATCAGTGGGCCCATGACAGATCTAGATCGAGAGTTATATCAAGCAAAGAGGGTAGTAGAGTATTACCAGAGACACTATGAGGATGCAATGCTTATAACAGATAGGGTTATGAGCTACATAGAGAGTCGGTCACAAAGTTGAGTGCATTGTAGGAGAGCCCAAAGAAGCGAAGGTATCTCATAGTGACATAGATCAAGACCCTATGAGAGGCCACCCAGGTCACAACAGAGAGAGGAGAGACAACCACCATCAGGAAAAGTGGATGAGGGCAACACAAGCTAGGCCTATTTTCACATGTTTTGTTATACATTCAGACACTTACATTTTTTATCAATCCTACAAGCTCCATTTTTGGGATACATCATGATATTGTATTGTGACACCATATTTTGATATATATATGTGAGATACATGATTTTTGGTAGTGACTATATGATGCTTATGATTCTATGTACATGTCTCTATGTGATGAATTTATGATGTGGTGATATGGTTATGGATTTTATGTTTATGTAATGTTCCTGTATGATGCAGATTTATGATGTGATATTATGTATGGTTTATGCTTATACATGCTTATAATATAGATATGCATGCACATGATTATTTCCTACGCTTATGTATGTTCTGATGTACGAATGGATACCTATATTCTTATGACATGTTTCTTATGTGTTTCTTATGTGTTTCTTATATGGATGATGATTCTATATGATGCAATGTTATGGATATTTTTTCTTTTCTTATGTAGTATGGATGGCTTAATATGCATATGATGATTACATCTATGATGTCCTAACATGATTGTGGATGCAGTATGGTACCACTAATACACTTATTTTTTGTGTGCCACAACACTCCATCAGGATGACTGTGGGAATGGACAAAAGGGAATGTTAGTGTGAAGAGAAGCGAGAGAAGAATAGAAGGGGAGAATGAAACGGATGAATTGGGACTTTTATTTTGAGATCGTGTTAATAAATGATCAAGATCCTATTTAATTACATAATTATCATCATAAAAATTATTATGGCAATGGATGATGAACACCAAGATATGACATAGACCAAGGTGTGATATGTTATCCCTTGCAAAAAGAACATACACGTGATAGATAAGGAATTCCATGATGCATACTAGGAACCACGAAACCTTGCTAAGACAAATGAGGAAGTAACCACAAAGCATGTTGATCCTGATGCAAGAAAGCATTTGATTTGAGCTTTATCTTGTATAGGATGTTTTAATTATGCCAAATGGAAATTCAAAAACATACAAGGAACCAAGTTGCCCCTATCATATTGCTAACACAAACCACAAACAAAAATCAAAGAGAAAAATATCATGATCCATCATCGCTCCTCTAAATCCTTCTTGGACATCCTCAAGGGGCATAGTAACATGACTGAAGATAAATCAATAAAAGATAAAACAAATTGGACCAACTGAGTCAACAACCATTTATATCATTCACCAAAGATTTTTTATATGATCAAAATTTAGATAATTATAGTGTCTAGTTTCAAGGATGGTACACCTAATATAAGACCAATGACAAATTGAATCTAGTTTCAAGAGTTCAACAACATGTATAAGACAGTTTGACAGGATTGGTGGACCAGGTTTAGTTTTAGGAGTGAAGCATATCATACAAGACCAATGATAGATTGAGTATGGTTTCGATAACGCGACATCCTGTATAAGACCGTTTGATTTTTTGACTATTTGAGAAGTGGATTGTTTAGGAAATTGATCTATGATGGTTGAAGACTTGTTGGATGGTTTGTTAGTTATTTTTCAATTTTGATAAGGTTAGTTATGTTATTTGATTATTGTTTGTGTCCGCTCAAGGATGGTTTATTATGAGACTTGGATACTGATGGATAAAGACCGTTTTATGAAAAACCCTAGGGCACCAACCTAGTGCCACAAGGGCTCATCGATGATGGCCTTGCCTACGTAAAGCTCAAAGACAATGTAGTTCGACTGACTTTGACCATGTATAGTTTATTATGGAAGGTGGATCATGATTGAATCAACTCGATAAACCCTAAAGGAGTGACCTAGTGCCTTGGGGGCTCATCAATGATGGCCTTGCCTACGTAACATACACAAAGACATTGTAGTTCGACCACTTGGACTGACATAGACTTTGAATCTGTTTTTGGAGTTTTTGACATTTTTTTATTTTTTTGGATTTTGATGTTTTCTATTTTTTTGATTTTGTTGTTTTCTATTTTTTTTGGATTTTGATGTTTTCTGATTTTTTTTTATTTTGATGTTTTCTATTTTTTTTGGATTTTGATGTTTTCTGTTTTTTTTTTGGATTTTCTATTGTGTTATAAATGTTGATACCATGGTTAGGATCCCATGTAAAACCTAAGTCCAGCGATTTCCCCCAATCAGGTATAGCACCAACTTTATTATGGATGTGAGAAAATAGGTGACATTTATTATGGATGGATATAGAAAGCGAAGGATGCAAAATGCCAATTACTCATGGGCAATGAGAAGGATGACCAAGCTTTATTATGGATGAATGATATGCACAAAGGATGGGTGAAAGTGGAAAACCAGATAGAGTGATAATAGATGATGGAGTAAACACTAACTACACATGGCACTTGTTTGCCAGGTTTTCACCATGGTACTTGCCCAAAGCACCAATAAAGTGGTTTTCACTATTGGACAAATTATTTCTCTTTACTATGTTCTCTATTTTTCTATTTTTTGGTGTCACCAAGATGCCTATTTGAATTTTGATGGGATTCTTTGAAAGCTAGGTATAGTACTTGCGAAGGTGCATGTTGTTGATATGCTATGATAATGGATATGATATAAGTACCTAATGAATTAGGCTTGAACTCCCTTGGTTTCTCTCTCTCTATTTGATTCTTTAGATTTTCTTTCAAGACCAAGTCGCCAATGTTAAAATTCCTAACTCAAACTTTCTTATTGTAATTGCGATGAAGATAGTTTTGATATGCTTGTAAATGAACTAATGTGTTTTGTCGCTTCTCATCCAATAGCTCTAGCTTATACAAGCATGATATACAATATTCTTCCTCATCAATGAACTGTTTCATAGATATGATCAAGGATGGTAACTCAACCTCAATGGGAAGGATGGCTTTAGATCTAAAAATGAGGGAATATGGCGTGGCTCCTATGGGAGTGCAGATGCTAGTATGATAGGCCCATAATGTGGGATTCAATTGGATGTTCCAGTCACAGCCAACGTCATTGATGATATTATGTAGGATTTTAAGTATATTTTTCTAAGACACCTCAAGTTGACCGTTACCTTGGGGGTAGTATGGAGTGGTGAAATGATGTTGGATGCATCTAATCCCTCACATGGTTCGCAAACATCTTGATTTTTTAAAGGATGATCGTTATTTGTGATGATGAATTGGGGAACATCATACTAGCACATGATGTAATTGAGGATGAACTTGGATATTTGTTTACTAGTGATGTAGGTCATTGGATTAATATTTGATCCATTTAGTAAATTATTCAATTGCAACGAGGATAAACTTATGAGAACTAGTAGAGGTAGAATAGATTTTTCCCATGAGGTTGAGTCCCGATTGAGAGAATGACCATGGTGATGTAACTAGATGAAGCTCCTAAGTAGGTACATGCACCAGATCTCCATGTATCTAACATTGGAAATATTTCTTCACAAAGTGATAGGAATCATGTTCGATAGAAGGATAATAGTATCAAATTCACATAAGATTCTTGGCTAGGGTAGGATCAATAGAGTGAGATCCACATATACCATTGTGTATCTCTTGTAAATCCATTTGTGTTTCATTTGAATCGAGACATATTAGGAGGGTGCTATCTAAACTATGATGGTAAAGGGTATCATCGATGATGACATATTTGGATGTTTGTCGGATAAAGGTCTTACATTGATTAGAGGACAGATCGGGTGGGATAATTTGGTCATGAAAATAGTTATAGAAGTCTTTGTACCAAGGTGAATTAGGACCAACAATTTCACACATGAGTTCAAATTCGGGGACATCGAATGCAGGGACCAATAGTTGTTCCATCGAGAACTCATACTACAACACATTATTAGGTATATCCAAAAGAGATCCAATGGTTACTATTGCATCAACTACTTTGTTCTGAATTCTTGGGATCTACTCAAAAGTAATGACATCAAAGTAGAGCTTAAAACTATCGACCATTTTCTTGTAAGGTGTGACCTTTTCATATTTTTCATCATAGTCATCATTAACTTGATGGATAACTAGTAGGGAGTCACCATAGACTTGAAGATTCTTGATTTTCCATTTGATAGCCATTCGTAGTTTTGTTAAAAATGCTCAATACCCAGCCATGTCATGTGCAAGCAAATGCAATTTTGTATGATTTTGGTATTGAGTCTGCTTGAGGTGTAACAAAGAGGTTACTAGCTCCTGAACCATGATTTGTGTAAGATTCGTCGAAGTATAATTTCCATTTCATAGAAGTCTCTACTACAAAGATGGATTCATCAAAAAAAAAACACTAGAGGATCTGGTCTATTTTCATTGGTGCATCCATCCATCTGCCTTCAAACTTAATTCGCTCCAACTCCACTGCAGTAAACCCTCTCATATCCTTCATCTTTGTCAACTCTCTCTTGGCTACTCTAATTTCTTCTTTGATGTCCATCAATCGATCTATTAACAAATCCTCACCAATATCTCCTCTCTGCATAACCTCCTTAAATCTTTTAGTCCATTTATGCTTTATTTGTCTTAAAGGTAAGCCTTCTTTTACAAGTACCTCAACGTTTACCAAAATAGCAATGATGGCTGCCAACTCCTCAAATTGCTCATTTAGCTCCTTAACAGAATCTTGCACCTCATTTTTATGTTTGAATAAGAAATCTGTTCTAAATCGAAGTATACAAGAAGTTTTTTCTAGAAAATATTTATTGTCTTCTTCTAATATTGATTGTTCTAGGAGGGTAGTCTTAGACAATTTATTGACCTCTTTCAGTTTTTGACTGTATCCCCTGTACTCCTCTTGTTCTTCCAAAGTTTTAGCATATTGTTTCATCTCTTCCATCAGATCTTGAGTCACTTTGTAAACCTCAAAATTGTCTTCTAACACCCCATCTATTTCTTGACTCAACTTATTTACCCACCGATCCAACATTTATGCCTTGCCCCTCACCTGTTCCAAATCCTCTACTTCCTTTTTACTTAGCAAAACTGGGGTCTCAATTGCAGCAACCTGTTGTGATCTTGGAGCAGAAATATTCTTGAGAAAAACATGCAATTGATCTAGTTGATCCTTAAGCTCATCCTTCCTTTGTTTATCCTTCAACATCCTAGACTTGGTTGAGGAGGCTACCACATCAATTAGATTCATTTGCTGATCCCTGGTAGGTCTCCCTAAATTTACTGTGCCTAGTTGATAATCCGTTAATTGCATATCCCCTACCTCCTTGTCTATCATAGGTATGGCACACTCAACCACAATTTCTCCCTTGTCAGTCAACCTAGTAGAGTGCAGGATCTTGGCCTTCTTTTTAGGCCTTTCTCTTTCAATTTCCTTCATCATATCCTCCCAATTGAGAGGTTGAGAAGGTGTCAGTGTTCTCTTTTTAAGGTTTAATTTCAACCAAGTCGAAGTCCCTGGAGTAACAGTCATCATGGTTGAAGAAGAGGAGGCAGTAGCTAAGGGAGGTTGAACATTTACTTGAGGTTGAGAATCAACCCTTTGTTTATGTTGCTGCTCTTGTTCCACACTCATTTGTTCCAACTTCTTAGCCTCCTCCTCATCTTTTTGCTCTTGTACTCTCTTGTCTTCTTCCTCCTTCTTCAATCTCTCTTCCTCTAATCTCTCTTTCCCCAGTCTTTCTTTTTCCAGTCTTTCTTTCTCCAGTCTTTCCGTCTCTAAAGCTTTAAACTTTTCTGCATTTTCTTCTTCTTCTTGTTGCCTTTTGACCAGCTCTTCGATCTCTTTCTCCTTTTGTAATCATTCTGCTTCTTCTTCCTTTCTGTGAGCTTCTTCAGCAAGCTTTAACTTGGCTACCAGAACTTCTCTTTCCCTTCGGTGTCTTACCTTCTCTTCCTCAAGGTCATGAATCTTTTGTATCAATTCTAACTTATCATTCTCCTCCTTAACCTTGAGCTCATGCTCCTCTTTCCTCTCTGGCCTCTCTACTTCATCAACTTTTGACTTAGCTTCAATTTGTTGTTGTTGTAGTATGGCATCATCTTGTGTCTTGGCATCAACTAACTTTTGATTTTCTATTGTTGTAGCTTGCTCATCAGCATCCTTCCCGACTTCTTCAAACATTTCCCACTGATCCTCCTATGTCATTACATGTTCAGTATCCTCCTCTAGAGGCATATTTTCTTGTATCCCTTTATCTGACAGAGTTTCATCCGAATTTGTTCCAACATCATGAATTTCTATCTCCACCTCTTTTCCCTTTATAGTTTCAACCATACTATGAAGAGTCCCTTTCTGCACTTCCTCACTTTTTTGTTTTGCAAGTGGGATTTGAGTAGAAGACTCACCTAATGTAGGTGTTGAAACAACCGATCCTATTTGAGCATCTCCTTCTAGTGTCTCTATTTCATCAACTACTCCTTCAAGCTCTATTTCTTCAATGTCTAGAGGAAGGAACTCCAAAGGCTCCTTGGGAGGTGTCTTTCTTTTAATCCTTTTATACCCTTTCCCCTTTTTAGGAGCTGGTCCTTGAGGATTTTTGGTTCTTAGAACCAACCATTAAACACTTCTATCCAAGACTGCTCGCCCTATCTGTTTAATGTCAATGGTTTCCTCACTGTATCAGTCAATTGGATCCAGACTTTTAGTTCCAATGTTTAAAGCTTCATAAGATGGATCCAATACAACTCCATCATCCACCAATTTCTCAGGAATGTCATTTTTGATATCAAGCTCTGACATGAGTGAGACAGGTAATCTTTCATAATTCTTCTTCCTCAGATCATACTCATCCTGTCGGTCACTCTAAAAATCTTCCAATAAATTAAAATGTTTATCAAACACAGAAGGCAGCAAGGCATTCATTTTACTCTTAGGGTCAAAGTGCTTACGAGCTGTATATAAACCTAGCTTTAACTGTATCAACTCACTGCACACCACCTTTGCTCCTACCAGATGTTGATAATTGTACTCACCCAACTTCATGGGGAACTTGCGACATCCTGTCTTATGTTTCAATCCAAATCGGGCATTAATCCCAAGAGCCTGATATAAAAATTCCATTAATACTATCCTGTTATTGCAACATCTTGGCAGAAAATGTGGATGACCTTCAAAACTAGCTAGCCTAAAATATGTAAACTTGTGGTATTGAATGTACCAACATCCCCATTCAATGATAAATGCCATGGCCTCTTGGCTGAGTCTGTACCCTGCATCTCTGTTGAGTTGGTTAATGATAACGTATATGAATGCATCATTAACCCTTTTGAATTGAGTCTTAGCAACCTGTAGGGATAGTTGGTTATAATGCTCCCACACCTTCTTTTGTCCATCTAACACTCCCATTATCCCTACTCTATTCAAACCCGGGAAGATACCTACTCTTGCTACTGCATACACAATGTAAGAAGTCATGAAAAAGCATTTAGTCTCCCTAATGTTGGTCAATTGATCATGAATGCCATCTGATACAATCATCGGCCAATCAAATTAATGGGTTCCATTTAAGATTATTTGGATGAAGGGAAACATCCACTCCTTGAAATGAAAGGCATCTCTCTTCCCAAAAGCCCTAGACAACATCATTATTAAAAATGATACCTCTTTGTAGAAATCTACCCTCTTTGGTTGGTCTGCAAGCTTAGTTAGAGACTTCTTCTCTGTTTTAACCACTTTTTGTTCAAGTGGGACTTGTTGGATTCCTTATATTTTCTATATTTCTCTAGGGCCTCTGCCTCTTTTAACTACACCAAGTTCTTAGGATCCGGGACACTAAATATACTTTGAAACATATGAGGAGTAAGATCAATGATTACATTATCTTGGGAATCCATGCATTGTCGAGTAGCCGAACTGTAAGCTCCTACAACTGTCAAGATTAACTCCGGGCATTGGATTGATAGCGGAAACAGGGTGATGTGAGCCAAGCTAGACTCAACAATTCTTTGTGTCCTCCCTGTTATATCTTCAGCAAAAGTTTCTAAATACAGCTCTTCAAAATTGTATTGGCCTAGATTTATGTCGATGATGTTTGACCAATCCAATTCTACTTTGCTCACTGTGACAACAGGACTCCTGTGGTTATACCTCAAGGTATAGGGTAACTATTCTGGCTTGATCTTCTTGGGTTTAGCTGATGCTTTTGATGTTCCTACAGGCTAGTTCCTTTGGACAGCTTCTCCTAATGTTCCTGACATTCTTGAGCTTTCCTGCAACAAAACCTCTAGTTAGATCCTTAAACAAACATCTCAAAATGTGTCTTAAAATACCTTTTTCATACATACACCGGAGGCAGAACCAAGCAGCAAACATCTTAAATAATCCTCTTTTAACATACTGACGGGCTCGGAGCAAAAACTGTTATTGACATTCTACTTAACAAGAAGTGGGCTCGGAGTCGGAAGTGGAATAGTGATCAAAACCGGAACCGGAATGGAAAATGATTCAGTTTCCTTTCGATTTTTTATTTTCATATTCTATTTCGGTTCTGCTTCCTCTTCCGCCAAGGTTGACACTATCTTGAAATAAAGCTTCTTACTACCAGCGAAGTCAGAGACGGGATGGAAAATAGAATTGACACTAATTATAAAGCACATCAAAAATCCAAATCAATTATGATCCCGCTTCCGCAAAGTTTGACCATGACGTCATCAATGATTTTAACTGTCTGATGCATAACTTCATGATTAAGGACTAAGGTCATATTAAACGAAATAAGGCTTAAAATATAGCTTGAAAGGACCATGCCCATATGACCATGGGGGCGACTATATTTTAGGGCATCATATTTAATCATTTAAACACGATCACAGAAATGCATAAAACCCTAATCTAAAAAAAATGCTATATAAAAACTAGGGCACGAATTTAACCCCTCTATTTTAACTAGACAAATGCGCAATAAAAACCCTGAGTAAAAATAAGATTCTATCAACCCTAACTCACTGTAAAACTTGAACTTAATCTATCTTACTGGCAAACCCTAATTAAATCTACACATTTAAAACAAACACAACACGACGCAATCATGAAAAAACGTGAAAACAACCATGCCATAACTTACTGAAAACCAGAAACAAAAGTTAAAAAAATGAATCAAGAACAACAATAAACAAAGAAAGAAAAACAAACACGCAAACCTACTGAGATAACGAACTTTCCCAAGATCAAAACGATCAAACACGAACAGAGAACACGGAAGTAAATAAAAGAAAAATGAGAATAGGAACCCTACCTCAAATGCAAAACTTGTTAAACCTTCTGAAGAAATCTACAAGCAATTATCTCTTCCTCTTTCAATCGATTCACACAGAAGAACTCTACTGTTGCTCTACTTCACTCTTTGATTTCTTAACAATGATAATAATAACCCATTTAATCCCTAATCAAGGTAAAATTCAGAGTTTCTACCTACGCATGGCAGCTGTCATTAACGCATTAAATGCAATTAAGCGGAGTTGGAACTGGAGAAGAACTAACACATTATTGCAGTGTGACTTCAGTAAAAAGTCAACGACCAAGAAATGGCGGGAGCGGAATCAGAATGAAAATGGTTTTGGAAACTTGAGTAATTTCTCAACTTAATTCCCGTTCCGGGTCCGGTTCCGCCAACAAAGCATAAAACAAAACCTAAATGCAAAATAAAACAAAAGACCAAAAATAAGAAAACTTAACATAAGGACTTAGTCTAAAACAAAAGTTCAACAAGTGGAGGCGGATGCGGAATGGATTCTGATTTTGGAATTTCTAATAAATACCGACTTAACGTCCACTCTGGCTCCGGCTCCGACAAAGACAAAACAAAAGCCACAAAAAAAGACTATCGAGACGGGGATAGGAACAAGTTTTAAAGGAAGTTTCAGAACCCGATTCAGTTCCAACTCCACTTCCAATAGACTAAACCAAAGAAAAACAAAGTGTTTGAAAGGAAAGACTCCAAACTTTGTTTGAAAATCAACAAAAGATAAAAACACAAAGGGGGGACCCATTTTGACCAAGGCAAAATATGGGGTGGTTATGCAAGGCATAACAGTTTTTGCTTCGATATTTGCTCCTATGTTTGTGCGGTTCAGATATGTTGATCATGGTTGTTGGAAGCTACTATATCCATATTTTTGGCTTCTGATTCATTGTACAATGTGAGTTATGGTCACAAGCTATGAATTATTGTTTTCTATGTATCTGGTTGAGGACTGAGAGAAATGTTGTTGGTCCGGATTTTTTTTTGGTTAATTATTATGACTTGTGGTTCTAGAGTTAAGTTTTTATGATTGTGTTGAAGATAATTGTAGTGTCTGAAAGGATTTGATCATGCTAAGAGTTGTGTGTGCTTAATTGTTTTACACTCGTTTGGTCGACCTTGTGTTAAACACTACCTTTGAAGTTGATGAAGCATTTTAGGACCTATTTGGGTTCTCATAGAGCATGTGTTTGGGTTAACCTCATTCTAATTCCACCCTAAGATGTTTTGGCACTGACCTAATTTGAATTTAATGATGGATGGCTGGCTTTGGATAGTTTCAAAGTTGAAGATGGTATAAATATAGGATGAGTTATTGGTGAAATATGTACAAAGAGATAAGTGAAAATAAATCAAGCAGATAGATGCAAAGTAGATGTGAATCAGTGTGTGTGTATGTGATGTGAGGGCGATCCCACAATGCTGGTTTACAATTTCTAGGAGATTCGTATTTTTGGTGAAATCACATATTTTTAGAAAATATAATGATTTAAGCCTTAAAAAGTTCCATTTGAAGGATTTCAATTGAAGAGGGTTTGATCAAACCACCTTATATCAAACCCCCTTGGATAGAACCCCACTGGTATTAAACCATACCTATAACGAAGTCTCCCTTACACCTATCAAAATGATGATAAAAAACCACTTTTGATTTACCATTTGGGGGATCAAATGAATTCATTTAAAATTTATTTTTTGTAAGTATGTATTCGTTATTATAAGCTTCCCAAAAAGTATAATTTTAAATAAATTTAATTTTATTATTATATTTATTTTTTATTTCTTGTGAATGTAGGTTTTTCACTAAAAATCAAGCTCTATGTTCTGCACATGTGGAAAAACAGCAAATTATCAAAAACAATTTTGAAAAATATCAATGCACTAGATATTGAAATCCTTGATCCAACAAAAAAAAAAAGAATTTCGATACATACAAAAAAATTTATGTTGTATATAGTCTGCCTATGTCTGAATTGTAATTGGTTTGACTTTGAAACTTGATTAATGAAAAAATATTCAATAAAACACTATGAAAAAAATTGAAAGTGCTAGATATCGTAGTTATAAATCAAAATTCAAACAAAATAGAATTTTATCCTTCATGGAAAAAAAGTTATGTTGTATATGGTGAGCATCACTCCTTAAAAATGGTGTTTACTAAAAAAAACTAGTTTTTGAAGGAGATGGAAAAAGAAGTGCAGTTTGATTCCAAACATTTTGAAAAAAAAATATCTACAATCTAGAGACAAAATGTCACAAATCACTAGTTTGCGTCATCTTAAAATTCCTCACAATTTGGCCGCTATAGGTGCCCGAAAGTGAAGATTTAATTAGAAAAAATTAGTTCAATGTCCAGTTTGGCCAAAAATTGTAAACTAGTTGTGGGATCACCAATGAGTGTGGCAGATCAATACGGATTTTAAATGTTGAGTTTCTGAATGTAGTGAGTTGAAGGTGTACTCTATCTTTCATGCATGTCTATAATTGGTTAACTAAATTGTGGTGGAAATATCTATTGCATTGAGATTGTCTTATCTCTATAACATATCTCTTCTATCTTCTTTGTATTTCTATGGTAGTGAACCCTCCGGGTGGTTAAACCTATTGGACAGTGAGTCCTTGTTTTGGTAGTGAGCCTTTTTCTTAGGCAGTGAGTCTTTGTAATCAATTTTGATATTCTCTATAGTGTGATTTAATCCTCACTATGGTTTTACCTCATTAGGTTTTCCATGTAAATATAGTGTTACTATGTTTGTGTGATGGTTTTTAGTTTTTTCACTTGCACTTAATGTTTAATCATTTTAGTAGTGTTAAGGACTTGTGATTGATCTAAGTTCCAGTGAATGATTTAAAAGTTTAAATTTTCTACAACTAATTCACCCCCCTCTCATTTTTCTTGTTCAACAATTGGCATTAGAGCTTGCTTCCTTGGAGAAGAGCTTAACTGCTTAAGGAAGGTCCAAGATGGCTAGCAAAGTTACTTATGATTATCCAAGGTTTGATGCAACTAATTATGCTATCTGGAAAATACTGATGGAAGAATATCTAGAGTATTGTGGATATGATGTGGAGAAATTTTACAAGAATACTTACACTCCTCCTGCTAATGGTCCAAGTACGGTTGATGAGATCAAGGCAAATGCAACGAACAATAAGGCAAAGTAAAATTTGAATAGTCTTGTACATTCTGAGTTGATTAAAGTTCAAAATCTGAAGATTGTCAAGGAAGTCTAGGATTCTTTGGAAAAGGTGCATGGAGGAGATGAAAGGGTCAAAGAGGCAAAGTAGTAGAATTTGGAGACATAGTTTGAGCTCCTACATATGTCTGAAGATGAGGATATTAAAGCCTATGTAAAAAGATTTGATGAGGTAGTAGCTGGAATGCGAGGACTTGGTGCTACCATAGATGAATCTAGGATCCAAAGAGACTTCTTTTAAGGCTACAAAAGCCAAATTTGAGAAATGGATCTAAATCAAAGACTGATTTTAAGGCTACCAAAGCTTAAGATCCGGATGAAGAAAATATTGATGAAGTGGAAGCTAAATTTGTGAAAAGGATGAAGAAAGGCTCTGACAAGTATGAATGCAAGTTACCATTTAAATGCTTTAGTTATGGAGGAATAGGACATTATGCTTCAAGGTGTTTGGAAAGAGCTAAGAGGAATAAATAAAGATATGAGAAATAAAATATAAAGGTAAGAAGATCAACAGAGCATATTATTTGAATAGGGATGCTAGTATATCTGATGAGGAATATAATTATGGAGATCTTAATGGCAATGGATGCTTGTTCCTAGCTATAAAAGATGAACCTACTTCTACTAATTCTAAAAAATAGGTGAAGGAATGCCCTCTGGAGAAGGATAAAAATGAAGGTATTGTAATCTTTGCCCTACATGCTAAACAGGAAAATAACTATTATGTTTTTAACAATGGCTATTCACATCATATGACTGTTGATAAGAGTAATTTTTTAAAAATTGAAATGTATGATGGAGGCTTAGTTATGTTTGGAGATGATACTAGTGCTAAGATTTGTGGGATAGGTTCAATAAGTTTTTATGACAAGCATAATACTAATGATGTCAACTATGTTAAGGTTTTAAGGTATAACCTCTTGAGTGTTGGATAGATGTGCAGTAAAGGATATAATCTTGTATTTAAAGATGAAAGATGTGAGATCAGGAAAGATTCCAGAATAGGGATTGTTGCAGGAAAGAAATCTGAAGGAAATATCTATCAACTTAAGGGTGTTGATGGACAATGTTTTATGACTTAGATTAATGAAATTTAGTTGTAGCATCGGACAATGTGTCATATGAACTTTGATAACTTTGCAAGGATTAGTGCAGTTCAGACCATGAGAGATTTAACAAGGATTGCAAAGCTTGTTAATGTTATTTGCAAGAAATTTCAATTTGCAAAGCAAGCAAGAAGCTATTACAGATCAAAGGAACAATCTACTACTAGACTATTGGATTTAGTTCATACATCTTTGTGGTCCTACAAGAGTGAGAAGTCTACAAGGTGAAAGGTAATTTATGTTTTTGATTGATGATTATTCTAGATATACATGGTTTACATTTCTAGAGAGAAGTCTGATGCATTAGATAGATTCAAGACATTCAAAGCTATGGTTGAGAATGAAGTAAATTTGAGGATAAAATTCTTAAGGCCTGACAGAGGTGGTGAATGCACCTATCATGAGTTTAATATGTTTTATTAAGTGAATGGAATAAAAATATAATTATCTGCTTCGAGAAGTTCAACAAGATCAACTGGATATGGTTTGTAGATTGAAGAAAGTTTTATATGGATTGAAGCAAGCTCCTAGATCTTTGTATGCAAGGTTAGACAACTACTTGATTCAATAAGGTTTCAACAAAGGTATGAAAAATAGTAATATGTATTTTAAAATTGAAAAGGACAAAATATTTAGTGTGGTTGTGTATGTTGATGACATTATTTTTGGAGGAAATGAAACTATGTACAAGATATTTGCGGAAGAAAATAAAAAAATAATTTGAGACTTCTATGTTTGGAGAAATGAATCTCTGTCTTTGGCTACAAACTAATCAAAGAAAGAAAGGAATTTTTATTTCATAGTCTAAGTATGTGAAAGAGATGTTGAAGAAGTTTGGTATGGATGATTCCAAACTAGTATGCACTTCTATGGTGACTGGTTAAAAATTAGGTAAAGATAATGATTCAACTAAGGCTAATCAGAGCAAATATAGATCTATGATTGGTAGATTGTCGTATTTGACTACTACTAGATTGGATATCATGAATGTTGTCTATCTTGTGGCTAGATTTCAAGAAGATCCTAAGGAAACACATGTTGTTGTTGTTAAAATAGTATACAGATATTTGAATGGAATTATGGATTATGGCTTATGGTGTCCTAGGGATATTGACTTTACACTAAGTTCTTATAAAGATGCAGATTGGGTTAGATGTGTAGATGACAAAAAAATACAAGTGGTGGTGCATTATTTCTTGGTTGCACATTGGTGGCATGGTTGAGTAAAAATCAAGATTCAGTTTCCTTATCTACTACTGGAGATGAGTATATTATTGTTTCATCTTGTTGGACACAAGTTCTATGAATGAAATAGACATTGAAAGATATCATAGTTGTGTATGATGATCCTATTTCTATCTTTTATGATAACACAAGTGAAATTAACATTTCAAATAATCCAATGATGCAATCAAGGAAAAATAATATATCTATCAGGTATCATTTCTTGAGACAGAAGGTTATGAATAATGTTTTAAAGCTTGAGTATGTTCCTATGAAGGATAAAATTGCTGATCTATTTTTGACTCTTCCTAAAGATACTTTTGAGTATCTCCAGTTGAAGTTAGGGGTTATTTCCCCTCTTTTCTTGAACTAGATGCATATGGAGATGCATCTGTCTAGTGGGTCTATGGATCTATCTTTCTTCTGGACTGATGTTTTGGTGGCTGCCTCTCAAGGGGGGTAGGTAGTGTCATGTGTTGTCATTGTATGAGTATTATGGTTTTAATGTCAAAGGGGAAATCAATGTAAAATATATTTTTCCTTTGTCATTAATGTCAAAGGGGGAGAGGAAGAATGTGAAAAAGAGAAGAGTATCATGTGAAAAAAAATTATCTACTAAGGGGGAGAAATAAAAAGAAAAATCATGTGAAGTGTGTTCAGAGCTAGTATGTTGTCTTTGATGGTTTTTCACATCATGTGTTTCCATCAATGAAAAAGGGGGAGATTTTTGCAAGAATGAAGGTGTTGTCATTTATGTCAACTGGTCAATTCATCATCAACTAGTTGCTATTGTCACTGATGTCATGGATGTGGGTTATTGGTTGTATATGTCGAGGATATTAAGAAAATTGTAATAAAGAAATATTGTAAGTGTTCAGTGGTTGCTCGAGGTTTTTCTCTAGGATTCACTCCTATGTTTGTGTGGTTCAAATATGTTGATCATGGTTGTTGTAAGCTACTATATCCAAATTTTTGGTTTCTGATTCATTGTACAGTGTGAGTTATGTTCACTAGTTGTGAACTGCGGTTTTCTATGTATTTGGCTAAGGACCAAGAGAAATGTTGTTGGTCTGGATTTCTTTTTGGTTAAGTCTTATGACTTTCAGTACTAGAGTTAAGTTGTTATGATCATGTTGAAGATAATTTTTGTGTCTGGAAGGATTTGATCGTGCTAAGAGTTGTGTGTGCTTAATTGGTCTATGTGTTTTACATTCATTTGGTCGACCTTGTGTAAAACACTACCTTCGAAGTTGATGAATCATGTTGGGACCTTTTTGGCAACTCATCAAGCACGTGTTTTGGTTTCCCTCAATCTAATTCCACCCTAGGATTTTTTGGCACTAACCTAATTTAAATAAATAATGATGGATGACTGACTTTGGATATGTTTCAAAGTTGAAGATGGTATAAATACAAGATGAGTTATTGGTGAAAGATGTACAAAGATATAAGAACAAAGAAATAGAGTATATAGATGTGAAGTATATGTGAATAAGTGTGTGTGTGTGTGTGATGTGAGTGTGTCAGATCAATGTGAATTCTAAATGTTGAGTTTTTGTATGTAGTGAGCTAAAGGTGTACTCTATCTTTCATGCATGTCTACAAGTGGTTGAGTAAATTGTGGTGGAAATATCTATTGAATTGAGATTTTCTTCCCTTTGTAACATATCTCTTCTATATTGTGTGTTTCTCTATGAAAGTGATCCCTCTAATTGGTTAACCCTATTTGACAGTGAGTCCTAATCCCGAAGTGAGTCCTTATTTTGGAAGTGAGCCTTTACCTCAGGCAGTGAGCCTTTATAATCAGTTTTGATATTCTCTATAGTGTGATTTAATCCTCACCTTGGTTTTTCCCTCATTGGGTTTTCCATGTAAATCTAGCGTTACTATGTTTGTGTGATGGTTTTTAGTTTATGCACTTGCACTTAATGTTTAATCATTTTAGCAGTGTTAAGGATTTGTGATTGATCTAAGTTTCAGTGAATGATTTAAAAGTTTAAATTTTCTACAATTGATTCAACCCCCCTCTCAGTTGTCTTGTCCAACAGAGACTAGGTAGAATTTTCAAATAATGATATCTAAATTTTCTTGACAACAAAAGAGCGAAAATGAACTTAAAGTAGGCAACATTTAATTTGGGATAGCCAATCAATCTAACAAGCACCGCCTAAAAGGATTTTTTTCCACTATCCAAAATCATCCTAGTTGATTGATCCAAAGCTAGTAGTAAAAAGTTGTTGCCATATACCAAGTCATCAAAAAATATCATAAATAATATTTATTCGTGTGAACAAGGATATCAACTAACTAGTTCCCCTCCTCAGTTCTATTCACACTAGTCTAGTTTACTTAGGGTACTTGTCTCTTTGTGTCCCATGTCATAATCTTGTGATATCACATCCTCTCACCTTGCTTCTATAATAAATACCTCACTTGTACATGTTTTATCTTTCTTGTGCTTTCATTGAAATTCTTAGATTTTGGGTGGCTACCCCCATAGAAAAATATTACATGGTATGTAAATCATCCTATACCAGTTCTTACATGATATCAAATCTTGTGGGGTTCCTTTTTGTTAGTATTTTTAAGAGATCTAGGTTGTAGGTCTTGGTTTCTCTTCAAAAGTTGTGTATGATCTCATGCATTAAATGATGACCTAGATAATAAAAATTAATAGAAATCCTAAATTTTGGGGGTTTCCTCTTTCCAGATTTGTATTTATGTTCATTTTGGAGAATTATGGTGAAAATATAAGCTCACCATTTAGTTTAGGGTGTCCAAGAAAGTCAATTCAACCTCTTGTTTTGACTAGATTGGGTATTAGATGTCACATCTACAAGCATTTGAATTTGTGATGTGGTTGCTAGATCTAGGAGGTAGCTACATTTTTGGAGGATTTTAGGTCAAATTTGATCCTACCATTCTGTCTAAAAGGTGAAAGATCCTAAGGATCAATTATCAATTCATTAAAGTTAGATACTTTTGCCTCGGTCCATTAGAGAAAATCTTGCCCTCATCCATATGGATCATACTACATAGAATATTACCTACACAAGTGTTAGCACAGATTGATTCCTTGCTAGCATAGGTTGTAAAGTTCTTAATTCTATTTTTTATTTAAATTTTAGGAATTTTAAAAAATTAAAGAATCTATAGGTCTACAATAGGAGTTCTTACTTTGCATAGAATTGTTGTAGTAGGGTATGGGTTGCATAGTAAGTGGCATGTGGGGAATAGTTTATTGACCCCACCAATTGCCAAGCATCTAAGCTAGTTGGTAGCCTTACCACCAACAATGACAAATATTCATCGCCAAACATCTTTATGCCACAATAAACCACTTTTGCTTCTCATATGATAGTTTCATACAACAAATAATTGGTTTAATAATTTCAAGGGTTGTTTTTGATAAATCAATAATCAATTTATGGTTGAAGGAATGTTTTGGCCATCTTAAGCATATTTTATTTATTGATTTGTTTATGTCAGAAACGTTCACCCCCAACCAACCCCTTACTCTATTTACATTTTTGTTTTAGTACCTAAATTTTTCAAGCTTCATTCTCAATCATACAAAATCCTTTTTGCAAGAATTTTTTCTAGTTTCGGTAGAACTTCATGAGCTTTGTAGTGGTGCAAAAAAAATTGGATTTGGGTATTTATTTTTCTCCAAAAAATTATAGATTCTTAAACATGTTGAAACATTTTGATTTTGAGAACTTCAAAGGGTCCATTTGGGCTCATATGGTAACATTTTTTGGTGTCATTTTTTTAAAATTGATTAATTTTATCTAAGTCAATTTAAATATTCCTAAGATAATGATGGTTGAGGCATATATAATTAAATTCTCTTAGGTTTAAGATATGGTTTTCCTCCCCTTAGTAACTATACATGTATATTAATACCTATTGTTGATTATAACTATACCTATAAATTTTAAGGTAATGATTTATACAATGTGATTTATAGTTTATGCCTATAAAATATTTCAATATGTCTTGGATAGATCAATAACTATCAATGATATGCTGGTTCAAAAAACGGATAAATAAGTATCCTATATTTTTGTTACACAGAGTAAAATTAATATTTTTAAGAACAAAATAATATTATCCTATAGTTTATATTAATTTTGTGCCTATTACATATTAAATGTTGTGATTGGTAAGGAAAACAACCTTAACTAACATGGGTGTGGGTGTTTCTAAGTTCGTGACTCAAATTTATCTTTAATTTTATTTCTATATGTTCATGACTATCATAGCTAACAAAACCAACATGGACATTGAAATTTGAAAATGTATAAGTTGACACTCAAAGAAATTGATCAATAAGCTAAGAATAGGGGTGTAACTAAAATAAACATGGCTTATCTACTATATAAATCAATAAATAAAATTAAAATAGTTTGTATATTTCATAAACTTTGCATAATCATATTGTTATTCTTGAATTTTGCTTGCTCAATTCATGGGATAACCCCTACGAAACATGTCTATTTCATAGCCCATGTCCTCTAAGCATGCAAATCAAGAGAAATTTTGATTGGTATCATGCACAGTCTGGCCCCTCAAAATTATTTTGATTTGGGTCACCTTTTTTCTCTTTTGAATTTTTTTCTAAAACCAATTAAATGACTTAGCCATTTTTCCTTTTAGGTGTAGTGTCACTAAATTTTAGCCTACTTGCATATTTTTGGTTAACTGCATGTTTCACATAGTTGCAAAAAAATTCTCCACAACTACACTTATACTCCCGCATGCTCGACTATTAATGTGTTTTTAGTGTTGTTTTATTTATTGATTAGACCCATTTTACCTTCATTTTTATCATTCAACTTTCTATTTCCTCGACCGATTCACGTGCTACTTGTTCCCTATTGCTCCACTTCATAATTGTGCCAAGTTCTCATGAAGATTTGCTTAAATTTGTGTCATTAGGGTTTATAGGTATGTTATTCTTATTTTTCATTATTTTTTTATCAATTTGGTACATGTTTTACACTGTAGGTTTCTATGAAGTTGTTTAGGTTTTTGTTTAGTTTTTTTATCATTTTTGTTCCTTTTGCATTCATGGTTTCTAGGTTAGGTTTTCTTTTGATTTTATTTGCATTGTCTTGACCAGTGTTGTTCAGATAAAATTCTTCGAACAACATATGTTGAATAGACATAGTCTTTGGGTTATGTGAGGAATTTTCCTTGCATAACACTGTTACCCTTATACACCATAACCACCCTACACATGTATTGTCTAGAGAATTTTCTCCGAACAACACCATTGTTAAAAGGTGTTGTTTAAAGAAAATTCCCCACACAATACCTTACCCATTTCATGCATGGCTATCCCATGCACTTCAAAGGATTTTCACTGAAGTGCATCCAAGAGACTTACCCCTATGCACTTCAAAAAAAATTATTCGAATTGCATATCCTATGCAAATAACACATACACGTCAAAGAATTTTCTTTGATTTGCATCAAAGAAATTTACCCTCAATAGATGCAAATCAAAGAAAATTCTTCAACTTGCACTTGTTTTCTAAAGTATAGCTAAAGTCATACCTTCATGTAAAAGTGGGAAAATTTCCTTCCCTTACACCCAGAGAGAAATACTCATGTAGTTCAGAGAATTTTCTTTGAACTACACCCAAAACACTATTGAAATGCATAAGTGCATATTTTCTCCACAACTGCACAAACCTCGGTACTTTGGAATTTTCTAACACTAGAAGGTTTTGGAATTTATTTTTGTAGTCTATTTCCAAATGACTGATTCTTCTCCAATGAAGAAAAATATTAAGTACAAGTACCAAGGAGTGTTCCTGATGACTTCCATGGAGTCCAATATGGACAATATTAGAGACACAATTGTATCAACACTCGGTGGCTCAAGAATTCTAGGCCTACAATTGCAAGGTGGCCAAGGAACATCTTCCAGCATGAGTTCGTTGAAGAGGTGGGTGATATAATAAAGGGTTGAAAAGAAAAGAGTCTCTGATGAAGCTTGGGAACAAGTGAAAAAGTTTGTTGTATATTTTTGAAATTTCCTAACTTCACATATATCAGGGTTGGTTGTTTTGATGGGCAACCATACATGTTACCAAGGTATCCAAGTCAAAAAATTATACTGATGGAGTTATGTAGGAAGATAATGGTTTTGCATAGAAAACAAGCAAAATCCCATAGATTTAGTTTCAAGTTTCCACTCACCATTAGCAAGTATTTAATAACTACAACTCCACAAGCCAAAGTAATGGAAACTAAAATGTAGTGGGTGACTATGAAGAGGTATAAGAAAAGGAATGAGTTTGATTATTGGGGTATGCAGGATAAGCTTAAGATAAGTTATACTCATGTTCACAAGATTGAATATATATGGGCCAAATGCAAAAATTGATGTAAGGAAGTTAGACTTCAGTCGACTTACCTTATAATAGGTCAGAAGCTTTGAGCTTGCCAAAATTCTTAAGGATATGTAGGAAGAAGATGGTATAGTTGACTGTATATGTGGAAAATAAATTGTTGGTACTCTTACACCAATTCAATGGTAACAAAAGGAGTTGATTTCAATAAGAGAAAGGTTTCAGTGTATTCTTGCTAACACCAATATTTGGCTGGATAAGAGAGGAATAAAGTTGAATTCTTTCAAAATAGGATCAGAGGAAGAGTATATTGAAGGGCCTTCTGATAATAGGGGAGAATTGAGAAAAAATAATAAAGAAAATTCTCCCATCATCAGCAAGAAGACAAAAAATTTCTTGAAGATGAAAGGAGATAAAGATAAAAGGAAAGAAAAAGAGGGAACATATACTCAGGTAGATTGAAAAAATTAATACATTGTCATTGGAGAATCAAAAGAATATCTTGTTACTTCTCAACCAAGGTCAATGCATAAAGAATCTCCCTCATCTTCTCCTATAGTTTCTTCAGTGCAAATTCCTATTCCTCTTGGTACTTTAAGTGTACAACCTTTACCTCCTATTTCTATTAGGTCAACCATCAATGTAATGACCAAAGAAACTATGAAACTATTACAACTACCAGAGCTTAGACCTACACCTACTATGATAGAGTTAGCAAATAGGTCTATAGTCAAACCTGAGGGAATCATAGAAGATTTGGTAATAACATTAGAATCATGGGAGTACCTTGTAAAATTTATGGTGTTGTAACCTAAAGCTAACCTTGCAGGATACCCCCATCTTAGGTAGACCTTGGTTGGAAAATGTAGATGCCTTTATAGGTTGTAGGTCTAGTAACATTATCATTTCCAATGGAAATGTGACTAAGAAACTAGTCCTCTATCCACCTGTCAGACCACATGCATATTTGGAGAAAATTATATGGCCTGCCCTAAATGGGGAAGACCAATACTCCTTACAAACTTTGATGACTATTCAACACAATCCCTTGTTAGAAAATGAAGATGAAGACGAATTGATTGCAAACAACATGCATAAAAATTATGGTAGGGACCTGTAGCAACATGACTGTCTAACATGTTTGCAAGGCCCACTGTAGAGCATAAATATCACTAATACATTTGAGTTTGTTTCTAAAAATTTCCACACTTTATTGCCACATAATTGTATTCCAAATATAGAATGTCTTGACATTTCATCTATTCAAACATCATCCTTGACTTTAGAGATTATGCCAAACAAGATATTAAATGTAAGCAACCAATTGACTATTGCACAACAGCCTTCATTATTAAATGTGTTGCAAGCACACATGCAACAAAATTTGCATGGGATTACCATGATATTAAAGGTATAGATCTAAACATTTGCATACATAAAATTTACATTAATGAAGGCTAGAAACTAGTTAGGAAACCCCAACGAAGAATGAACCCTACAATCGATGACATAGTCAAAGGATAATTAAAAAAGTTACTAGATGCATGATTCATATATCCAATCTTTGATAATCAATGGGTGTCCCAAATAGTGATTGTACCTAATAAAGGGGGGAAATGGAGATAATGTGTAGACTAATGTGAGTTAAATGCAACAACTAGGAAAGACCACTTTCCCCTCCTATTCATTGACCAAGTACTAGATTCACTAACGGGCAAGAAATACTTTTCCTTTTTGGATGGATTTAGAGGATATAATTAGATTAACATAGCATTAGAGGACCAAGACAAGGTGACATTAGCATGCCCTTAGGGTACATATTCTTACTCTATCTATCCATTTTGGTTATGTAATGCACCTACCACTTTCCAAAGGGAAATATTGAGAATATACTCAGAATTTGATAACGATTCCATGGAAGTTTACATAGATGATTTTACAACTAATGGGAATACCTGTGAAGAGGCACTTGCCAATTTGAAAAAAGTATTAAAAATATGTCATGATCATCACCTATCCATGAGTAATGAAAAATGCTTCATCATGATGACTGAGGGGGTAGTCTTGGGATATTTTGTGTCAAAAAAGGGAATCTAAGCAGACCCCACCAAAATTGAGATCATATCAACTTTGAGTTGGTGGTAGACTTGTGAGGTGGTTAATCCTACTTTGGGAATTTGATATAACTATTATGGATAAGGGAAAGCTAATTTAGCAACAGATTTCCTCTCTAGACTGCCAACCAAATTAGATGAAGATGTTGTAGATAATTCATTCCCAACTAAGCACATATTTGCTCTCTTTGCATACACCATGGTATATAGACATAGAAAACTATCTGGTAGCAGGGAAGACACCACCACACCTCTCACCAAGGGAGAAGAGGAAATTAGTTCATAAAATTTCATCTTACTCATGGATAGCAGGATATTTATTGTACATAGGGCCTGACAAAATATTCAGAAGATGCACCAGAGAAGATAAAGTATATGATATCCATAGAACATTCCATGATGAACCTTGTGGAAGACACTTGACAACAAAGAGGACAACTCTTAAGAATTTAAATAATAGCTATTATTGCCCAACACTTCATAAAGATGCAGTTAATTATGCAAATAGTTTTGATAGATGTTAGAGAATGGGAAGACCAACAAAGATAGATGAGATTCCATTACAAACACAACTATTCATAGCACCATTTGATAAATGGGGAATACATTTTATTGGTCCCATCTCCCCAACATCAAATAGAAAAGAATACATACTGGTTTGTACAAATTACCTTACTAAATGGTTGGAATTTAAAGCTTTGCATTTTGCAAGAGATGGGAATGTGGAAAAATTTCTCTATGAAGATATATTCATAGCATATAGTGTTCTATTAGATAAATTTTCATAGATCAAGGACCATAGTTTAGATCAAATCTAATCACAAAACTAGTACAAGAATATGAGATCATATATAAAAATTCCACACCCTACCACCCTCAAGAAAACTATCAAGTGGAGGTCACAAATAGAGAAATTGAAAACATCCTCATAAATATAGTGCAACTCCACATGAAGGACTGGGCAACTAGGTTACTTGAAGCAGTTTGGGCTTATAGGATAACCTAGAAGACAATAATAGGTTTTACACCATATGAGTTAGTTTATGGTAAGAAGATAGTACTACCAATTGAATTTGAATACAAGACTCTTAGAGAAAGAGTCAAAGTGGGCATGGACTTATCAACAACACAAAATATTAGGTTACACAACCTCAATGCATTAGATGAAATCAAAATGGAAGTCACATGCCATATTGAAATTATCTAGAAACAAAGGATGTGTTTGCATGAACAATTTATTAAAGCCAAGGAATTTAGTACAAGTGATTGGAATTTACTATATGATTCAAAGTATAAAGATTACAAAGGCAAATTGCAGACTAGATGGCTTGGGACATATTATATTAAAAAAAAAATTCCAAATGGAGCAGTCGAGTTACAAATAATTGATAATGTAAGGTTTTCATTACTAGTTAATGGCCATAGATTAAAGCTTTTTAAATAGCCATTATAGAAGGATGACTTCATTTTAGCACTACAAGATCAATTTGAGCCACAGATACAAAGTTCATTACCACCAATGAGTAATTCTTTAGGAATATTAGTAGACGAGCAACACAACTCTCCCACTATGATTTCACAGGTATAATTATAACACACATTTCACACACACACTGCATGGGTGGCATTCAACAATCTTCATTTTATGAACTAGTAGAATAAGCAATAGGGATATGCAACATATAGTTGCTAGGTGATAAAACTACATAAGGGGCTTGTTACTACATGAGCTCATAGCAATTGTCTATCAATCATTCTATAAAAACCCGCCTTAGTTACATTTACATCATTTCATAGCATATCCTTTCACACATGTAGCTATACATATTCAACTTCATTACATGCAACCTATCTCTTCCATCCACATGTAACTATCGTAGCACATTTTTTTATTCCACCATACCATACAAATTATTTCACCTCACCATAAGCGTACTTTTCGTATCCTTTTCACCCATCATTCCAATATATTTTCCACATGGAAAAGATATGTTGCCATTGATTCCACACCAAAGTTGGAAAAACTTCATAGCACCCATGACGTATCATTTCAAATCAAGTTCAAGGCAGTATACAACTACTTCAAACAATTTTAATTTTAATTCAAGTCATTCCAATAGGTACACTCAACATTAATTTATTATAATTATCATGGTGGATTATTGATTTTATGCAAATTTATCTTTCATTCATGCATGTCACATATCATGTTTTAATTATCCATTATTTCTAAAATTATACCTCTTCTTAAACCATACACACTAAGTGAGGGCACTTAGAAAATTTAGTTGGGGGTAGGGTATTCATGATTATCTCTTAATTTTCTTGATTTTCAAAAATTTCTACAAAATCTTTCCACTGTTTCATTTTCCATTTTCAAAAGACAAAGTTCAGATAAAAGGAAAGAAGTTTTAAGTAGTTGAATTAAGGGGCACATTTGAGTAATACAACATAAACACATAGTAGAAGTGGTGTAATTAGGGTGGTAGAGAAAGAATAGAATAGAGTATAATTGTAAAGTGACTACAAATTACTAAGGCATTATAATGGGAGGTGATATCATACGAAGAGAACCAGCAACACATAACCTGCTACTAGAAGACAGGAAATGTTTGACTATCTTCTAGTGAGCTAGTTGGATGGATTATTTCTTGAAGCTTACATAATTCAATGAGGTGATGACCCAATAATTCACCAACACATTTCAAAATGATGAGGTTGTTGGCAAGAGACATTGCAACTATCATCTAGTGTTGTCATTGATGGAAACCCTATGCATTGATAAGGTAACATATCCTCATTCAAGCTCACTGACAGATAGATTGAAAATTGACAAGGTAGAACAGAGTATTTGGTAACTCAGCATTCATCGATCAATGTAAAGATTTTAGGTTACCATTTTGTGTTGCGCATCTCAAGCTATGATTATTGGTGTATTATCTCTATTGAGACTAAAGCGTAGTGGCTCATATCAATTCACATGGGAGTTAGAAGATTCGATTGGCGTATTCTCAATTTTTCTTGTATTAAGGTCGACTTCATTAATATATTAAGTCGTGGATGTATGAGAACTAATTAATTGAATATCTCTATGTTTGTATATGTTTGTATGGGTCCTAGCCAAGTTGTGGCCAACCATTAAGGGTACACATTATATATTTCTCAATATGTGAGTCGACAGTTATAATTTTTTTGTGTTCTATTAAAGCCGACAAAGTGTAAATAAATCCTATGTTGTGGATATATATACATGATCGTTCGTATCATTTTGGTGTGTGTATATGTTGTGTTAGTGTTTGAATTGCAAGTTAGAGCAGAGAAGAGGTGCGGTTAAGTGCAGTTTCACTTGCGCATAGAAGATCTATGTGGTGTGTGTGAGCATAGCAGAACATAATTACAGAATCAGTCTGTAAGGCAACATATCTATTATTGTACTTAATCTGGAACTCTAATCAGGCATTTTATATTCTATCATCTCAATTCAAATCTTCAGATGGTTTTAATCTAAACTCTTGGGAAAAAAGCCCTCTTTTCTTTGAGTAGTGAGCTCTAGGCAGTGCACCTGAATGCAAGTGCATTCCCCTTTTGTAATCTTCACTTTGAGTATACTCAGAATCATAATTGTGGATTGGCCATCCACCGTGGTTTTTCCCCTAACAGGGTTTCCACGTAAAAATCTTGGTGTTATGGTGTTGTGTTTATTTTCTTGTTTATGCTTTATGATTGAATGTTCCTAATGCGTGGAAGTTAAAGGTTATTAAAGTTAATTTTTGCACAACATTGATTTACCCCCCCCCCCCTCTCAGTGTGGCTTGTTTCCAACAGAGGCCATTTTTAGGGGTATGAAGATAGATGCATCAGAGGAAGTTGTAGCTAAAGTATCTGACTTGCCAAGAGCAGGAGAGGAGTTTCCATTTAGAGCGGACGCCATTGTAGCAAGAAATGAATTCTCCTTCCCAGTATAAAATATGGATTCTTCCTCACAAGGTACTGAATGATTGTCTTTGCCTTGTCCTTGGGATAAATTGGCTTCGTACATAGTTAAATACTTGACATGTGATGGGCATCAGTCATTCTTATACACAGTCCATTTTAAATTGTTGAGTCATCTACACCATGGTAGGCATGTAAGTGTTCCCAAATTTTTGTACAATCTATTAAAAAGAATGTCTTATGAATATAAAAGGAAAATAAACAACTCAAGATTGTGTCATTTCTACTTAGTTACATCACTGGTAAAGAGGAGCCTTAGGATTCAATTCACAAATATTTCTCGAGAAGACTTTCTTAATTATAACAATATCAGCAATATTCTTGAATTTCCTAATGAAGAAAATAGAGGCCGAGAAAAAAATCATGGAAGAGCTTGTTGTGGCCGCTCCTGAGGGAGAAATACCCTCTAGTTCCCCTATTGCATCACCTACTCATACCACATGCAAACCAAAAGAGCAGATGTTGTAGGAAATACAACCTACAACCTCTGTTGAGTAGCCCGCAATAGAGAGAAATCAGGAAACCCTTGTTTCAAAAAGGCCACCAAAAGGTAAAAAGAGAAAGGGTGGAGGTTCTTCATCTGCATTTGTAATAGGGCAGAAGAAGCCCACATAATCTATGAGGTGATTGCATCACCTAAGAAAGAAGGGATCCATGAGAGAATCAATTAAAAAGCATAAAGAAGATGTTGTTAATGAAAAAAAACACCAATTGTTTAGTATTTTTATTTTTCCCACACTTCTAAATCAGATTTAGAAGATATTTTTGTAGCCAAGAAAATGAGGAGATCTCTAAAGAGACTTGTTTTAGAGGGTTATGAATACACAAGTGAAATGGGAAATGGGTAGTTTTTAGAGAAGGATGAGAAACTTTTTATTGAAGAATGAAATTTTAATAAGGAATTACAAGAAGCAATGTAGAGAATAAAATAGTTGGAGGATATTTTATGTTGAATTTATGGAGTAGTGTGTTTGGATTAGTTTGACTCTGTGTATCATGTGACTTATGATTATGCTCGCTATACATCTGATTACTGATGGTTATATGATGCTTATGATTTAATTAATGTTATTTGATGTTTTGGTTGTTGTTTGAGGTCTTGGTGAGGGGAATGGAATAGCATCACTCGTTCACGAGTGCTTTTCTACATTGTGATTTCCTCTCACGGTGTGTTTGTCATTTGATATATACACAAGTTGTTTGACATCTTGTTTGATGCAAGTTGTAGGTATCGAGTACCAACTCCACCTGCACTGTCAGGTCTGAGTGTACCTCAAAAACCCAATGGATATGATGTGGAAAATGGAGATGACAAAAGTCCCCAACCTTGCCATCATCCTCAATGAGGGTGAGTCTTTCTCTGGTAACCCGTCTGTCTAGTTTGTAACCCTTGTCAGTTATCTTGTTTAATGTCTTTTGTCATTTGGTTAATTGACTTGAAGCCATGTTTATTTTGTAATTATTTTTTTTGATGTGTGAGGGTAAATTAAATATTTAAAATGACCTCGTTAAATTAGTTAATTAAATTGAAAATTGATTACAAGGCAAGTTAAATAAATTTGGAAATTAAAATAATAAGTAAATTAATTAATTTTATGAAATATAAAGTATATGGTTTATTAATAAATAATTAAATTATATTGTTTTGTTAAAAGTATTGTTAAAATGGTATTTAATAATAATTGATAATTTATTATCATGAAAGGATAATTATTTAAATATAGAAAAATAATGTTTTAAATTATATCTTGTAATGATTGATAATTTTATCATCAAAAGAGTTAATTATTTAAATGTGGGAAAGTATTTTGATTTTTTTTAAATAAATAAAGAAGATATTGGTGCAGGAGCACCTTGACAAAATTATGCCTCCATGGGGAAATTTTGAAATTTGATGCAATTTTGATGTCCTAACATTGTAACAAGGTCATGTTGATCATTTTGTACATATTTGAGCCATTAGGAGGTCAATATGTCATATTTTGGGGAAAAAATGTAAGAGAAGTCAAAAGTTGTCACAACATTGCAAAAAAAGATGTAAACAAGGAAGGTGAAGGGTCATTTGGCTCTTGGGTTGTTCAAAATAAGTTAGAAACTGAAAAGTCATGTTATATTGCCTTTAAAAAGGCTTTATTACCATTTGTAAACTCGTGGGTGATTGAAGTTTGAGAATAGAATAATGACACTATTTTTCTATGTTTTCTTTAGAAATTAGTTGTTTCCAGGCATTGTACATTCTTTGTACGGATCAAAAATCTTGTTTAATTGCTTTTGAGTGGTAATAGATTCAACCACCTTCTTGTTGTATCTTATTCCATGCAATTTAGTGCATTTTAAAGCTAGATATTGAAAATTCTCAGAAAACTATCAAAACCCTCTGTCAAGGTAAATAATGATTGAATAATTTGTGTTTCTCCCAAGTTTGCAAATGAAAATTGCTAATACTCGGTGGAAAGAACATTTATAGTATCTACTTTCATGTTCTTGGAGTTTCAGGTTAAAATATTAAGTTGAAAGTGAATGAAGTTGAAGTTAGGGACTGTAAATTCTGTGTAACAGTCAGAAAACAGAGTTTAAGTGGGTCAAAACCTAGGGTTTGGTAAAATACATGTGGATGTGAAATTTTGATGAACTATTAAGCATCATTAGGTCTAATAATGAGGGACTGAAGCATTTTTTATGATAAATTGTGATGGGAACCTAGAGAAACAATAAGCCTTATTTGTCTCTAGCCTATTAGGCCTCATGTGCAACGTGGAAAGTCTAATTTTGTGTATCATTTCTTAAAAAAAACTTATGGAAATCATTTGATATGTTTTATAACCCTTTAAAGGGTATCCTAAAAACCAATTATAGTCATGTTTAAGGGCCTTCATGAAAAGATATATTTGACAGTTCATTAAGGAGACCTACAAGCAAATAACCCTTCTAGGTGTGAGTATTTGAAAAGGTGAAGGTTCATTGTTCATGGAAACCTTAGATGGATTTAACAAGTCAATTATATGTTAATCAAAATGTTTTGAATGTTGGGAAAGAGTTTGGAATTATGATATGTGTTTTGGATGTTTGATGGCTTAAGGAACCTTATGTGTCTTGGGGAATGAACAAACGAGGTTAAGATAATTAAACAAACTGAGAATGTTTGAGTCTAATCAAGTGGAGTTTGTTTAAGAAGACTAAAAATAAAAGACATGAATGAACTTGTTTGAGTCATTGAGTTTTGGAAATCAAATGTGGGTTTGTGAAGAAAAGTGCCTTGAAGAGTGACTTGTGGGTTGATTGAAACCCATTGTTGTGAGATATGTCCTAATTGAGCTTGAGTGATTGAGATTAATGAAAGGTGAATTAGTGATGAGAAAATCAAACAAGGAATGATTTGGATTTTTTGTAATGAGATTAAGATTTAGAGTTTTCTTCCTTTATCTTGCATCAGATATTATTTTCAAAACTGAGGATGAAAACACAGTTAAAATAGAAAAAAAGGGGTGTGTGCACATGCATGACTCCAAACTGATTTTTTTTCAAATCGAGAAACTTTCCCTTATCATTGATGTTTGTTTTTGAAAAATCTTTTCTATTATTTTTGTACGGTTGGTTTTGTATTTTTGGGAGAGTTAGTTTTCATTGTCGAAAAAGAAAACTTTGCTCTAAAAATAATTTTGGAAAAGAAAATTACAGTTGTTTTTGGTTTTGAAATGGTTTTCGAGTGTAATAGTTTTTGAAGGTGATCAAGTTTTGGGGAAGGAATTCGGGATTAGGAAAGAGTGATCTTCAACATCTTCAAGTGAAGAATCTAGGTTGGTCATGGATTTTCTTTTGTAAATGTTTTGTTTCCAATAGATCCATCTGGTATTTGTATGGTGTCTGGTTATCTTGCTCTCAACCATTCACTCGGTTCTTAATTATTTCTTTAAGAGTTTGATACCTACCTTTACATCACCCCATTTTACGGTATTGAATTCCAGCCATTTTAATTTTGCTTTCTATATCTTTACTACCCTTCATGGCATTGGATAGTTGCATCCTTTTATGTAAGCCGCCTCATAGTAATTACTCGATGAGATTACCATAGGGCATTTATGTTCATCCTCTATAAATTTTTAATCCATTTTAACAGTTCAATTTCATTTGATAGAATCTTATTGCTTTGTCTGGCAGTTGCATGTTTTATAGTTTATTGTTGATGCAACTTAGATTGGCATTAATATAATCTCATAAGCTTTGTTCCCTTAAACAATTCATTATTTTCTTTTTCCCATCAATTTCTTGTTTTGGTCAGTACGTTACTACTGCCATTGACACATATTGTGGTGAATATTTTGGTTGTGGTTGGTAATGTAGTGCGAGTAATCTTTCAGATCATTTCGTTTGTGCTATCTCAAGCTCCCCATTCTTTTGTTTATAGGGGTTACCCATGCATTTATTCCCCCCTCTTTAGACTTGTGTTTACCTTATTGGAGAGCAAACAACATTTTTGTAGGTGTTGAGTTTCACCATATTGGTTTTACCTTCATTCTATGGTAGGATTGAATCCACCTTTCTTCACTTTTGTTCTTCATCCTTTCTGCCAATGTAACCCTCTTCATGTTCCTAATGTGGTCTCTTTTGAATTCGGTTCTTATGTTTTTTTTAAGGACTGGTTACTATATGTATCGATGGGTTGTGGATATGATTGTAATGGTTGCAAGTGATTAGGGTAGGCGCCTTAGCATTCTTCTAGCTGCATTTGCTTGAATCAACCCCTTCTTCCCACTCATTTCATTTGGTATGTTTGCATCTTAAATATATATATATATGTAGGTAGTTTGTTTGTATGCCAAATTCAATAAGGATTCGATTTGTTGTTTATGACAACAGAATACTTTAAATTTATCATATTTAGTATAAGATTTTTTTTAATCAAATCAACAAGGTATTCAAATCATATTTATTTATCTTTATGTTTCTATATATATATATATATATATATATGTATGTATTTACGATCATTTGTGATGATATATATGTATATACGATCATCTATGATGATATATATACATGCATATATATATGTGTGTGTATGAATGTATTGCGAATATAATTAAAAAGGTAATTTGTATGTATAAGTAAACTCGTGAATTAGATTAAAGAATAAATTTATGTATGCTAAAATAGGTTTTGATATTTATAAAATATGACCCTAGAGTTTCGATAATCAATTAAATAATTTCCTAAGGAGTGTTTAAATAGAATGCAATGGATTGTTAAATGGTTCTTTATAGTTTGTTCACATTGAATGTGTTAGAGAAATGAAATGATGATTGTAATGTTCTTTGAAACTTATTACTTATGATGTGTTAGTGAAAATTAAAAGATGATTTAAATGGTGTCATGTTGATGTGCCTCTGTCTCGAGTTGATTTTTCTTGGAGGAGATTATTAATGTTGAGATTTTTGTGTTGGAAACCATTATGCTTGATTTACTGTAGCGCCCCGCCATGCAACCCTAGAGGAAGTTGCAATTAACTACACAAACATACTAAATTTTTTTTTTTTATATTTATTTTAGTTTATATATATATATATATATATAGTACAATTAATATGCAAGTTCACTACACATTGCAACAATCTCTAAGGTTACGAGACTGAGATTACTTATTAACCCACGAACAACATTAAAGAATTGAAACCACAACATTTAATTACTTATGACATTAAGAACACATACATTCCATACAAGATAAATTATAGCATAAAAGTAAAAGATACCATAAGATCCCAAAGTACAATAATCTACTAAGGAGATTACATCTCTCATTCCCCGAATGAGATAAATCTAAAAGCATGATTACATATTACAACTTCCACCTCGATTACAAAGAGGGATAATAAACTACAAGATTAACTGAAATGAATAAAGCATAAAAGTAACTAGATCACACAAGCTCTCCAACTAGAAACCTCATCAACATGAACAAGAAGAAAGCCTAATAGAGTAAGGTGCACGCCACCCAACCAAGTGGAACCCAAAGGCCCACCCCTCGTGCTAGGAGATAGTAACAAGGATTCCTAGCCAAGACCATCTACCTCTAGATACAGGCTAAATCATAACTAAACCAAATTGACACAACCAATCACATGGACCACACAAGTACAACTCAAGTTCAACGTAAGTACAACTCAAGTACTGGTTACATTGCTTCTAGATATAAAGCAAATCGAGTATGTTAAAATAACCATACACATAAATCAAGTACCAACTACAAGTACACCATAACATCATTGACATGGATTACATTGCTTTGGTTATCACTCAAATAAACTACCTCCGAAGGTTACCTAGTTTACCTCTCACGGCTCTGGCCCCTAACGGAAGTCATTCTTCTACTTGACAACATACCAGACATAACCAATCACAACGGTAACCCAATCGCGTACAACATGACATCGCGACCACTCCAACTCTAGGAGGAAACATAAAAAGAACCCACTCCAACTCTGGAGGTAACAACGATAACAACGTCACTCCTTACAAGGAGCCACGATCACATAATCCACTCCTTCCACAGGAGGTACCAAACATCCCCGTTCATGGAAACCGGGTAATAACATTGACATCACCTCAAGCACAAACCCAGGGAATTATCAAACGGTTGACCTCACAAGGCAACAACCCCCAACCTCTAGAAGACTTACATATTAAGGACACAATTAACCCATTTCCCAAACACGACATAGAGGAAAATCATCACGAAAGAAATTGCAAGGAAATAACTTAATTTGGATATACTAAATCCATTTCCCTTTTAAAATGCATTTCACAACAAGGATAATAATTGCCTTAATTGAATAACTGATTAATATAATTAATTGCCTCATCAATTATAGAGAAGGGAAATACTAACTTTAATAACCAATTGAAATCCATGTTTACTTTTTAAAAAACATCATCTATCCATTGCCTTTATAAAATTCAATAGTCTATTGTCTTAATTAAACTAATTTAATATTATCTCTTTCAGATACATGCTAAAATTTAAACCCAATATTTAATCCTTAACTGCTTGCAAATAAAATAAAATAACCATTTACTTCTTCGTTTCAAACCTACTACTTTCACAATATCTATTTATTCCCTTCAAAATAAATCATTTAAAAAATCAGTTAATTCCACAGCTAACACATATGACTTTAAAATCAAATACTTGGCCCTTTGAACCCCTATTATTTTAAAATCAAATATCTGCTCTAACAAAACATAATATTTTAAAATCTAATAATTCGTTTATTAACAAATTATGTTAAAACAATTTATTCTTTTCCAAACTATATCATTTTAAATCCATTAATTCATCTACTATTTTAGAATCAAATATTTGTTCCTTCCAAATACATATTATTTTGAAATAAATTTATCACATCAACTATTGCATATTGATTTAAAATTCCCCAATTGCATTTAAATTATGATATTAATCAAATCATCAATTAAATGCATATTATTTTAGAATAAATTTATTACATCAACTATTGCATATTGATTTAAAATTTTCCAATTGCATTTAAATTATGATATTAATCAAAAATCATAATATAATATTAATATATACGTGACTATATATAATATGTATATTCTAATATTTTAATATTATAAAGTATAATATCAAATATTATTATTTTTTAAAATATTTAATATTATAAAATATAATATTTAAAATAATAAATATATATATTTTTCCTTTTTTTTTAAACAAAGACCGGATTGCAAGTTAGGGCGCGGGCTCCTTGAACCGTGCACCGATCATAAGGAAGGGCGGTTGTGTTTTACCGTCGAAGACCACGCTAGGGGCGGCTGTGTTTTACACACAACCGAACCCCATTTCATGGGGCGGCTGTGTGTAACACATAGCCGAGCCCCCATCCTCTGGGCGCGACCGGCTGGGGTGTATGGGAGTGGGGTGCGCAGGGCATGGCTGCCCCATATGCCTCCCATGGGGGCATGGTGGGGTGAGCCCCCTGCATCTTCCCTCCCAAACCCTCCAATTAATTTTTTTTTTTCATTTTATTAAAAAAAAATTAATAGTAAAAAAAAAATGCCATCAAACCCTACGGATTTCTTAAAATCCGAAAATCAATTTGTTTACCAGGGTTAATTTTTCAAAAAAAAAAAGGGAAAAAACAAACTATTATAATATATATATATGTAGGGATACATATATATTTGTATTTTCCAAAAAATATATATATCTATCTTTTTATCTAGAATTATATAAAAAGAAAAAAAACTATAAATCTAGTTGAGCAAATAACTATATTTACAGCCATATTTCCAATCTTATTTTGAAAAGCATAGTTTGAAGAGAGAGGTTTTCTTCAATTTCATACAAGATTTCATGTAGAAAAAAAATTATGAATCTTATCAAAATGAAATAAATTAAATAAGTAGAAAACTTGATTTCCCACAGTCTAAGAAGATGCCAAAGGGTGCACTAATCCTTCTTCAGATTCTAGCTCCTCCAAGCAATTCCACAAAGTTTCTTCACCATCCCAAATCCAAAACCCCCAAAACTAGAAATTTCTTTCCTTTTCTAAATCTCTATTTTTCATCCTCTCCAAAATTTTATGAAAATCCAAATAATAAACAAAAAAAATCAAAAATATATTCAACCACCATAATAAATTTTTTAAAATAGAAAACAAAAAATATCTCAAAATATCTCTATTTTCTCAATTTTGCATTTAAAATTTTCTAAAAATGAAATTTAAATCCTTTTCTTTAATTTTCAATTTCAAACAATAATCCATTAATTTCAAAATGAATATCTTAATTCAATTCAACACCATTAATTTAATTAATTAATAAAATAAATCTAATCCAAGATTAAATTATTTATTAATTAAATTAAATTAATTAATAAATTAAATAACATTTCTAACATTATAACCAGATTCATTTAATCAACCACTTAACTGCATAGGCCATTTATTAACCTTTCTAACTTGCAATTAATAAAATCAAGACAATTGAACAATATAAAAACAACTGAGTCAAACTACAATCGACGACACACTTACGACTAGGGTGATGAATTGACATGGAAAACCTAGCTACTATCTCCCAATCGAATGCCATTGGCAATGGACACGCTCAACCCTGTGAAACCAGGTGGAGTCGATGTCCTGTACCTATCAACCTGCGAACAAAGAGTATATCGCACATGTATATTTGCATCATATAAAACACACCATGAAGAGGAAGTCACGGAATCGCAGGGCGCTCGCAAGCGAGTGATGCAATCCCATCCCCTTCACTAATACAATATTACCAACTGACGAATCTAACATCAATAACATTATCCAAATATAAAACATCATTAATTCAAATATTCACAATGCTAATCTAAAGCATGTCACAATGATACATTAGAATAGAATACCATCACATCAAAAGAGCAAAATGGAGGGGTATTACATTTACCCTCATTTGTGAGTTCTTGGGTAGTCGATTTTAGGTTTCCAAAGGTGGGGGAAAATGTTGGTTTATAATTGGTTCTCCTTTTTGGTTCCTTTTGATTTGTTACTCTTATGCGTGATTGAAGTTTAGTGGGTTTTAGCCTTGCACTTGGAAGTTTCTTTATTATGAAGTTCTAGCATGGGATGGTGCATGCCTCACTTGGTGTATTTACTTATTTTGGCTTGATAGTTTGTGCAAGTTGGCTTGGCCATTTGTGATTATGATATTTTGTTGCTTGTAGGGAGTGTGGCTTCCCATAGGGGCCGGAACCCTAAGTGGTATCCAGGGTAACTCTTTTGGAAGTTGAGTTAATTAAGTGACAATCTAATAAATAGTTAGGGGGTGGTTAGTAATCACTCTAACAAAAGATAATGTATGCCCTCTCATGACTCAAGTGCTCATGTAGGCTTGAGATGAGATGAAAAGGCCTAGAATCGAAAATCAACTACCTTGTCTTCAAGAAAGGTAAGTTGATTCCGCATGTGTAAGAATGGGGGTTGGGGATGAGTTGAGGTCACCAGGGTAACCCTGGATGGTGGTTGGTACCTAGGAAGATCTGCATTGGGTAACTCATAACAAGCCATGCGATGACACACTTCCATTTAGCAACCCTGTATGTTTGTAGTTTCCCCCTTTTTGTTCTTGTATTGCTAGAAGAGGTTGATCTTATGTTTTGTCTTGTTGTCTTTTGGTTGTGGAGTCTTGTTAGCCTTGTTCACTTGACTATTTTATGTGGCAAGTCATTTTTTCATCTCCTAGCATGGGGGGTGGACCTTAGGGTCCACATGGTCAGGTGGAACATGTTATGGACTCCATTGGGTTCCCCACCGATGATTGTGATGCGTAGAGTTGTACCGGTTGTAGTGGTTCCTGAGCTTTCCAGTGTTTGGGGCAGTTTTGGTGCTATGACCTATATTTGTTTCTGATGTATCTTATTATGTAATTATGGAATCCTTCTCGTTGTTATAAGGGAAGTTTTTTGTAACATGTATTGGTTATCCCATGTATGGGTATGGTGTTGCATCTTTGGTTCACATTCATTGCACTTATGTGGTGTTGTATCTATGGGAATATTTATAATCATGTGATCTTTGGATTTGATGTGTATCCTTATGACAAATGTAATGGATGTATCTTTTGGTATTATCATGTGATCACGTATGTATGCTTATGTATGGTTATAGATGTATGTACATTGTTCTTTTCGTATATAAAGGGTTTTTAAATGAATTAATGTGCATAGTTATCATCGTTAATGGTTTCATGTTATGTTAGAAATATTTGCAACATAATGCAGTCATGTCACCCCAGAGGACTAGTTAGATTTTGTGTATGCATGATTTCAGTATTAGAATTATATGATGTTTTACATTTCATGTTAGTTTTACCTTTAAAAAAAATTGTGCGATAAATTGTTTGATGTTATGTTGTCCTTTGGGGTGTGTGTGGCGGGGCATTACATGGATGACTTCTTTTTTGGTGGTGGTCCTTGTAGATTGGGTTTTATCCTAGACCATCTTTTCTTTTAGTCTATTTGGGATCTGGATGTGGTGTAACTTTTTATGACTATGGTCATTTGGTATTCTTGTTGTACTAGCTAAGTTTCTCTTGAATAAAAAAATTCACCATATTTTAAAAAAAAGAAAAATAATATTAGAAAAAAATGGATAAACAAGTATCCTATATTTTATTACGTAGTAAAATCATTATTTTTTAGGACACAATATAATTTACATTAATTTGTACCCATTGCACATTAAATAATGTGATTGTTAAGAATAACAACCTTAGATTAACATGGGTGTGGGTGTTTTTAAGTTCATGAACCAAATTCCTCTTTAATTTTATATCTATATGTTCATGGCTATCATAGCTAACAAAACCAACATGTACATTAAAATTGAAAATATATAAGTTGATACTCATAAATAAATCAATCAATTAGGCAATAATAAGGGGTGTAAAATGATGGCACGAATGACATCTTTTTTCGTGCCTTCCCCAACAATCTATATTGACCTTCTTGCATCCAAAACCTTTTCAAATTTTCTCCCTCCCACGAAGCCAAATGGCACTAGGAGAGAGGTGTGCCTTGAATTTTTTTATGTTGGGGTTTGTTCCCCTGGTCAAGTGGCAATGTGGTTTTCATTAGTCAAATTTCCCTCTTTCCCTTTATTGTGCTCTTCACAAGCTTTTGACCCCGCATCATCTATTGGTTGTTCTGATGGCAAGAAAGGTGGAAATATTGGTGTAAAGTGTCCAAACTACAAGTTTGTGCTAGATGTTGAGGGTTTGGGTTCAAATTTTATTCCTCCCTCTCACGGTGGACAAAATCAAAACCATTTTTTAGTCCACCTTTATTTGGATGCACTAGAGGTTTGTTTGGACAGTGTCACTGGTGACAGAGAGTTCTACTTAAAAGCTTGTGCCCTTGTCTATAGATTCACAAAGGTATGGACAAAATTAATTGATCTTCATTCATGGATAAGCACAAATTGGAAAGATTATTTGGGGGAAGAAATTAGTATATATCCATGTGCAAAATGATTTTTTATTCTAGAATTTGATTCAATAGAAGATAGAAAAATGATTTCTAATACTGGGCCTTGGTTTTATCAAGGAGATTTCTCCAACCTTTATGTGGGTTTGGTTACCTTACCTTCCATTACAATTTTGGTAAATTGATTGTTTGAAGGTGATTTCCAATGGGCTAGGCAAGTATCATAGCATTTCAAAGGAAATTATAAATTATGAAAATTCAAATTTTGCATGTCTTTGTGTCAAAATGGATGTTACAAAAGGGCTTTTGGTTGATATTTTTCTCAAAGTTTGTAAAAGATGGTGGCATAAATCAATAGACTATGAAAAAAATTACCTTCAACTGTAGAAGATGTTTCACAATTGAACACGCTACTACACAATGTGGCAAGGTTCAAGCTAAGGAAAGCAAGCCATCTTGGTGGGATAGTGTGGAATCCCATCACTATGTAATTTCTTCCTCGGAGGAGAATGATGTTGTTCCTTCCCCTATGTTTCAAGAAAAGGTTCCAAGCTTGTCGCATCCATCTCAAGAGGTTGTGCTTGATAAGAATTCAATCATGATGGCTTCTCCAACCCCTCTAGAGAAAATAGATTCACAACAAAAGAACACTAAAATTTCTTCTATTTCTTCAATTGTAGGTGTTAGTAATGAAAATTTGAAAGTGGAAAACAAAAAAGATCCTCCTGAAACTGAACAAGAGTGGGTAGAGGTGAAGAGAAAGAAAATGGCAATAGTAAAACAAAAGCATCCGATGACACTAAGATCCTCTGAAAAAGAAAAACATGTGTAATACATTATATATAATCTTGGGCTGATACAAAGTTTAGTCTAAAATATGTAATTTGGAACTTCAAAGTAATAGAAAGAGCATTACCAGGTTCGGGCCCTAGCTTGATTGGCTAAATCTTTCCTGTTGTAGGAGGTTGGTCACGAGGTCTAGTCTCCCCCACCCCCGTCGTACCGAAGGGCGTGTCGCGCCAGCGCCACCGGTCATGTTAAAAAGTTTACCAGGTGCACTGCAGTTTATAGGGGGTCATGCTACCCGATTCTTGCAGTCTAATAAAAATAAAAAAAATAGAAAGAGCATTATCCTCTCTAATATCAATTTTCCAAAAAAAAGGTGTAACTAAAATATATGTGGGTTATCTACTATCTCAATCCATAACTAGAAATAAAATAACTTATATATCTCATAAAGTTTTCATAGTCATATGGCTCCTATAATCTAATTATTAATTGATTTCCTTTATGTGACTCATAAAAAAATTGTTAGTAGAGAACAAAATCCATATCTAAGATGGGCCTATATCTCTATATGAAAAATACTCACTGTATACACATAAAAATGGTTTGGAGCACAAATTAATTAAATACGAGTGATTTAATTAATTAATCTTAATTCTTTTACTTATATAAATAAATTGATAAATTTATTTGTATAGTTCACCTCTTAATTCTTCTATTCCAAAATCATCTTCCCTCTTGAATTACAAATTTAAATAATTTGTTATTTTATTATTTCCCTTCCTAAATTAAATTTGAATTTTTAATTCAAATTTGTCACATTTCTCCATAATTCCATAACTTCCTCCAACTCACCCTCCATGTCATCACATGCCACATGATTTATTTTATTTCTAATTTCTAAATTAGAAATATTCATCTAACCTCCTAACCTCCTTGGAGACACATGGCTCCTCTTTCTAATTGATGCTCTTTGACACTTGGATGATTTTCCCTTCCAAATGGAGCAACCTCCATGAATTCCTCCAACCTCTTTGTGCTCCACTATTGATTTCTTAGGATCACAATCTCGACTGTCCATCTTTGCCACCTCATCTAAGGCTTGGAAAAATCTATAAATAGGAGATCATTCTACAACTTTTCAACAAGGATTTAATCATAAACTTATGTTGCAAGAATTCTTTTAGCAATTTGAGAGCAATTGAGAGCATTTGCATAGTATTTTAGTTTAGCATTTAGCATTTAGTTCATATTAGTGTTATCATGGCAATTTTAGCTTTAACATCTTAATTGTTGCATTTTCATACAACATTTCATTTAGATTTACATCTCATCACATCAATCATCTTAGCATCATTTTGAATACAATAGCAGTATATCATATCATTTAACATTGCAATCAAAATACCAAAAACATGTAGATGTAGGCATATAGTCTTTCATTTCATTATATAGCCTCTCGTTTCTTATTTTTCCATATAATAAATTCATGTGCAACACCTAAATAAATATGAGAGCATGAATTAAAAGATCCCTGAGAATAGAGGACAATAGAACGATTTTGAATGAATAGTTATAGCAGCTGGTTTTGTTATTTCAATTTCATTAATGTAATACATTTCATTGGTGTGTGTGTTTAATTTTATCTTTCTGATATGCATATGGGCAGTTATCAATATCAATAAAACCATCTCCACAACCCATGACTCTGTTTGATGGAAAATTCATAAAGGAAAGTACCATGGAAGAATTTGAAGACAAGGATGTGCTAAGCTGGCTTTACAAAGATGAAGATGAATCTGCATCAGCATCTACCACAACAACCATTAGTATTATGACTGATCTATATGGAAAAGGTTTCACCATCTTGGAAAAGATGGGTTACGCAGGTAGTGGTCCTATTGGGAAAAGAAAGGAGGGTATCGTAGAGCCTGTTCAATTGATCATTAAGAATCCAAAAGATAATATGGGATTGGGCTATAAAGAATAATCCAAAGAGGAAACAAAAGAAGAGGCCACCAAAAGGGTTGTTGAACGAATCCTACAACTACAAGCTAGTGATGCCTATGAAACTAATTCTAATGAGTATGAGTGGGATTCATTTCCTGAAGAATCTTGTCATGATAAATAAATTGATGTAATACAAAGGTATACACCCACGCTTATGGAGTGAAAAGGCTCAAGGTCTAGACCTCTTGAATTTGGATCACAACCTATCGATGGCTCTAGTGAAGATGATCAGACTCCTAGTGAGATAGACCACTCAAAGGAGAGTAACATCATAGACCTCGATCTCGCTATTGCATACCACAAAGATTTTTTTGTTCTAACCCTCACTACTATTGATCTTGACCAACCTAATGATCCCTTGTCGTTACTCCATCCCAAACTTGTCGATTGGGACAAAACCACGCCTCTAGATATCCCAGTTTTTGAGGATGACAATGCTATTATTAACTATCTCTACGTTGACAACCTTGAAACACTTTCCATCCATGGGACTCATAATGAAGCTGAGACTCAAGGGAGTGCCAAATCTTCTATCTGCAATATAAATAATGAAAATAGATCTAATGGTGAAAACCATTCTATGACAACATTAGATCGTGAAAAAGTCAAAATAAAGAGCGTATCTGATGGCGAAAACCTCTCTGAGGTGCCGAAGGATGGAAGATTTGACACTCTGCTAGAACATTACCATGAGATATCTTCAATGCTAGTAGAATCTACATATTCTATCAACATGGACACTCTAGACAAAGTAAAAACTATGCATTTAGTGGCATCCTTGACTAAACAAGAGAAACCAAGCTTTACCAAATTCTGTGAAGAAAGGAAAGTTAACTCCACTTGGTCTTATACGGATATGCCTGGGACTGATCCTGAACTGATCATGCACCATTTGTCTCTTCCCTTGGGAGTAAAACCAGTAAATAAAAAGTTAAGAAAGATGCACCCTCACATCACCTTGCTAGTCAAAGAAGAATTAAAAAAATTGTTGGACGCAGGATTCATCAAACCAATGGATTATGCTGAGTGGATTTCTAACATTGTATCAATATCTAAACCAGATGGCAACATTAGAATTTGTATAGACTTCAGAGATTTCAATAAGGCTTGTCCAAAAGATGATTTTCCAATGCCAAACATTGATATCATAGTGGATATGATAGCAAGACATACAATGTTGTCGCTCATGGATGGATTCTTAGGATACAACCAGATAAAAATCGCACCAGAGGACCAAGATAAAATAGGTTTTACCTATCCATGGGGTGCTTTCTATTGGAATCTCATGCCTTTTGGGTTGAAGAACGTTGGAACCACCTATCAACGCGCAATGACCACCATTTTCCATGATATGATGCATACTTTCATGGAAGAATATGTGGATGACTTATTGGCCAAATCTTTCACTAGAGAGGGACACTTGGAGATCCTAGACAAAGTTTTCACTGGCCTGGAGAAATTCAATGTTAGATTACACCCAAAGAAATGTGTGTTTGGCATGACATCCGCAAAGTTGTTGGGATATATAGTTTCAGAAAAGGGAATTGAAGTGGATCCTGCTAAGGTCAAAGCCATCATGGAAATGCTGCCACAAAATAAAATTAGTCAATTAAGATCCCTTCAGGGAAGATTTCAATCCATCAGGAGGTTCATCTCACAACTAGTAGACAAAACTCATCCATTCACTCACTTGCTCCACAAGAATGCCAAATTTAAATGGGATGAGAAATGTGAAGCAACCTTTAATCAACTGAAGCAATAATTAACGTCACCGCCTACCCTGGTACCACCTATAAAAAGGAAACCATTACTTCTTTATATTGCAACAACTAAGGTATCCTTGGGTGCACTATTAGCACAGGAAGATTTTGCAGGAAAGGAAAGATCAATTTATTACATCAATAGAACATTGAATGGTTATGAAATCAATTATTCCTTTATTGAAAAAGCTTGTTTGGTAGTAGTATTTTCTGCTCAGTAGCTTCAACATTATATGCTAACTCACATCGTCAAGCTCATAGCTAAAATTGATCCCTTGAAATATCTACTTAGCAAGGCAAATCTCACAAGAAGACTAGCTAAATGGGTGATGATACTAAGTGAGTTTGACATTCAGTATGTGGATCGTTAAGCAATCAAAGGATAAGTGATAGCCGATCAGTTAGTAGAAGCACCCCTATAGGACAACCATCCAATACATATTGAGTTCCCTGACGTAGATGTCTTTATTGTCACTCCACAACAATGGATGTTATATTTTGATGGATAATATACACAACACGGGTTAGGTGTTGGGATCCTGTTTATTACTCCACAGAGACATACAATTCCAAAATCCTATTGGCTGGTGTTTCCCTGTACCAACAACGTAGCAGAATGGGAAGCCCTTATCATCGACATCAAATTGGCAGTTGAGTGGAAGATCATAGAGCTGCAAGTCTATAGTGATTCCCAGTTGATCATTAACCAAGTGAATGATAATTATCAAACCGAAGATGATAAGTTGATGTCGTACAGTAAAATTATTGATTATTTCAAAAAGTATTTTGTTGAGATTAAATTTGAACAAATTCCAAAGGCAGATAAAAAAGTAGTCGATGTCATGGCCACAATTGCTTCTCTCTTGCAGATCTCGAAAAATCAAAGCCAATATGAGTTCATGGTGGAGCAAGTGTTTAAACCTATCTATGACAATCTAGAATCCCAAATCATATGTCACTCGGTTGACCCTGAGTCCTCTACCTATGGAAAGATCTATTCCTATTTGAAAGACAATACCTTTCCACCTGATCTTTCCTAAAACCAGAAGCATAACCTTATTCGTCAATCTGCACGCCATACCTTGATAGTTGACGTACTTTAATATCAAAGAGGTCTTGATGGTACTCTCCTTCGTTGTCTCGAACATAACAAATTTGACTCAGCTTTACATGAGGTCCATGCCGGTATCTGTGGAACTCATTCAAGTGGACTTACCCTCACTAAGAAACTTCTACGTTTGGGGTATTATTGGTCGACTATGGTGAAGGAGTCCTACCAATTTGTCAAGAAATATGAAAATTTTCAAATCCACAGTAACCTTATCCATGCTCTAGCCCGGGAGTTGTAACCATTTGCCTCAACATGACCCTTTTGCTAGTGGGGATTGGATCTTGTAGGAAAAATTCATCCTTCACCATCCAATAGACACAATTTTATCATCACAAACATGAAATATTTCACAAAATGGGTTGAAGTCATTCCTCTAATCAACATCACTGGGAAGAAGATTGCCTCATTCATCTTGAATTACATCATTTGTCGATATGATATTTCTCAATCTATTGTCATGGACAATGGTAGGCTGCATGAGTTAGAACTATTGGATGAGCGTCGTCAGTTGGTCGTGGATCACTTAAAAGCATATCAACAAAGGATGTCATGTAGTTACAATCACAAAGTCAAGCCCAAAAATTTTCAAGTTGGAGTCTAGTACTAAAGGAAAATCCCCATAATCAGCAGGATCGAGAAAAGAAAGGGAAATTTGAGCCAAATTGGTTAGGCCCTTTTGTTATTGTATCAGTGTTTGGATTGGGGGCATATCAGCTATCCACACCAGAAGGGGATCTATTTGAGGAACCAATGAACAACCTTTATCTGAACAAGTTCTACACATAATGCATTTAGTGCATGCTTAAAAGTCCTAAAAAAATCATAAAAATCATAAAAAGTCCTGAAAAAATAGTTACCTTGATGAAAACCTAGGAAACAGGCGTCTTGGTAACAACAACAAAAAAATTGAAAAGATGAAAAATACAAAAAAATCAAAAAAATCGTTGCCTTGATGAAAACCTGGCAAACAGGTGTCTTGGTAACAACAAAAAAATCATAAAATTTGAAAAAGTGTCATAAAAGCAAGTGGTGAAAACCTGGTAAACAAGCGCTATTAGTGATCAAATATGCTCTTCCATCTATTTTGGGAGCATGTGTTGATCGTCTAATTTTTCCATCAATACGTGTACATTCCTATCATAAAATGCACTTCATATCCATATCTGACTGTTGCGGCCATGTCCCACCATGGCTTGGTTTTCATTGTGCATAGCCGTAATAATTGGTTTATTTCTCATTGGGGGAAATTTTTTGATCTCATTGGGGGAAATAACCATTGAGCTTAAACCAATTGGTAACAAACAAGCAACAACAAGACAACTTGGCACAAACAACAATCACGTTGATCATCAATCATAATAAATCAAACAAATCAACCATCTAACCCAACATCTAGACAAGTCAAATCAAATCTCACTGGATGATCATCTTCTAAATCATGGTTGGAACACGTTGGCATGATTGTTCAGACTCTTATATCTTGATTGTTGTTATCATTTCTCCGACGTACCTTGATGATGTCACGAACTAGAGGGGCTATGATCGAGAATGATATTTTTATTTTTTTGGTGTTTGTGAGTCAATCATTACTACTGTGTAAATTATCATAGTACATGCTCTATAAAGCATCATTGATGACATTCTGAATTTACATGGAAAATGATTAACTCTTGTCTATTTACGCAAGTGATACTCAGGTCATCTCAGATCAAATTATACATAGATGCTTGTGTTATCTTGCACTATCAAACTCAATGGAAGTTGTATGGAAGTTTTACTCAGGTCATCATGGTCTAATTAGACCATCAATGTTTGTACTAACTTTCAACATAATCAAATGCTCAATGATGATACCAAGCATAATAAGTCAGATTGCAACATTTTCATAGTTAGATTTGCATGGCTAAGATAAAATTTCATTCATATTAGTACAACATTTGCATTATATATTTTTCCAAGGCTGGCGACTCTCAAACATGATGTTATTTCTCATTAAAATATTGAGTACACTTGGCATAACAAAACAATCATTCATTTTCATTTCCATATCATATCATTAGAAAGTATTATCATGCATTCATTCATATATCCATCATGGTAGTTGCATTATAAAGCAAAGCATCATCATCCACCAATCCATGCATCCATCACACATTGGCATTGCATTGCATAGACACAAAAATAAAGCATCATCCATAATAACATCATCATTCATAATTCATATCATACATCGATATCATAATAAATTCATTCTTTCGTTCATACATAGACCATCCATATGGACATTTATTATCACAATCATCCAAACATCATCGTAATCCATTTAGATAATCATTCATACAGTTAGGTCATTTATTTTCATTCATCATACATCCATGCATTATCATAATCCATTTACACATTCATCCATGCATTATCATATATCCATACATTTGTATTTATCATATCCAAAAGTAAGCCATTCGCACACTCATTCACACATTTAGATCATATATTTGCATCATGAAATCCAAAAGAAATCATTTTTCCTAAATCATTCATCATGCATCCATCAACATCCATTTATCACTTTTCATAAACCATCTACATGCTATAATAAATTTACCCATTCATCCATCCACATATAACATGATTCATAATGACATCATAAATCCATATATTATCATCATCCATAACATACATTTGGTCTTACATTTAGGTCATATATAAACATGTGAAAAATACAAAAATATAGTGCATATCATAAAATTTGCATAACTGCATCCATCTCGTACATCACAATAAATAGAATCATACATCATCTCATTACTACATCCATACATAATACATTGCATAACATATAGAACATAGAACATAAATGCATCCATCATAATAAAACATCATGTAAACACATGTAGATCAAAATCATCATCGCTACATATCATATAATCTCAAAATAATCATAATGTCAAGTGTACAAATGATATCCAAATGAGAAGAGATACAACATAAAAAATGTGGCAATATCATAAATGTCTCTGAATCAATGTACAATGTATCAACAATATATCAAGAGTGACCTCAAGGCTCTGTGGTGCTCCCCCCAGATGTCACAAGTCTCTTGGATTCTCCAATTAAACCCCCTGCACCTGATAGACTTGCTCCTGGAGCACTGCCTGGTGGATCCCCAAGAAGTGGCTGAGTAACACCTCTGCTAGTGGTCCTGGACTATGTCCGGCCAAACCGTGACCGAGCATAGCTAACCCGACGCTTTGCAGGCACTGCCTGATAATATCTTCCTTTGTAATACTCTACCTCCTTGGCAGACTCACGAAACTCTCTAACAATATCTCTTGTACCAATTCCCTTAGCCACTCTCTGGAGCCTATCAACTATAGCCATCACCTACTCTCCCTTCCATCTGGCTGCATCCCTCTTTGTCGTCAAAGTGGAAATTTGGGCCTATGTCTATCCCTATGCCTATAGTTGTGTTTGGGCCTAAGCTAGTTGACCTTGCAGTTTCTATACCTATCCCTGTAATGTCGCAAACTGCCCCTGGGCCTGAGCCAACTGTGCCTGCAAGGTGTGTACCTATGTCTGCAGGGTGACAATCTGTGCCTGTTGTAGCTATGAGGGCACCCCAATTTGTACATGTTGTTGTGTCGCAACCACAAAGGATCTCCAACGATAAGGTATCATCATGTCCCTCACATTGAATGCTCTACCTCCTCTACCACCACCATCTATGTCTCCTCCTCCATCCCCACCATCAACTCTCTCCTCCTCATCCCCATCGCCTTTACCTCTCCTATGTCGGGGTGCCCTCTCCTCATCATCGTCCAATGCTGGCACTAGCTCATTTAGACTGGATAATCTAGGAAATGGATGTGTGAAAAAATATTGAGAATACTCATCTAACATGACGACATATGTGATCTCAAGATGATAATCCCATGCCATTGGCTACAAACTGAAGTACACTGATATGTTGCATCATAGGACAAGAGGGGCCCCCAATCTGGTATATCTTTGTGTGTGTGTGCATAGTGAGATACTCCCTGAGGCATGCCCTGCACCCTCCCATATTATTTGTGTACTCTGACCAACAGAAACCTCTCAATGATAAACATTGTCTGCCCAATCAAAATTTGGCAATACATACATAGGTCATCTCTAGTTGATCCTTGGCCCACTGCTTGCAGTCTAGGTATGGTCGCTAGGTTATAGTATCGAGGTCACCCAACACCCATCTCCAATACTCCAGTTTTCCTAACTTATGTTGGACAACTGACCCACTATATCCATAAGCATAAGGCCTCCCAATCGATTGAAACCTATCTGAAACTAGCTGGGTAACAACTATGTGCTCCCATGACCAACTTTGTAGTAATGTGACTCTTGCAGATAGCCTGGCTGCTCCAAGGTAAACTACTTGATGAAGGTCATGATAAATATGGCAAGCATGCATGAGCCCCAAGCATATCGGGTACCCTGTAGAATCATCTACTTTAATGTATGACCCCAGCCAACAAATAGTCCCTTCGACCTACGATTGAGACATAAGAAACCACCAACAAAATTGGCAAGTACAGAAGGTAATGGGGCATAACTCTCAAATAACTCCTGCCAAGGCAACTCATACCCACTGATATGGTCATCATGAAAGATCCTTCGTAATGCATTTGTGCCTCCCTGCTCGGTGGCATCATAAACAACTACCTCTCCAACAACATGAATCCATAGAATCCAATATACATCCTCTGGCGTCACAGTCATCTTGCCAATAGCCAAGTGAAAAGTGTTGTGGTTGCTATGCCACCTCTCTACTAATGTTGTCAGTAGTGCTCGGTTAATCCTAACCTGGGGCATATGAATCAAATAGCACAATCTACATCTCTCAATCACATCCGTGTCATCCTGCACCAGCTATGGGATCATATCCCACGTCTTCGAGAATCGCTCCTAAGACATCAGTACTCCTAAATCACTCTCCTATCATCATCAAAAATCACAAAATCAGCATGATATCAAATCAAGCAATCAACCTATCAATCTATCAAAGCACCTCACCTATTATGAGGTCAATCAATCAACCTATCATTGATCCTTGTTGATCATGAGGACAATCATTGAATCTCACCCATCATGAGATTGATCATCACCTTATCTATTGACATCATCAATCAACATCAACTCAAAAGCTGACACAATCGAAAAACATCACAATCAAGGAGAAATATCAAAAATCTTCTATTTTGATATGGATGCACCATAACAGTGCTTCTATGTGCTAAAACACCAATGCACTAGAAAACTTGATCTATGCGCCATTACAGTTCACTAATGCGCTAATTTCATGTATGCACCAAATTTTCACACCGATGCGTTATAACAGTTGATGCATGCGCTAATCCTATGGATGCGCTACTCCAATACATGGATGTGCTACTTTATCCAACCTAAGGTCTAGTAAACCTATGCGCTAAACCTTCTAACCGATGTGCTACATTGGGTCATGTATGCACTAAATCCCTAAATCAATGTGCTAAAACAGGTCATGCATGCACTATTCTATCCTATGGATGCACTAAAATATTTGAACGCAAAAATTCAAAAATTCAAAAAATGCGAGAAAATCATTTCAAAATTCACAAAGAGAGGATTTAGATTCATACCGGAGGTCCATACGCTGTCAGGCGATTATGCCGTCACACACCCTCAAGTCAATGAGTTTGAATCAAGATCATCATTTTGCTCTGAGTGCTCAAATTTGTTCACTCTTTTTCAAATTTTCAAATTATCAATACACAAATGAGCTTCTTTTCACTTTTAACCTATTAAAGGGATTGTTAAGGTGGGTAATTAAGTGGCATGGATTTATTTTATTTTTCAAAATGGGCCTTTAATCAACTAATTAGCACTGTGGCAGGTTCAATTACAAATTTCGGGAGATAAATCGTTGACGCATGCTGAAAATTTCAAAATCATCAAAAAATTTCAAAAATCATCAAAATTTTCTAAAATTTTTTAAAATTCAAAAATTCCTCGATTTATCTCCCGAGGGGGCATACATCAATTATCATTGAAAAATCAACGTCCAGGGCATGCCAAAATTTTTATCATCACGGTTTGACAAGTTTTTCTTTGAAGTAATGTGTCTACACACATCACTTCAAAGAGGGGAAAAATGTATACACATAAAAATAGTCTGGAGCACAAATTAATTAAATACAAGTGATTTAATTAATTAATCTTAATTCTTCTACTTATATAAATAAATTGATAAATTTATTTGTATAGTTTACCTCTTAATTCTTCTATTCCAAAATCATCTTCCCTCTTGAATTAATTAAATAGAAAAATTTAAATAATTTGTTATTTGATTATTTTCTTTCCTAAATTAAATTTGAATTTTTAATTCAAATTTGTCACATTTCTCCATAATTCCCTAACTTCCTCCAACTCACCCTCCAAGTCATCACATGTCACATGATTTCTTTTATTTCTAATTTCTGAATTAGAAATATTCATCTAACCTCCTAATCTCCTTGGAGACACATGGCTCCTCTTTCTAATTGATGCTCTTTGACACTTGGATGTTTGCCCTTCCAAATGGAGCAGCCTCCATGAATTCCTCCAACCTCTTTGTGCTCCACTGTTGATTTCTCAAATCACGATCTTGACCATCCATCTTTGCCACCTCATCCAAGGCTTGGAAAAATCTATAAACAAGAGATCATTCTACAACTTTTCAACAAGGATTTGATCATAAATTTATGCTGCGAGAATTATTTTAGCAATTTGAGAGCAATTGAGAGCATTTTGAGAGCATTTGCATAGTATTTTAGTTTAGCATTTAGCATTTATTTCATATTAGTGTTATCATGGAAATTTTAGCTTTAGCATCTTAATTGTTGCATTTTCATACAACATTTAATTTAGATTTACATCTCATCACATCAATCACCTTAGCATCATTTTGAATACAACAACAGTATATCATATCATTTAACATTGCAATCAAAATACCAAAAACATGTAGATGTAGGCATATAGTCTTGCATTTCATTATATAGCCTCTTGTTTCTTAGTTTTCCATATGATAAATTCATGTGCAACACCTAAACAAATATGAGAGCATGAATTAAAAGATCCTCGAGAATAGAGGACAATGGAATGATTTTGAATGAATAGTTATAGCAGCTGGTTTTGTTATTTCAATTTCATTAATGTAATATGTTTCATTGGTGTGTGGTTAATTTTATCTTTTTGATACACATATTTTACATCACACACTCACATAGAAAGGGACTCCACGCTCAAGAATTAGAAAGTAGAATGCGAGAATCGAGTAGGGTAGTAGTATTGAGACCAAGTGGAATTGTCCAATAAACATATCTAACTTTTCTTCGCAAGGAAAGAGAAAAAATAAACTTAAATTAGAAAATATTTAATTTGGGGTAGCCAATCAATCTAATAGGCACCACTTAAAAGGAATTTTTTTCCACTATCCAAAATCATTCTATTTAAATGATCCAAAATTAGTAATAGCAAGTCACTTCCATATACCAAGTCATAAAACAAAATATCATAACTAACATTTATTGGTGTGGATAGGGATATTACCTAGTTATCTCACCTCCTAAGTTCTATTCACATTAGTGTAGATTAGTTTACTTAGGATACTTGTATCTTTGTGTATCATGTCAGATCTTGTGATATCCTTATCCTCTTACCTTGCCTATATAATAAATACCTCACTTGTACATTATGTATTATTGATACATTTAATCATTATACATTTAAGGATTTAAATTTGGGAGCAATGATATCTTTAATAACCCCCCCTAAAAAAAGATAAAATATTGGTGAATATTTCATTTTTTTGGAAAAAATATTGATTTCTATTGGTGAATCTTTCCCTTTTTTTGAAAAAATATTAGTTCTATTAACATTTTTTATATCAACACAATTTTATAGAAAAACTTGGTGAATCTTGGAAAATTAACTAATTACCGTGGAAAAACCTTCAATTTAAAAATAAATGAATTCACTTAAGGGGTAGAATCTATAATATTTAGTTGCCACTATTGATTTAAAATATAATCTTAGGACCCTTTTGTATTCCATGCTCGATAAAATGTACATGTAGTTTGTAATGCTCATGAGGCCCAAAATTTCTTTTAGATCGTTGATCTCCATTCAGATCAATGATCCAAAATCAATTTTGGGCCTAATGGAGATCAATGATCCAAAAGCAATTTTGGGCCTCGTGAGCATTACAAATTGCATGTATATTTTACCTCGTGGAATGCAAAAAGGGTTGTTAGATTATATTAATAATCAATGGTTACAACCAAATATTGGTGACATGGCCCTAAATTAACTAATAATTATGATATATTATTGGTGAATTAATTTAGATTTCTACAATAAATTATAAAATTTAGGCGAATCTAATGTAATCATGTATCGAATTCTATGGTGAATTTTTGAGTTAATGTTTTAATAAAATAAATGTTCTAGGGATTTAAATAAGAATTAATTTTTATTTTCTGTAAAATTGTGGTGATTTAAGTCACCTTATAGCTTGAACTATTAGACAAAATTTGATTCCCAAATTTTAACTATTAGCCAATTGGAGATTATTTGCCACTAAAAAATTCACTGCTTGGGAGGTTATTGCCACATCCAAAAGGTAGCTAAGTTTTTAGAGGATTTTGGATCAAATTTGGCCCATTAGAGAAAATCTTACCCTTGGCCATATGGATCATACCACAACATATTATGTGCACAAGTGCTAACATAGACTAATTCCTTATTGGCACAGGTTGCACAAGTTTTTTAAATATATAATTTTATTTAATTTTTTAATAATTTTTAAAAAATTAAAGAATCTATATATAAAATCCACCCCTCGGGTGCTGATTTTTTGTTCACAACAACTACCACTTAACCACCTAAACATCTTCCATCTAAAATAGAATTGTTGATTTTAAGACCCCTACATTCACCATGGAGATGACAACTCAACATCACCACTTATATGCTTACATTCAATAGTGCTAAGCTCCTACGGTTGGGATCATCCCTAGACCTAGACCTGAACCTCAAGGGTTCATGATGACCCTACCTACGTATCCCCTTGTAGTAAACCAGAGGATTCATAGTTCACCTACCAATGTTAGAGGAGTTCATTCTCTCCTCTTGTATGGGATCTTTGATCTTACCATTAACCATGACTATTAATTAAGTGCAACCTATCAACTTAGTCTAAATATAATATAATAATTAATTTTCCATCAAGTGTTGGGTTCATTTCAAACATCAACAATCCTTAGTGTACAAACATGCACAAATACACAAGGGGTCATATCATTCTATAATCCCAATATTACATACACAATGAATGCCTCGAGCATACATCACATATATAGAAGGTGACTAGCTCATACACATCACAAGTACAATAGTGACTAGATCATACATGCATAAGTACAATAGTGACTGAATCATACACACATCACAAGTACAAAAATATTTGGATCATACACAAACTGCAAGAACAATGGTGATTAGCTCATATGTACATCACAAGTACAAATGTGTCTGGCTCATTTGCACATCACAAGTACAACAATGACTGAATCATACACATATCACAATTACATTAGTGACTAGCTCATACACATATCAAAATTACATTAGTGAGTGGCTTATACACATATCACAATTACAATAGTGACTAGCTCCAGCCACATCACATATACACAGTGATTGGCTAGCACATCCATAATGGCTGACTAACACTTTCCCTTAGTGCATCCCAAATAGAAAAAGGGAATATCAGTGCATTGTGCACTACACCATGGGTCCCATCCTTTCCTTTGGTCTTCTACACTATTGGACAACTAGGAAGAGGATTCAGTGTATCCCTTACATCCATCCTCAATCCAACAAGGCCAAGTATACCATCTAACAATCAGGAAGGGGGTTCAATGCATCCCATACTACATCGTGGGTCCATCGTCCATCCCAAATTTTTCCACAAGTAGTGAACCTATCCAGCCTAGTGGATTCCAACTCCAATCACCTATAGGCCATTGACAACAAATTGTCTATCTAGTCCAAGAAGTAGCTTCTAACATATACCACCTTCAAACCTTTGTGATATTGTCATCTATCTTCTTCATAATCTCAGGTAACACTTGGCATTGGTCACTCTCATGCTACATATTACTATCAATGTACTCCCTTGGTACAACTGTTAGCTTTGGTTACTGTTACTTGCATGATAGGGTAACTACTTGTGCTACATGTGATTGCTAATGTACCCTCCTAACACAATGATTCTTTTTGCACTGGCCACGCAAGAATTGATGTGCTTTTTTAATTCTTTTTTCATGATTTTCAAGAAATTTGGTCTCATGAAGCATGCTGGGGAGGCCGGACGGCCTCCATGGCAAAACAATGTTGCCTTAGAAACCAACTGCTCCAAAATCGATAATTTGATAGTCGTTCCTAGGGTTTTTGGCTGTTGCGAATGGGATGGTGACCTACATTTGAGCCCAAAGTGCCTCGAAAAATCAGCTACCCCCAGAGCTTGCAAAAAATCACCGAGATTGAAACCCTCACAAATTTCTTCAACAATGACCAAAATAAGAAAAATAAAAGCCAATCTTGACTTTTTCCAACGCTCTGAATCCATATCAAGGCTCTGATACCATGTTAGAAACCAAGATCAGACATGCAAACCAGAAAATCCTTCCACATAAGAGAAAAACAAAAAAAATCAAGAGCTTTGCATGAAGATGTGCAAATTGATATATTCAGAATTTTAGAAATTACAATGAGATGAATTGCTTTATAAAAGCAATGTATGCATAACCCTAATGTTGACCTAAAAACAACTCAACTAAATAAAGCTTACTTATTAATTAAGTAAACTAATTATTACCTAAGTAAAACCTAAGTAAACTTAATAAAGTGTAATTAAATAATTAATTACACCAACACTTGGTATCAAGAGATGTTGGATAACAAGATCTCGTAGGATTATTTGTTAACTTAATTTCAACAACATAATAAAATTAAACGCTTGTTACCATCCATGTAGTAACCAATGAAATTATGGTTCCCTATAGTTATAATATTCTTCCTTGAGCCATATAATAATTTCCATATCAAGGTTCTAATATTTAAGAGGTTGATAGAAATTGCATAGTCCTATTAAGCTTTACCCTAAAATCCAAAGTGGATTACCAATAATATCAAGTTGTAATATTTAAAATATGTTTAATACTGTGTGGTTCTAGTACCACTAAAGGAAATCCTAACCCCTTAAATTATTGTGCAACTATAGGCCATAGCTCATATTAATTATATTTTATTTTGGGTTCATATTAAATAAGGTTATATTATAAATAAATATTTGACTTATAACTCTTTTCCATCTTACTTCCCTTAAGACACAACATAAAGTTATTCGAATGATTAACCTTTGATTGTTATAAGTTCTTGGCTTATAAATTTCTCCCAAACTTGATTCTTTCACCTGCCAAATAATCTAACATTCATGATTAGAGACCTTTCTTTCATTTATTTTTTAAAATCAATTTTGTTCTAAAATATGGTCTAAACCCATTCGATATCAACTATACCATATGAATTTTCACTAAAGTAACCACTTTTGTAATAGTCATTTTGCATTCATACGAATCAAGACAAAATACATGCATGAATTTTAACATCCTAAACACCTTATTGCTGCCATAACTATTCATTTAATAGATCATAAGGGTTGGATATAGTCTTTTGATCACTTCCTAAATAGGGACATGGTTGAAGTTTTTATGTTTATATAATGATAAAGATATAATTTAGCCATTTTCTTAAATATTTTATTATTGTTTCCTTGGCATAAAAGCTTTAAATCCCTAAATAGTTTGCAAACATATGGAACCAAAAATCATATTCTTAGAATGAGATAAAGTAGTTTATCTCAACTCCAGTCATTGAAATAACTAATCCCTCATTTTATTTTTAATCCACAAAAACAAGATGAGAGACAAGGAGATATTGAGAGTTCCATACCCATGTGATTTGATACCGTAAAAGGTTTGGAGAAGAAAAGGACTTGAAAGTCCAATGGAATTGTTGTCAACCTCTAGTGAAGTTACAAATCCTCTCCATGATCTCTCAACTCTTGGGGCTATTCTACATAATAATTTTATGCAATGATGCTTGACTTTCTTGATGCATGAGACCATGAAAAAGAGTGGAGCACATCAAATGCTAGTCTCTTAGGTAGAAAAATTCCAAAGAGGGTTCATGGGATGGGGAAACAACCATTACTTCTCATCCATCTTGTATTTGGATATGAGGGAAATGGGTTGAATCTTGGCATACACAACAATAATAACAATGCAATGATAGATGTTTTAGTTGAGGAAGCACTTGCAAGCATTAGAGACTCAACATTTTCACCATAATAATGTGCTTATAGTGTAACAAAACTTTCTATGAAAGCACCACTTCACACTTTTCTCCCTTCGAGACTCATCACAACTCAAATGTCATATTCATTCCCTTTCACGCCTTTCTCCAACTATCTCCTTTTGAACTAGACTTTGAACAGGCTTTAAAGGAGATAATAAAACCTCTCTCTTATCTGCATACCCATGTCTTGCCCCTAACAAATTTCATCCATCCTTCTATTTTAATGAACAACCATCACTTGACCACAAGCTCTCACCATAGCACAAGCATGGAGGATGTTGAGAAAGGTTGCGAGGTCTGAAATTTCACCAACCTACAATCTTTTCTCTTGATCCCACTTGTTCCTATCCTCTCTTCTTTTTTCCTTCTTTCACACTTTTATTTCCAAAAACCCATGAATATTTACAGGCATGAGTAGTAAATAAGGGAGGGACACCATTATGCCAATCACTTAGTATTGATGGATGTCCATACCTTCACATGGTTCTTGCATTGGCACCATCCCTCTTCATTCCTTCATATTATTCAACCCTTTCTCCATGTCTTCCTTTGCATTACTCCCTAAAACAAAGCCCAAAAATATTGATTTATGGATGATCATAAATCCTTTTCTTTCCTTATGTTCTATACCTCATAATTGCCCTAAAAATTTCTTATGATAAAAAAAGGTGAAATTCCATGCTTATTGATTGTGTGACAATTCCATAGCATATCCACACCATTCCCATTTATTGCAAGTTGTCTCTTGTCATAGGAGTGATATATGGCTCCATTAATGATGCCTTATGCTTGTTGGGTTATTGGTAGAAAATGCCACAACCTCATCCAATTTTTCTTTATTATTTTATTTGTTTCATTGACCACTCAATATTCATGCAATATGGTCCTTTTGATGAGGATGTGACACCATAGATTTTCAATAGGGGTCCATACATTACACAACATTGTTGTAGTAGAGTAAGAGTTGCACATCAAGTGACATGTGGTAGCTAATGTATTTGCCCCACTAATTTTCAAGAATCTAAGCTAGTTGATAGCCTTACCACTAGCAATAAAAAATATTTGTCGCCAAATACTTTTCTACCAAAAAAACCACTTATGTTTCTCGTATGACATTTTCAAACAACAAACAATTGGTTTAATAATTTTAAGAATTGTTTCTAAGAAATCAATAGCGATTTTGTGGTTGAAGGAATATTTTGGCTATCTTAAGCATATTTTGTTTGATGATTTTTCTGACGTCAACACCCTCCCCCAACCAATCTCTTACTCTATTTGCATTTTGGTTTTGGTCCCTAAATATTGCAGGCTCTATTATGGATCATAAATGCTCTATTTTGCAAGTTTTGTTTTAGTTGGAGTAAAAATTCATGAGCTTCATAGTGGTGCATAATTTTTTTTGAATTTGGTTTTTTTTTCTAAACAATTACAAATTCTTATAGATGTTGAAAATTTCTCATTTTGAGAACTTTCAAGGGTTCATTTGGGTTCATACAATAACATTTTTGATGACTTTTTTTTGAAAGTGCAATTTTTTTCCTATAATTTGTAATAGAGTTATCAAATTTATATTATTCTTTAAAAAGTTATTATTTTATTTATGTGGAAAAATTTAGCATCCATAATGTACTAAGACCAAGACCACTTCTCTAGTTTGACAAATAATATTTGTAATCACTAATTATAATGTACTAATATCATATATTCTTCTCATCACTATAACTTAGCCCATTTGGAAATTTACATAAGCATCTTGACCATATCTTTTCACTTATCCAAACACACTAAAATACTCATGTCTAGGCCTAACTGACAACCAAATCTCCTTAGAACTCCCCAAACTCCTCGTGTATAAGAAAATGACCTATCTGGCCATCAAACCTCCTCAGAACACCCCAAACTACTTGTGTCCAAGAAAATATTGTAAATTACCAATAATGCTCATGAATTAAGACACACTTGAATGAATATAAGATTGAAGGTAGAGCCATTTCAAATGAAACCTGCAAGGAATAAGATTGGGTCTAGGGGTTTTTCGTGATATGAGAGCTTATCCTATGTAGTGCAAGAATATAAGATTGTGGCATAAATTTGCTACCATTACTATTGTTTGACAAGGGTTGTAGCACTTCTGTTAGAAAAGAAGTTTCTTGATCAATTACGATCATATTTAAGATGCAATTAAATTGATATAAAAAACTGGTAGTAACCAAGGGTGGTTATTACACAAACTTTTAAAATAAAAAATTCTCAAAGTGCAATTAAGATTTTTTTAAATATATTGCATACAATTTATCTTATAAAATATTGCATTGCTACTACTAAGGATTTCAATTGTTGCTCTACCTACACAAATCACCCTATACATACTTGTTCACAAATTCTCCATATTTTTGCATCCACAAATGACAATAAATGAATCTAATATATCATGTAAAAGGAGGAAGGGTTTGAATTTATTACCATGCTCTACCTATGGTATCCCTTACCACCTACTATAAATCCCTTTAACCAGTTTGAAGGTCAATAATAAAAGAGGGTGGTTACTCCCAAGGGTCACAAAATTTTATGACACATTGTATTGCACCAAAATGCATGATGTTGATTTTAATTTTCATGGTTCTTGATTGCTCCTATGAAGCAAAAAATCGACCTTGGTTGTAAACTTGAAAATATTAGAAAATGATTTAGACCATAACCAAAGATGGACCAATCACTAATAGGGTTGGTAGCTTAGTGGTAGAGCACCCTAATAGAAAATGAGAAGTCCTAGGTTTGACTCCTAGTTGGTTCGTGATTTTTTTTAAAATAGTATTAGAGCTCTAGTTAGTAGAGCCAAGCCAAACTAGGGTCCCTAAGCAATTATATTGTCGCTCAAGGGGGGTGTTAGAAAATGAGCCACTATTGAACCAAAGGTGAACCAGTCACCAAAAGGGCTAGTTTGTTAGTGGTAGAGCACCCTAATAGAAAATGGGAGGTCCTAGGTTCAACTATATTAGAAAATTCAAGAGCATCTACATTTTCACAACAATAAAAAATCTAACTAATAATGTATTATTGGTTCTCCAAGGTTTTATAATATATTGTTTAAATGATTATAAAGCATTTCATTCTCATAAATTCCAAAAAATTACCTAAAATACCTATCATAAACTAAGTCCCAACAAATTAATACTTTAACGCTAAAATTGAGTCACTAAGGTGGCTTTATTACAACATGTAAACCTTAATTTTTCCAAAACCCCCTTGAGGTTTACATAAAAAAGAAGAAAAAAAGGAAAGAACATAAATATTGCAACATGAATTGACTATTGCAGCCCATTTGAAAATTTACAGAAGCATCTCCACCATATCTTCTCACTCGTCCAAACACCCTAAACTATTGATGTCTATGCAAATGTCTTGACTAACCACCAAATCTCCTTAGAACACCCCAAACTACTTGTGTCTAAGCAAATGTCCTAGCTGACCATCAAACCTCCTTAAAACACCTCAAACTACTTTCGTCCAAGAAAATATCCTAAATCACCAATAATACTTGTGAATTAAGGCATGCTTATCTATTCACAAGTGCACCATCCTTGTGAATTGAGACACATGCAATTGTCCACAAAAATAAACATCAACCAAAATTTGAATCAAAACTTACTCCACTATCCACAATAATACTCCTACCTATGTGGATTGAGATTCACTTAATTTCCCAACTGAAACACCAACCAAAAATAATACTCCTTCCTATGTGGATTGAGATTCACTCAATTATCCACAAATGCACACATACAAGTCTATGAATTGAGACATACTCAGCTATCCATATATATAAATCACTTCAACCATCCATAAATATACATAAATCACTAAAACAACTTTATTACAATATTCAACCTTAATCTTTCAAACAAATTTCTAACTAATCCATTAAAAAATGAAAAAAATGTTGTTCAAAGAGATCACAAATATGTATTAATGAGATGTGTATAATATAGAAAAGTGGTCCGAAGTTTTAAAAATTGAAATATATAACCAACATGAATGTGTAGCAGATAAACTTTTTTTGCTTTAGTTTTAGCAAATATAAAAGCAGATATATACTGCATATCAGATAGAATAGTTTTTAGTTTTATCTAGATTTTAGTAGGCACAACTTTTGTTTTAATTTGCTTTTATAAACATAAGTGCAATTAAAACTATTTTTAATCAATTTAAAAGAATTGGGGAGCGTAGATTCCCTAGTCGTTGGGATATTGCAGTTTGGGAGAGATTCCCTAGAGTAGATGGAATGTTGCCATTTAATTTGTTCGAAGAAAGATTAAGGCCACAGAGGAAGAGCTCCAAGAAAGATAGGAATCTTATAAATGAATTTTCTGAAAGATCTAAATGAATTTTCTGAGAGATTTGCAAAGGAGGGTGGAATTTCTCCAAGAAACCCACAATCGTACATGTAAAGTGCGGTGAGATTGGTGAGAGAAACCAACCAAGTATCTTTATGGTGTTTAAGGTACTGTTAGGTCTGACCGTTCTGTGTGAGCCCGATGAAAATAATATTTAAAAAAAATCTAATTGGACATTTTTTAATAATTTTTTTCTGGTTTGTTCCTTTTCCAGACAGAAAGAAGGATTAAAGCAAAATACGATTGAAAAAGGCGACCGTTATAATTCAGAAGAAAAACTGAAACAGCTAACCGTTATGAATCGACTGTTATACATTCGTTTGTTTTTTGCTTTGTCAGCTGAAAGTTGTTCTCACGCATTAACAAAACAATCTCACAAGATCAGGACAAACCCAAAAAGAGGAATCCAAGCCATTGGTGGCTTGTGGATGAAGATTTCGATGCTGTGAGGATTTGGGTAAGCTACCTTATTGAACAGTCCTTGGGAATGTGGTTTACCTTGGGTTTCAAGGGTTTAAAGAATTGGGTAGGCTGTTTGAGCCTTTTTGGCAACTGGGTTCTTTGAAGCTTCCTTGGATTTCTTAAGCCCTTGCAAATGATGGTTATGATCAGTGGATCTGTGTTTTGAGGAGAGAGCTTTAGGACTTGGGGAATAGTTGCAACATGGGCTTGGGTATTTAATAAAAATAGGATTGATTTACATATGACAACTCGGGAATTCTAAATAATTTGGGATTGTGTTGATATTGAAGGGAGTGATTTATTGCAGACTGAAACAGATTTGGTGTTGAAAGCAGGTGGGCTTTCTTAGGCGTTTTCTTAAAAAAAAAACCATAAGATTTGAGGAAAAAGAAGATGGTACATTTGTTGGAATCCGCAGGGTCGCACTGCTGGGTCCCGAAGGCACCTGTTAGAAAGTCCCTGTCCTTCATATTTGTCCTGCAACTTATTTCTTAGGAGAAAGAGACCACTGGTATCATTCTACACGGGCTCCACATGCAGGCAGCCTATTCCCACTCTCAATTGTAGACTCAATTCTTCTTCAATGAAAAATTCCAATAGAACAGAAGCAGGGATGAATTTTTTCAGGAAGAAACGGTCACGGAAACAATCTAAATATCTTCAGTCAATATTTATCAGATCTGCCCTGTTTTTTGTCTGTAAACAGAATTTCTTGTTTGATTTTTTATTGAACAACTGGTCTGAATTCAATAAGATTGTCCTTAATGCTGATGGCAATACCCACTCAACCAACTTGTTGCTCTGCAAACCATCTGTTTATTGCCTTCCAAAAAACAGAAAAAAGCAATACTATTACAATTCTCACTGTGAGAGAACAGAATGAGCAGCAGACTTTGCAAATCCCAAAGGCTAGTCTTCCCTGCAGATGAGATGGGTTTGCAAGGCGAGGCAGATTTATAGCTGGACTAGTCATTGGGAGATGAGTGAGTAGCATAAAAAGGGTTTGAAGTTAACTATGTTCATCTCCAATTTTGGCTGATCCTCTTTTGTCCAGCCATGGCCAAGAACATAAACTTCCTGTGATTTCTTCTCAGTTTCTGGTTATTCATTTTGTAACATAGACTTTTGTTGTGGAGAGGGAAAAACTAGAGGGAAGTTTCATCTGCTTCAAAAGTTAATCTGGGTAAGTACTTAAACAATTTTGTTAATTTATCTTCTTTTTTAGAATTTTAGAATGAAAGATTGTTTTTATTTAATTTGATTTTCTTTCTGTGTTTGTTTTACTGTTCATTTACTTTTAAGGGTTTTTAAATCTGCTATAGTTGCTGAATAATAACGTTTATCTTTCTTTTAACATCCTGAATATCAAGAAGTTAAGGAAAATGTCTTCATTGAAGTGAAATTGATGCTTCCTTTGAATCTTGATCAGCCATAGCTTTATAAGTTTTTCTTTTTTACCATCCCCTGTCTGTCTTTTGTTTGAATAAAATGTTTGTTGTTTTGTTTTACAGTACCAGCTGAAGATCCAAACATGCACGGTTCGTGGAGGCATTGTTCCTTAAACCGAGTATTTTAAGGGCTTGACAGTGAGCTGGTTGTGATCAATCAGGTATGCCTCATGAGCTCAGACTTCTTGGTTTGGAGAATTTAGCTACTTATGTGCTTTGTGAGTTTAAATAGTTATTTCCTCTGTTAAACAAGCCATTACATACTAGTTTGATTTTATATTTTTGCTACCCTGTTAAATAAGCCTTCCAAAATAGGGTCACTTTAAAGCCATCACCGTACTATTTGAAAACATACCATTTATAAACATGCAGGAGATATAAATAATTGTGGGTTGAAGTGTTCTATTGTGTTCTTTAGTTTGTGTCTTCTTTTCTACTTGTCTTTGTATGATCTCTTGTTATAGTAGTGACAGTATAGTCTCATTTTTTAATCATAAACATCATAAATAGGAGTGATTTATTAGTGTGAATTCCATCTAAATATTAACAAGTCTAGAGAGATTGTCTCTGGAGGGAGGAAGTGATCCTGCTAACCCACAATCATAAATCTCGAGAATTGTAAGATTGGCAAGAGTGGTAATAACTTCACCCCATTCGCTTGATGCTTCCCTTGGAGAGATGTCAATCTGGTTTAACTTGTAAACCCTGGGCTCTGCTATTAACAGGCACTGAGAGAGATGTGACAAAGAAGCAGAACTACGGAAAAATATCTCCCGCTTCCAAATAATCTAGCCTTCAACTCTACATTGCCTAGTAACCAACTGTAGTATAATTAGGCTTGCTGTTGAACCGTAACAATGTCAATTATAAAGCATATTTCCTTGTGGGCACTTGCCTTCCCTGACAGAGTAAATGTTGTTTTCTTTTCCTTCTATGCAATTCAGACATAAGTTTTTGCTCAAAATTCGTGTTACTGTTGTTGTCCACTAGTGGGAAAAATATTACCATACTAGAGAAGACAAAAAGGTAGGGGTCCAACGTTTACAAATAATTGTGGGTATATAGGGGTCAATGAATTTTTAAATTAGCATCTTCATCTATATCAAAAATGTCCGTTAATTCACAAAAGTAGTTCTCAGAAGTGTGATGGTTAGTCCATCAATTGTTGATTAGATAGACAACAGAATAAGTCTGGAGGCAACAATCAATGCATTAAGGGTGCGATAGAGAAGCATTGCAGAGAGCAGAATCATTTGATTGGCGAAACAAATTGAGGTCATGTGGTAATAGAGGGTGATAAATGCTTTGAGTAGATAGCTTCTATTCAATCTGCATTCTGATGTGTGCATGCACTGTAGAGTTTAGGTAGGTCAGACATTTATTGTCCTTAAAAGAGGTGCTGGTAAGACAAATTGCAATGGCAATGGTATCCCCCACAGATAACCGTAATTTAAGCCCCACATAGAATTTGTATTGGATGTGGGTCCTAGAACAAACCCTCTCATTTTGGTCCTGTCACCTGTACATGAGTTTTACACAGGAGCCAAGTTTTTCTTGTTGGGCTGGCACAGCCACCCCAATATTTTCAAATTAAAAAAAAGGATCAAAAACCTTCTTTTGTGTTTCACTGACAAATATTGAACCTGCTTTACTGCTATTAGACTATTAGTTATGCTTAATTGAATAGTGCCCTTTGTCCTCCCTGATCCTAGTTTGGAGAGCACTGGCTTACAGTGTACCACTGAATGCATCTGTTAGCACATATTAAAGTTGTTATTTGGCATGGCATCATCTATATTGGCCAATGCATGTGATGTGGCATTCATCCGCATTCATGAGTACATGAAAAGATCTAACAATCATAACATCCTTATTCACACAATGGCATCATCATAAGAATGTTATATCTGCATATAAAAATACTTTAAGAATCAGGCTCAAGTAGCTTGTTGATTGATTTGAGGACACCCTATAATACTACTGTAAGCCTTCCTTGCAGATTATTTGCTATCTGCAGATCACATTATGCACCATGAAATTCACCTTCATTGTTAGTCTAAGTTTCAGGATAGGTCTCAGGTACGTCACCAGTGCATAATTGCTATTTCCAGATCTGGTTACATACATTGTGATTTATCAGCAAGCATACCAGTTTCAACTTTACACTATGCAAAGCATATTGGATCCACCATAGAATAAAACTTGAATTTCTCAAAAATATTTGATATTCAGGACCATGAACACATCCACAGATAAATCGAGACAATATAATGGCTTAAAATAAGGACGATGGATTAGGTATGGCTTAGGTGGGTAAGGTTCTCATTCTAGTTTCTCGAATGAGATGGTCAAAGACGAAATGACTGGATTACTTTGAAAAAGACCTTAAATATCTTAAACCTGTGCATTTATGCCAATGAGCTCATTTTTGAGATAATCTGATACAGTACATTATTTGTAATTGTAATATAGGCCAGAATTATGAATACTACTTAAATCTGCAAAAACTCAATCTTGTAACATGTTCAACTTTTAGATGCTTGTATAAGAGAGTTTTACTCTCTACTCTTCAAAAGTGACATAAAACAATAAGAATCACAACATAGAAAGAAATTTGACCCATTCTTACTGAATGTTAGGAACAGCCACATCAAGGAAAAGTCTCCACCGATATATCAAAGAAAAGAATGTTAAGCAACTTCACTGAAGAGAAAAGCTCTGGGCTTTCAAAAACTGTAGGTTTCTCATCCCATAAAATAAAATATTAAAATATTATAGTAGTAGTAATTTCTAAGCAAGATTCTCTGCCTTAGGCTGTATTGAGAATTACAGATGATGAGCAAATAAAATGTTGAGCTCTCTCTTTAAAGCATTTTAAAGTATTAAATAACTGAAACCAATGTCAAATCTAAGGCATGAAGACTTACCATCACATCGAACTGCTCAGGTTTTGAGACAAGTTGCATGCAGTAGTTATCAAAAATGATCATTATACTTGATCCCTTTGTATTTCTTTGCGATTTCTCGGAAGGATTCCAAAAAAAGCCCATCTGCAAGTTTCATGATATTGGCCTAGTGCAAAGTTGTCACTATTTTTCTATTCTTAAGATATGCATACTCAAATGCATACTTGGCAATCCCTTCTGAGCAGAACTTTGTTATCACCTAGCAATATCACTGAGTCAATAACATAAAATATAACACTGATGTCTCTTAAAATAAGTGCATTAAAGTATATGTGCTAAAAAAATTTAGAAACAAACCAAATTTTTATAACAATCTGGGCAAGCACATACCGTGAATTGCAAACCCAATCATTCTCTTAAAGGAAGAAAAATATTTAAATCATTTAGCTTTCTTCTTCTATACCATATGCTTCAAATAAACTCATGTTCCACCAAGTCTCCTTTGGTGTGAATGGGAAAACACGAGAACTCAAAAGGGGGATGACTAGAAGCACCCACAAAATCCTAGAAAAATAGAAAGGAGATATGAATGGGAAAGGAGGGAAAGCACCAAGGGATGAAGAGATATCTAGGTGGAACACAGGAATAAACAAAAGATTTAATGGGTAAAAGGGATGTTAGCTTTAAGATTATACTTAAGAGTAAAATGACAAATACAAATACAAAAATACTGGGCTTACTCTGACCTCACAAGGCTCCAACCCTCTTGAGCTCAGCTTTGAAATTACCGTGATTTCTAATGGTTTACAGATTGTGAATTGGTAAAGGCCCAGTATTTCATATATTATGATATAATAGTCTCAGAATAAGCTCCACTTAGTGCCAACAAGAAGGAACAGGAGGTGGAAGCTATCAATCAAATCTAAAAAATGCACATGTAGGATTGTGTTTGGTGTATGGATTATCTGCACATTCTAAAGATCAACTGTCTCTGATCTGTCAGAACAGAAGGCAAACAAAAAAAAGTTAAAATTAATTGCAGAAATAAAGAATTGTTTCTGTGGTAGTCACTCTAGACATGGAATTTAGTAATGGTCACATAACAAGGCTTATTTAGAGGAACAAAAGCATAGCCACAGTTCTTATGTTCTTGATTTGACAGGCTATTAACAGCACAGGATTATGCATCCCTTATTACTATGATGATCATACTAGATGGTAATACATGAATATGCCAAAGAATGAATATAGGTGACACTGTATGGCAAACGTGAACCCTAACAATTAACTTTCTTCGTTAAGTAAAAGCTTTAAGTTTGAAGTTGCTAATCATGCCTATAATTGAGAGTTATAATATCAACTCAGTGACTCATGCTGCCGATGTTGCTTCTGCACAACTCATTAGCCATAGAAACCGGTATTATTTCTCAAGCACTACCCAGCACCCTCATCAAGGAGCATCAATGATCCTAACACATGAATGGGGTGGAGAATGCTTTGGTGTGTTTCATAGACTGGTGCCCCAACCATCAGCAATCTTTCAAGAACTTAAAGCTCTAGAACCAGTAAAATCATGCAATGCAGAACTAAGAGGTTTCATGCAATAACATGCGAAAAGGACAATCAACCACCCAAGTTTCCTGGACAAGAAAGAGAATGGCTGCTACTTAAAAATGAAAAATCTTCCAAACATAAAACTCACCTTTTCCCTCAAGGAAATGGAATAAAGCTTATGCATCTATCAATCTGTAGGAGCCTTCCCGGAATCCAGGATACTGAAAACCTATATGCTATATTCAAGAAAAATGAAAGCCCTTAGGTATAGTGAAAACATTGATGATGGCCAAGGGATATTTAATGGCAGTCTTCAATTCAAATCCAAAAAGAGAGAATTTTCTAGGAAGACCCATGGTTCTTCAAAAAATCCAGGCTCTTCATGAAACATTAGGATCCTACATACAACCCAACTGAGGATCTCCCAAGTACAATTCTTCTTTGGGTTCCTCCATTACTCCTCCCAAGTGAACACTGGCTGAAGAAAGCCCTATTTAAAATTTTGCACCAAACCCCTAGGAGTACTAAACTATGCACAAATCTGTCTAAATTTGGACCTGGATAAGCTGCTTCCAGTTAAGATCATTCTGGGTCTGGATGGACTACAATGGGAATGTCCCTTTTCAATATTGTGCTTGCCTTGAACTAGCCATTTGGAAAAAGCATCCCTGTTCCAAGATATCCAGCACGCTCACTTGCAGTGCCTCCCATACTAATTACTCTACTGATACTATGCAGAACAGCTCCTCCCCCCATGGCTTTCGATTGCTCTCAGCAACAAACACCGTCGTGAAAATTGATTATATGCAAATGAGGACATTGCAAAGCATGGAGAAAACAAAGAAAAACATAAGTGATAGAAAACAAGGGCATTCTGCAATAGATGTAGCTTAGACTCTCATTGGGACGTGGCTTTGCAAGCCAAGTGATACCTCTTGAACATGTGTTAGGAAAACATCCATCCATCTTAATTACTGTTTAACGTTTGAAGCCTCCGCTATAGTTCCAGACAGGAACTAACAAACATACAACCAAACAGAAAACAAATAATCCTGGGAGGTAGAGACGTTCCCCAAATATGAATTTCCTGTTATGAACTAATAAAGGAACCCATTAAAGTATTTTTCCAGCATATTCCTAAATTTTGATTGATGAAAGGGTCTCAGCTTAATCTGGGACCTTTCTGTTTGAAACTAAACGGCTTACTAACCCCACATATTTACTCACTCATAAATAAAAGCTTATACTATTTAAAAAACTCTGCAGGATTGGACAACAGAGAATGTCTGAAGCTGTAGCAAAGAAATGGGAAGCAAGTGAAATTTGCTTACTAGAAAAGAAGATTCTCTCAGAAGAAACAGAGTCTCCTTTTGTTAGCCTTCTCAACTCTCCAATATCGAAAGTGATCTTTGCCAGCGAATTCTAACTGAGATCTATTTAATTTGGTTATCTTTCTGTGTTTGTTTTAGTATTCCTTTATTGTTTAAGATTTTTTAATCTGCTGTAGGTGCTGAATAATAATGTTTATCTTTCTTTTTAACATTCTGAATATCAAGAAGTTGAAGGGAAACTTCCATTTTCAGCCGAGTGTTGTTGGTATCAATGAGTACGAGAAACTTCATAACATTTTTCAATGAAATTTTTTTTTAGGGTATTTATTTCAGGAGGTATGTTTTATAATTTTATTTGAAGTGAAATTTTCAATGTGCATGACTTTATTTGAAGTATATGAAAGTTTAGAGTTATATTGGAGTTAAGTGAAATTTTCAATGCACACAATTTTATTTAGATTATATAAGTAAAAATTCTCTTTGGAAGTTTTTCAATCTCTTAAATTTTCAATGCACATTAAAGGAAATTGAGTTTGCACTAGTGAAATATTTTAGAGGTTTATTTGGGCTATGAAAATTAGTAAATTTTAGACTTGAGAAGATTTCCATCTCTTAACTTACTTTTGTTTTGCGTAACAGTGAGAATTCAGAAAAAGGTTTGGACAAGTGAGAACTTTATTAATAGTATTTATAGTAGTGGAATGGAAGGGATCAGATTATAGTATTTATTAATAGTGGAATGGAAGTACAAAAATATGTAACTTTCATTTAAATTGATTATTTATATTTATTGTCAACGTTCTTCAACAATCATAATTAATATCCATGGAACAATCATTACTATCCTTGTGAAAAAACGATAAAATGTTAAATCAAGGATCAAAGAATCAAATGTATCTAAGTATGTGAACACATTGAAATTCTTGGTATAAGCATGAATATAAGCTAAAGACAAGGGTTGATGGTCATTCATAGTGTGTGAATCAACAATCAATCAAATACCTATGAAAGGGGAAAAATAACTTAAAACAAAACCCCAATAAAGAAAAGATTAAATAGACTCATTGAAATATAGAAAAACAAAATGTACCCTAAATTAATTTATAAACTATCTATTTTTAATCAACAAACAATTATCACATTGTTTGAATCATAAACTAATTAAATAATTTAAACTTAAACATATAAATAATAAATTTCAAATAAAAATGAGAAGGGTGGATAATCCTTAACTATTTTAATGTGGTCTTGTTGTCTTGATACTTGTTGTAATAAATTTAATTCTAGACTCCTAATTCATCTTCACATGTTGTTAATGTTGTAAAATACACTCTCCTCTAGATTATGGTGCACCTTCATATAAAAATTTACATGAATCTTCAAAATTTATTGCTTTGAACTGCCTGGCACTAAGAAAGTCCGAATAATTTTAGACCTTGTGTGTACATTACCTTCCAAGTAGCATTGCTAACTATACAACATCTATTTTCTAACTAATTCAAATTCAAAAACTCAACGTCTATATTCCTCTACATGACCGACTCCGGGTCGACGCCTCCTTGGCAAATACAGATCTTGGAAGTTTAAATTCTGACCGTCCATCATCAACGGTTGGATCCATCTGTCCGTTTATCCTCCCAACGATTATCTAGCAAAGACTCGGCGCCCTACAAATTCTTCCTGTTTTATTAATCATTTTATTTTAGGCTTCAAGAGCAATAGTTCATCTTTATTTCATGGGAATTTTGTGTTGAAGCTTCATAACAGTTTTGGAAGAAAGAGGAAGACCAGAAGAACAAAAAACATGGAAGGAGCTTGTATGCTTGTATGCGTGTTAGTTCTAACTGTGGGTATTTAAGTAATGGGAACTGCAGCTGTGATATTTGTAGGTATGCAGTTCTTTGCTGCTTCCTTTTTTTTGAGTAATGGCATTGTTTTTATTATTTTGTTTATGTCAAATCTAAAGTTAAGGTGGTATGGTTTTGGTTTTATGGATGTGGGAGGCTGTAATTGATTGCATCAGTGTTTTTAGTTCTGATAATTCTGTGAAGCTCTATGACTTTTTTAATCTTGGATAGTTAAAATGTGGTTGAGTAAGTTGTACCTGCATTTTTGGTGTTGGGTAGGCGGAGATTACATTCTGATGTGGGTCAAATGTGGTTGAGTAAGTTGTACCTGCATTTTTGATGTTGGGTAGGCGGAGATTACATTCCGATGTGGGTCAAATGAGTTGGGTTTGTTTCAAATCTGAGCCTAGTTCGACTAAAATTAACCCTATTAAATGTGTCTAAGGTTGTACAATGTAGATTTTATTTGTTACATCACTGACTTACTACAGTAATGGGCCTAATGAATTTCTCCACTGAAGACCATAAAAAATTATGTTGGGAGGATAAAAAGAATTTGTTCTCTAGAGAACAAGGTAGATATTTTTGTTGGAACTATGAATATCTTGATAGCTTTTTTCAGCCAGTAGATGTTTGGCTCTAGCTCGATCTCCCTTGGCCTGACAATTACCATTAATCTGAAGGATTGATGGTTATCCATCTATAATGATATCAAGTTTTGCAGCTTTGCTTAAACTGTGTGCATAAAGCTATGGCTCAATTACATGCTTATATAGTGAAATTAAGAGCTGATATATGTTTAGCTATAGAGCTTTCTAATGGAACTCAACCTCAACCAAGAATTATCATACCTACCAAAAAAGAACATAGCCATGGCCCAGGTCATTCAATGGGTTATTTAAGCTATGTTTTATCCCTCTATTTCACTCTGAATTATTTAATTACATTTGTGAATTTAGTAGTAATTTAATTCTGAATTATTTATTTCCAGGATCTGCCCAAATTAACAGAGTTCCTTTCTTCCTTTCGAACCCACAAAAAGAATTGAGTAAAATGCAATAGAGCAGTATCGACCTCAACACAATTGCCTTGATGTCTATTGGTTTACTACCCAACCCTTGAAAATGCTAACTAGTTTGAAATCCCTCAATAGTCATCTGCTTATTCCTCCAAAAGCCAATTCAATGAAGGCCCCTGATTGTTTTGAAAGCACCATTTTATGTTAACAGAAAAATGCGCAAAAAAATGTGCTATGAAGAAACAGGTATGCCAAATAATAAACATACACTCCCCAAGACAATTAATTAGTGGAGACCCGAATACAATACACAAATCCCCAAATTA
>CM021106.1:507504701-507525174 GCA_007115665.2 Sequoiadendron giganteum | reverse complement strand
GTGAGCCTTGTGGAATGAAGAACTCTAGCCTTCTTCTTGGATTTCTCCTTTTCTATCTCCATCATTTCTTCCCAATTAAGAGGCTGTGGTGGAGCTATTTGTTTATTTTCAAGATCCATCTTTAACTAGGTAGGAGCACTAGGAGTGGTAGCCATTATTGCAAAGGAAGAGGCAATAGTTGTAGGAGATAGTGGCCACAATAGATTAACTTTAGGTTGAGAATCAACCTCCTGCACATTTTATTATTTTTTTCTGCATTTTCTTGTGCAACCTTCTCAGCCTCTTCCCTATCCTTCTGCTCCTGTAGCATTTTATTCTTTTGTTCCTTTTTCAGTCGTTCTTCCTCCAACTTCTTCTCTTCAAGCAGTTTATCTCTTTCTCCTTCCAAGTCCTTGAGCTTGTCCCACACTTCCTTCTCCTTTTGTTGTTTCTTAGCAAGCTCTTCAGGATCCTTTTCTTTCTGCAAGCGTTCTGCTTCCTCTCTTTTCTTATAGGCCTCTTGAATCATTTTAAACTTAGCCTCAAGGGCCTCCCTTTCTGTACTTTGCTTGGCCTTCTCCTCCTCTAGTTCATGAATCTTTTGCAGCATCTCTAATCTGTCATTTTCTTCCTTTACCCTGAGCTCATGCTCCTTTTCCTGCTGCTGCTTGATCAATTCATCAGCTTTCTGCTTGGCCTCTAACTGTTGTTGCTGGAGTACTGCATCAAATTGTGCCTTTGTATCCATTTCTTTTTGTTTTACCAAAGCTTTAGCATGTGCCTTGGTATCTAATTCCTACTTTTTTTTACCAAAGCTTCAGCTTTTGCTTTGGCATTTGGTGTTTTCTTAGCTTCTTCAAATATTGCCCATTGATCCTCTGCTATTAAAACATGCTCGGTTTCATCAAGAGGCATCTCCTCTTGTGTCTCCTTATCTGAAAAAGTACCTTCAGAGTCCATTTCTATATCATGAATTTCCATCTCAACTTCCTTTCCCTTTAAAGTCTCAGCTTCCATATGAAGGGTTCCCTTAGGCACTTCTTCACTTGGCTGCTTTGTAGGAGGGAGTTGAGTAGGAAACTCACCCATAACCGATGCTGAGGCCACAGGTCCTGTTAAGACTTCTTCTTCTTGTGCTCCAGGCAAATATTGAGCTGGAGCTTCAAGTTCAAATTCCTCTATGTCAGGAGGGAAGAATTCCAAGGGCTCCTTTGGAGGCATTCTTTTCTTCATTCTCCTGTACCCTTGTGTGGTACTTGCACTTTTTCTTTTCTTGGAGATTTGACCCCCAGGCTCCTTGGTTCTCAGCACGACCCATTGGATACTTCTATCCAACACTGTTCTTGTTATTTTCTTGATATCTATTGTCTCCTTCGCATCCCAATCTATAGGATCTAAACTCTTGGTACCTACTTCATGTGCCTCATATGAGGGATCCAAAACTACACCATCATCTGATAGTGTTTCAGGAATGTCCACTTTAACCCCATATTCCACCATGACAGGGATAGGAAATCTTTCATAATTCCTCTTCCTCAAGTCATATTCATCCTAAAGATCACTCCAGAATTCCTCCAACAGATTGCAATGTCTATAAAAAATGGAAGCAAGCAAGGCATTCATCTTCTTCTTTGCATCAAAATGCTTCCTAGCGGTATACATGCCCAATTTTAGATGCATCACTTCATTACAAACAACCTTAGCTCCCGCAAGGTGTGGGTAGCTATATTCACCCAACTGCATGGGGAACTTATGGCAACCGGGCTTATGCTTTATACCAAATTTAGCATTCACCCCTAAGGCTTGGTAAACAAACTCCATTAAGACCATCCTATTGCTGCAACATCTAGGGAGTAAGTGAGGATGACCATCAAACCCAGCCAACCTAGAATAAGTAAACTTGGGGTATTGAATAAACCAATATCCCCACTCTATAATGAATGATGTGGCCTCCTGGCTCAATCTATACCCTGCATCTCCATTAAGCTGGTTAATAATAACATACAAAAATGCATCATTAACTCTTCTATAATGCAGGTCAGAAATCTGCAAGGATAGCTGATCATAATGGTTCCATATTTTATTCTGTCCATTAGCTTCGCCCAACACCCCTACTCTGTTTAACCCTGGAAAAATGCCTCTCCTTGCTTCTGCATAAATGACATAAGAGGTCATAAAGAAACTCTTGGTTTCTCTCACTCTAACCATTTGATTGTGTATGCTTTGAGACACAATCAGGGGCCAATCAAACTATTCCCTACCATCCAATATTGTCTGAATGAATGGAAACATCCATTATTTGAAGTGAAAAGCATCCCTCTTTCCAAAGACTCTGGATAACATCATTATTATGTCCCCAACCTCCTTGTAGAACTTCGTCCTTTTAGGCCGATCTAGAAACTTGATTAGAGACTTCTTCTAAGTCCTCATCCATTTCTTATTCAAATGAGCTTTGTTGGCTTCCTTATGGTTACTATACATTTTCAAAGCCTCCGCCTCATTGAGCTGGCTAGGATTCCTTGGATTGGAGACATTGAACATAAATTGGAACATTTGGGGAGTCAAATCAATGATGACATTGCCTTGTGAATCCACACACTGTCTAGTAGCCGAATTATAGGCTCCAGCTATTGTCATTATTAGTTTAGGGCATTGAATTGATAAAGGAAAAACAATGATATGAGCCAATCCTGATTCAACTACCCTTTGGGTCCTCCTTGTCACCTCTTCAGCAAATATTTCGGAGTACAACTCATAATGGAACTGACCCAGATTTGTATCAGTTATGTTTGCCCAATCAGACTCCAGCTTGCTAGCAGTGATGACAGGACCCTGATGATTATACCTCAAGGTATAAGGGAGTTGTTCAGGTTTAACCTTTTTAGGCTTAGCTGCTGGTTTTGAAGTTTCTACAGGTTGACTCCTTTGAGAATCCTCACCCGATGCTCCTTACATTCTTTAGTTTTTGCAATAAAATCCCCAGATTAGATTTACAAGAAATATAAAAAAAACCTGGTTAGAGATCTTACCCTTCATACACACCAAAGGCGGGACCAAGTAGAAGACATCCCTAAAAAGCCTTTTTTAAAACACCGCCAGGGTTGGGACCAGAATGGGCATTGAACTCACAACAAACCATATGGCGAAGTCGAAGGTGAAGTCAGAATAGTATTCAGGATCGGAATCGGGATGGAAATTGATTTGGGTACAATGAAGAAATTTCAAACCTATGTCCCGTTCTGCTTCCGGTTCCGACTGTGTGAACAATTTTTTTCAAAATCTATAACTTATTGGAAGTGGACTCAGAGACCGATCCGACATCCATTACAAACCAAGGTTTGAGACAGAAATCAATTCCGAATCCAACCCCAGTTTAAAACAACCGTGACATCACTAGAAACTTCAACCGGGTAACAAATGACATCATAATCTAAAAATGAGGTTACCTGACAAAACAGAGGGGCTTAAAAATAATAGTACGAGACTGTCCCCATATGACCAAGAGGAAACCTAGCAACTAGGGCATCATTTTCTAATTTAAACAGAGCCGCACATAAAAACCCTTCGACTCAAATAATTAGGGCACAAACTTAACCCTATTCGAAACCAACGAGCTGATACACAAAAGAAGTGGTAGGTAAATAAACGAATCAAAGAACACCATAAAGATAATGTAGCAGACAATCGACACCACCAAAAACCTAGGGAACCACGGTACGGGCACGAGGAAAACGTGAAAATGACCGCGACAAAACAAACAAACAAGAAAACGACAAACAATAAAATAAAAGACAAACCGAAAACAAGAAAAACAAAGCAAAACAAAAGAGAAGACAGGCAAAAAAAACAAGGATTCGAAAGAAAACAAAGAGCTACGAACCCACACAAAGAATAAGAAACTAAACAAAACACAATGAACAGAAAATGAAGAAAAAAAACCCTACCTCCAAACGCAATCCAACAGGCTGGTCCCTGATGTGAATCCATGCAAAAATGCCTCACTTTCAATTGAATCGCGTTCCCAAATGCTCCATCGCAGCTCTAGTTCGATTTTACTTGTTAAACAGTGATAATAACTAGAGAGTTAACCTTAATTAAGGTTAAAATTAAACCTAATACGTGGGAGGTTCCTGTAATTATTGCCATTAATGTGACAGGTCGGACGCGGAATCGCGATGGGAACAAGCACAAGACTATTGTGCGATCGAAGTAAATTTAGACAACAAAAGGAAAGGCGGGACCAGAAATGGAATGGAAACTGATTTGAAAACTTTGTCCAAGTTTCTAGTTTTGTTCTGGATCTGGTTCTAGTTCCGAGAACAAAGAAGAAAAGGAAAGAAAGAACAAAAAGAGAAACACTGAGATCGAAACAAGAAAAGCCATCACCGATCTCAAGTCTAAACAAATAAACGAAAGGCAGAGGTGGAGGCGGGATGGAAACAAGTTCGAGACTATATACAAATCCTGCAATTAATATCCATTCCGGCTCCGGTACGACAAAACAACAAAGACAAAACCAAAAAGACCAATGAAGAGACAAGCGAGACCGAGATCAAAATGGAATCCTCAAAACTTGTTTCAAACTGGATTCCATTCCGGTTTCGGTTCCGCCAGAACAGAAAAGAAAAGAAAGCTTTGGAAGAAGAAAAAATCCAAACTTTGTTGAAAAACAACCAAGGACAAAAAATGAAAAGGGGGACCCATTTTGACCAAGGCAAAAGATCGGGTGTTTATGCAAGGCATAACGAATCTAACCTCGTTTAGTTGATCCCTTACTATGTTTGAGTGGTTTCGTATTGCCCAAACTAAGTACCAAATCTTTCCAACTTAGTTTAGGTAGCCTCGTACTATGTTTGGGTGGTCTCATTTTTTCCCATACTGTCATTAAACCTTCTTGGTAAGATATATGTTAGATCATGAATGAAGATATATCTTTCTAATCTTATATTTTCAAATGCCTTCTCAAATACATTCAAGAAAAAGTCCATTTTCACCACAGGTTCAATAATTTATTAATATTTTATATTAGATTAAAATTGAAATAAAGAACCATTTGAAGAAATGGGTGATAATACCATGAAATTTTTTTAGCTCCACTTCAATTTCCATGAGGATACATATCTAGTCCCTTAGCACATGTACCTTACCATAATTTTCCATCAGCCTCAAGAAATATAATGCAACAACTAGTTGATCATATCTCAACCTTCAATAATGCTTGTGGTATACTGTTTGTTTCACATAAAGATGTTGTAGTTAGAATTTTTGTTGAAATTTTGGTTGGAGTAGTAGCTAGATGGTTTCATTATCTTGCTCCAAGTTGCATTTTAAATTAGGAAATCATGAGGGAAATTTTTTTATCATTCTTCAAATTAGTTAAGGATGATCATTTTATTTTTTCCAACCTCTCACATGTGAAGAAGGATAGCATTGAGCCTATGAGTGACTTTGTCACATGATTCAACCAAATTTTTGTAAGAATTTGTAATTATTTATGGCCTTCTCCACAAATAATTTTTAGTTTCTTCATTAATTTCCTTCCATCAAAAATCATTTTTTTAAATAAAAACTTGTGGAGTTGATGAATTGAGGAATCTCAAGAGTAAGAAGTTAAGCTCAAGGATAACATGATCACTATTAGTGAATTTAGAAAAGGCTCCATCAATATTAGTGTCTTGATTTTGTAGCTCCTCCCTTACAACAAGTAGTGACTAATAGGACAAACATGAAGAATCAATTTCAGAAAAATCGTCCATCTTTGTAGTATCAAGGAAATATTCAAAAGAGCAACAAAAATGATCATTTTAGGCTACCTCCTCTACCTAAAGCCTTGCCTTGACAAGCAACCATAATTCTAATCATTGTCCCAAGTTGTATCGCATGATGTAGCTCATGACCACTTTTATGTTAAATTATCAAAGGTTTATGGGTAAAATTCAATATATTCAAGTTGAGGATGATGACAACTCTATGTTAGGATAGAATCAATATAGACTAGTATGTGTAGGAAAGGTGAATACATCTAGTAATTTTACATGTTCATGGAATCAAGTAGATGTGAAAGAGAAAATAACTAAGAAGAGGAGAGTTCAAGAAGAACATCAAGGGAGGTTATCAATAGTGACTTGCCTAAAAGAGCCTCTTTTTACTCCTTCATTGGTAAATCAAGAGAGTTATTTTCTATTCCATCTCATAGGACTTGTCAATTTTTTATGGAGAGGAACAAGATTTTGTGTTGGAAGAAACTACATATCATTTTTTTGGCTGGAGAAGAAAATGTATTTCAAGCATCCACAATGTATGATGAGGCTATAGAAATTTTCAATGAGAAAGAAGGTATTTATTATGCTAAAAATAAAGAAACACTAAAGGAATTCCTCTTTTCTTTTGAGAGATTATTTGAAGAACCTACAGAAGCCAAAATTAGTGAAAATGTCATGGATTCAAATCCAATAGTGTCTATAAACATTCAATAAAATAGTGAAGTGGTATAATTTGATGAAGCACAATATTCTCTTTGTAGGGATAATAGTGTTTCAAATTCAAGTAGTAAGTCAAAATTGGAGTTGGGAGATTCCTTTCCACTCCTATACGTTTTCTTATAGCACCTCAAGATTAGTTTTGGAGTAAAATTAAAAAATAGAGTTCTAGATAATTAATTTTAAATCCTCTTTACTATTGTCCTCAATAACTTTGTATAAAAAACAAAAAAACTAGGAGTTAAACATTCAATGATTAGTGATGAGTTGAGGGAACATGTGGATTTATATGAAAAGGAAGAAATTTTACCAAATATTTATGTTAAAAAAATTTCCTCTTTATCACAAGATAGTAATTTGTAATTAATAAGGTCTACTACTAGGTGACAAGGTTTACTTCTAGAGATGGATTTTTTCTACATGTCTATTTTGAGGAACTCCTAATGTTTGAACAAGAAATGTATACATTAGATCTTTCTTCTTTTGTTCCTAAAGTTGATGGATGAAAAAGTTTGATACTGGTGGATAATATGTTCCTTCAACATATATACTTTGACAAAGAAATAATGCTTAAATATTCAAACTTGGATGGGCTATCATGTAAATATTCAAATGATATAGATAATGAAGAAGTATAGTAAGCATAAAAACATAATTGACACCAATTTTGGCTATGGAGAGCCAAGAATAGGGGACACATATTTCTCCAACATCTTCAACCTTATTTGGAGGATAATGATTTAACCAAGTTAAGGATTATTTTCCAAAGAGAAGAAAATCACATATGTAAAAATTATTATTCCCATAGATGTGTTACAACTACACTAGCTTTCTAGGTTCCTTGAAAAGGAGGCACACCATATCCACCCTTAGTATGATGTTTTCTTTGAGGACGAATACTATTTGGAGCCACTTGGAATTAATAATTTCATTCTCAAGTTCTTATTTCTTGATTGTTATTACCCACCCAAACCTTGGAAATTCATATTTTTTAAAAAGGTTTTTAGGATATGAGTTATTATAGTTAGAACCTTGACTTTAATGGAGGGGTTGTTACTTTACACTGCTCGTTAACAACATCATATAGAAAGTGTGTTTCATTCTATTGGTTGGTAGGTAGGTAATATTGTTTCCTTTGTTTGCGATATAATATTTTCCCTTTCATGTACTATGTTTTTTAATCATTTTTTTTAGGTTAGGTGTTTGTTTACTATGAATCTAATGCTTGTAGATGAGACATTGGATGAGATGGGAAATGATGGAAAATTAAACAAAGTAAAACATGAAATGTTAAGTAAAATTTTAAGCCCTTTTAAGTGATTGTACCAATCCAAAATGGTTATTTAAGTGGCAAGGACATGATGAAACCATGTTAACTCTAGGAAGGAATAAGATATTTAAAATATTACACATTTTGTGAGGCTTTGCGACACAAAAACTCCAACAAAGTATTAAGAAAGTGACAAATAGATAAGTGGTTAACACCAAGTATAAATAGGTAACTAAAGGGATAATATATGGGGAAATTTTGAGAGGGAATGCTAAGAAAAAAATGTTCCTAGAATGATGAACCATTGGAAAATTATGCCCAAATAAAGTTAGTTCAAATACACAAAGTATGTTACATTTTTTTATGGTGATACCAAGTTGAAACCCCCCTTCACACTTAAATCATCAAGTTCAATTCCCTAGTTCCTAAGTGGTAGATTAAGTAAAAAATCATAATGCCACCTTGTTTTAGTTGACACGTGTCAAAGAGAAATTAGACTTAAAAAAATAAAGAAGTTCATTTCAAACTATTTGAAGGTTTTTCTTTCCTCTTTTCTATAGATGGGGATTGGGTTTCTTTCAAAATAATAATTATTATTATTTGAGACCTAAAATCCACCTCTGAAGAGTTGCAAATAAGTGCTTCGAGCAAATAGACTATAATGAATTTTGGTTGTACTTATGATAGAGAAATTATCATTCAATCCATGAAGCCAACTATTTGTGTTTTGTTTAGTAATTGAATGTATGCAAGTTGATGTTAAGCCAATACTACAAAAGCTTATGTGGAGGTTGTTGATCTTGTGTTCAAGATTTTGAGAATTAAATTGAATCGAGTAACTATGTTAAGCTTTGATTGATGTTCATTATTCATTAAATAACAATTTTCTGTATTACTTTAAAAATTAATATTTTGGAATCATGTCATTTCATCCATTCAATCATTTCATGTCAGTGTAAAATATTGTTCTTATTTTTAGCTAATAGTTGTCATTCATTGGGGTTATTTTATTAAATATTTGTTTACAACCAAATACTAGTATCTACTTTAACTAATAGGAGGTTGTGTTTGAAGTGTTTATCCTCCTTAATTTGAACATCTTATTGTAGGGATTGATTTTTTATAGTCTATTTTAAGTTACAATATAATTTTATACATTAACTCATTCTCCAAAGATCATGATGACATTATCCACTAACAATAATCCAATAATGATATTTAATTAAATACATTACATATGTTATTTTAAATATTAAAATGATAAGCCAATAAGAGGCTTACTATATAGCCATCATAACACAATTATTCTCAAATCTAGTTTTAACATTAATACAATTCCTTTAGTTAACCAAGATATTAACTATATTATTTACTCATAAATTACAAGAGAAATTTTATTATTATTTCATCAATTAACAATAACTTTATTTATTTATAAAATAATATTTGTACCATTAATTGTATCCCAATACTATACTACCCTTTTAGTATTTATAATTTACCAATTTTATCACTCCAAATATTCCTTAATACCAATGCATATTAGTTTCACCATGTCTATTATTACTACATACCAATACTTTATTATTATTACTATTATTTATACGTAGAGTAAAACCCCTTTGAATATTTACATTTCCTCTTTATAATATTATTATTATTACTATCACTAGCCATAAATGATATTATCATTCTCTTTAAAGATGACCACCATATTTTCCTTTAAATCACCAATCATTGGTAATATTATTAATGATTTCATATAAGCATTATAACCAACTCAAAAAGCTTATAATGATGATAATATTTAAATCAAGTTTAAACCATTTAGACAACAATTTAAACCATTTAATAATTACCATTATCAAGGAATTAGATTCATTTTAACAACAATTTTATTTATTTTTTATTTTTAATCTCAATTTACTTACTAAAATTACTTACATCTAAATAAAAAAGAATAACATAGAATAACTAAAGTGTGAATAATAATATTAAGAGTTACTCCCAAAATTAACCCCTTTTTAATTTTAATTTTATTCTTAGTTTCAATTTACCTTATTAAAATTATTTTCATCTAAAAACAATAACATCAAATAAATAACTAACTCGTGAATAATGATATTAACATATACTCAAAAAATAACCTCTTATTTACTCTCTTATTACAATAGTAATTTTATTACTATTAAATCAACCACAATAACATTATTTAGGATTTCTTTTGGTTTGTAAGTATTATATCACTTCAATTAAATACTAATTCTTAGAAATATTATTTATAATAAATATTGTTCTCCAAAATAATATTATAATTAAGAATCATATTATGTTTATAACTTAATTATTGTGGTAAATATACCACTGACAATAAAACTTCATTTGGATTACCCGTAAGCCTAACAATAATTTAATTACACAAGATTACTAAATAATACTACAATTATAATTCTTATCACCATTTACAACTACTACTCAGCTGCATGCTATTTATATTTAATTGACAATAATAATAATATTTACAATATCGTAGATATTATTATTATGTTGTTTGACAATGCAAACTGCTTTCCACATCCCACAACAAAATAAAACAACATAATTTCGTCTGTTTAACAATGAACTGATTTAAACGGTTTAAGAATTACACGTTTGATCTTCTATTTTTAAGATAAAAAGAAGGAAAACTCACACCTCCCATAATAAATTATGTGAGATCCTATAGGCATTTACCATTTACTGTACCAAATGAACTATTTTTTTTTGCTAATGTCAGAACAACTTATCTTGGTTAGCTTCCCATTAATACTATGACTGGATAGTCAAAATTTGCAGATGAAGATAGCAGACAGATTTGTTTGGTGAATAAATTAATAACTTGCAACGACAACTTGGACATGGGATTGATAAAATAAATGCTGCATAAGTACCTACGTACGAGCATCTACTATGAGCCCCAAAAATTTAATGGGGAGAAATCCTTACAACTTGGTCAGATTCACCCATTCGAATTACTGAGCAAGGCTTGATGTGACTAACAAATATAGTGGTAACAGCTGGAGGGAAGGTAAACTATTCCCAAGACAAGGCCATGACTTTAATGCATACTTCGAGCTTCCTTTTTTTTAACAGCATTCTCCAGTCTCGGCGAACCAACAAAAGTCTGAATGCAAACTACAGATCGAACAGGGTGAGTTGTGGTTAATCACCTTTGTTTCACAATATCAACCCACATACTTGCGCACTATATCCCACTTTCTTAACAAACTTGTGATGCTTAAGGGTGGATAGTTTACTTCTTCTCAAACTGCGCAAATATATGAAACCCAAAATTGAATGAGGAGTAAGGTGGACGACTTCTGGCATTGGCCGTGTCCCATGAGGAGGGGCTGCAACTCCAGTAATGGCCATGCCCCTTCTTTATGCTTAGTTTACTTTTTATTTATTTATTTTTATTTTTGCTTAAGGTTTTCTTTTATTTTTAGTTTTAAATGTAATATGCTTACGTTTACAGCTGAAATTTGACTGAGTGACAACACTCAACACTAATCCTTGGATCTCAATATACTTGGAAAGTTTACAGTTTGGTTGAGAATTCTAAATTGTCGTGTTATCCATTGGCGATTTCATAGTTTAGCAGGACACACAAACTCAAGCCGTATGAAGTCACCACATATGCTCAAAGCAATTTTATGGCAGCCGTTATTACAGTTCAATCCTGGCTGTGAACATTGTATTCAGTAGCTTGGCACAAGACACATATTTAGCAATTAATAAAATCTATTTACAATACTGGTTTAAAACTATTTGATTACCTCATTAGTTTTACCTTGCTATCACATTCTTGCGGATATGCAGTATTATAGAATGCAATTTGTTTATTTATTATTATTATTTTTGAATCATATAGAATGTAATTTGTTTATTATTCTTATTTTGAATTGTATAGAGGTGTGCAGAAAGGTTCCTATAAGCAGGGTATTGTCTCACAATGTTTTTCCCCTGGTTATCTTGCATAGTATGATGTACAAATATAGATTGCCATTCTAATGACTGATTAAGATGTGGAATGCATAAGTTTTCTACTATTTATTCATTTTAAGTGAAAACTCAAATAATTACTTATCACTTTTGTTCATTTGTTCTATTCTAAAATTTCTATTATTCTTCTTAATATAAACTTGAAGACTACTTTGAAGCTGATAATAACAATTTTAAAATCAAAGTGTAATCCATTACAAAGGAAAAGCTTAACTTAAGAGAGCAGTTGCATAAACAACTCTCATGGCATATAAAATTGAATTAATACATGTAATCCAAAAATTCATATAAATATTAAGCACATAAGTACCATTATTCATAGTGCAGAATTCCCATAAAGCCATTGATCTATATATCGAATGAAATCATCAAAACCTACAACATGTTTGAACTCTTTTTCTTAAAAAGAAGAAGAAAAAAAACACTAAACAACAACAAAGTTCTTTACAAGGAATTCCAATAGAAATTAGGTTATCAAATTTTCCCAAAACTTTAGGATTGTAAGTTCTCTAAACATGATAATACATCAAAGAGAAAGTCTTGCTCTCCTCCCTACCGTAATGGCATCATGGAGCCTCATGGGCTCTAGCCATACCCCCGAGCAAGGAATTTTTTTAGCTCCAAGATGATCAATGGAGTCTTTTCAAAATTTTACAATGGATACAAATAAATTAGCACAAATTTTATACATATAGGTTCTCTACTTTCAAATTTCAACCATGATACATATCATATGTCACTTTCTTCAACAAATAACAAAGGGAAAATGAAAATAGGAAGGACTTATCTCTTTTCTTTTAAATTAAGGGGTTGAACTCTTGTATCCATTTTTCCTCCCCAAGCCAAGTTATGTAGATCACTTTCTTTCCACCATCTCTACTCAAGTTCTCCAAGAGGAGAAGTGGGTAACACCCACTCATTCTTCTTCTTCAAAATATATAGAAGTTTCAACTTGCAACTCTTGGATGGTGATGTGTGGAGTGTCATTTCCTCCATAAATGAGGGTCTTTTCCTTATTGAAGAAGATACATGCACTTGGACAACCCCTCAATCTTTCCACCCCATCCTCTTCTCAAAATTCGTCACTCTTCATTATGAGGACTTTTCAGGGGTCAAATCATGTCCTTCGGGCACTATTGTATGCCTACTTGACCCCTATCACTATGGTATAGACCCTAGGGGGTTTATTTTTGCATCCCAACCAAAGAAATTGACCAACAACCCTCTTTAAAGCCCTATTTAAGGATCCATCCGAATTTCAATTTTATATGGGGATTCCTAAACCCTAACCCCACTTAAACCCACATGACTCATCATTAAGTGCCCTCGCAAACCAATAGTAAGTTATCCTTTTAATATCAACCCTTACACAAAAATCTACCAACATGGTAACTTTGTTTCTTTCTAAGCCCCAAAATGGGTCAAATTCATACACACAAGATGTCTTTTGACTTGCTCCTCATTTTTTTTTCCCCTTCTCGTGCTGACATCCTTTGTTTCCTGCACATTACCAATGAAACCATAAGCAACAATCATATATCACATAAATTCTCTAGTTGAATATCCTAAGATTTTACTGCATCTAATTTCAGTTTATATCACACACTTCATGAGTGTTTAACACCTTCATGGTAGAGACAATGAAATAAATGTCAAAATGAAATACAAGAATATTGTCACACAATTACATTATTTATTTCCCACAATACTACTTACCACCTATTTATGGAAACATATAACAAATTAGGTTGGGTATTAATCACAAGCAAAGCGGGGTCTTACATAACAATATAGTTAGGTATTTATTTTTAATGCAAAACATCCATTAAAATCTTGTAGAATGTGCATATTTATAAACTTTGTTAATTTTAGCTTTAGTTAGACCTTATGGGACTTTCTCTTATAATATGAAGAGTGGTTCTATTATACACACTATTTTATTTGTTTTATTGAAATAAACAAATGTAAATAGTAGCAAAGCACCTTAAAAAAACACATTACATTAAGGAAAAAATATTACAACATGAAAAATAATAGAATGGAAAGGGGAATCATAACATAAACAAAAAGAGAAGACTCTATGACCTTAAGGGCTGAAATGTTTCAAAAAATCACCTGCAATAAGACAAGGGTAGTTGTGTACCATCCATTTGGGCAAGACAACATGTATCACCTCCATAAGTCAACATGTATCATCTCCACAAATGAGACAATTTTGAAAGGTCCAAGCCAAAAGGAATCATTTTTTTTTTTGCATTCCTTTGGACTCATGATATTTTTCCCATAATAGGACTTGATCATGTTAGAAAAATATCTTTATTGATATTTCTTATCAAAACATTTCTTTACTTGTGATTTTTGTTTTGTGATTTTGTCAACTTTCTCTCCTAAATTTTATTCAAGCTTTAGGAGATAGAGAATCCATTTTTTAGTTGGATCATGGAATTGACTATCCTCAATAGTTGAGGCTAATTATAATGCTAAAAATTTGAGGGTGATAGATAATATTTCCTCCATCCCATACATGATGAAAAAGGGGAAGTACCAATCACTCTCTTCAACATGATTTTGTCAGCCCAAAGTGCATAAAATAATTTCATGTGCTATGTCCTTTATTTTCTACCACCAACTTGCATATAATAACTTGGAAATGTTTTTATTTAAATATTATTCTTGCATATTTTATTGTGGATAGTAATTAGAAGAGTGAGAGGAGTATTCCATATTCATAACAAAAGTTCAAGATATCCTTTGATGAAATACTAGAAGCATTGTTAATAAATATTTTTCTTAGTATGATAAATAAAGACATATATTTTTTTTAAGATATAAAATACCTTATATTTCACTCTTTTAGTGGGAATGGCCTCCACCCACTTCATAAAATAATCCTTTGGATTGAACACATAAATATTCCCTTATCTTGAATTTAGATTTGTTGACCCTATAAAAATAATAACCCTCATTGAAATGGAGCATCAATTAGCATAGACTTTAGGGGTATAACTACCATCTTCAATCTCCCAACAAAATTTTGATAGGAATGACATTGTTGAACATGTTTATATGTATATTTAAGCAAAGTAGTGTTAGGAAAGGTGTCTTAACCTTGCTTCTTAATGTTAAAATATAAATTTTGAGCTATAGAAGTCATTTTTGGCCTTGATAATTATTTAAATGGGATTTAACAAGCTAAAGTGGTTTATGGTGACATGGACCTCTTTGAGATCACTAATTAAAATATAGGCTCAATCAAGTTCTTAGATGAAAAAAAAAGCATCTAAAAGATAGGCTTCCACTTCAAGAATGTAAGAGCATCTATGAATCATAAGAGAGTTATAAGAGGGAGTTACACATGTTGACCGAGAACACTTGCTAACCTATTACATATCGTTTTGACTATCATAAAAAATATTTGGAGGTCTAAGTGAGACAAATTAGATCAAAGTATAAATATGACATGTTATGGCATATTCTTATAGGACTTCACTTGACATTTGGGTATTGGAGTTTGAATAGAGGATTTGAGAACTACTTTTGGGTGGTATTACTTGGTGGTTTTATGTATTGGTTTCTTTATTTAATAGGTGATTTGGATGGAGTTTACATAGTGTATTTTATAACTATTTTTATGTTTCTAGTATTACTATATATTTGAGTGTTTGTGTTGTCTGGACTATGAAGGCTCCTTACCTGGATTGTATTGTAATCAATATAATTGTTAATTAATAAATTGGTTTATAGTTTTGAGTCCAAGTTTTTTTGCTAAAATATTTTTCCAAGATGCATCGTTATGTTATGGTGAATTATTTTATTGCATTGTTTTTCCTACAAATTATTTTTCATCATGTTTTCCATTTATCTCTCTTCTTATATTAGCATAGGAAATGTTTTTGCACCTTAGCTTCCTTTAATTTGGTATTAGAGACTAATCAAATTGGGTCTTAAGTGGTAAGAATAATTTACTTTGTAGTAATCATGGTTTGAATGGAAGCATGTGCAAAGAAGATATTTAATTTAGAAAGATGGTAAGAACATCTTAACTAAAGATGGAATAATTTAGTGGAAATAACTTTGAGTTATCAAAGCTCAAGATGAAGGATTTATTTATAGGTAAATATCTATGGTTTGTATTAGCTAGATCCAAACCAAATACAATGTCACCATATGATCAGGTAGTGTTGGACAAAAATATGAGAAGTTCTAAGGCTTTTATTTGAATATTTTGTTATTGAATGTTTATGAAGAACCCACTACAAAAATCCCTTTAGGAAAAGTTGAGGAAATTATACTAGGCTAAATCTCTAGAATTAATATATTTCTTTTATAGAAGCTATACAATTTGAAGATGGGTGATGAAAATTCTATTGTTAAGGTCTTGAAAATGCTCAACATGATTATAATTTAGTTACAATTTGTGGGAATTAATATACAAAGGAAAACTAATGCATGAACCTTTTTTGTTCTTTGTTAGACTCATGGGATAACTTGGTAATGGCTATTGGAAGGACCATCTCTAGTGCTTGATGATATTATGGATTCTCTTCTCTTGAAGGAGATGGGAATTGAAACTATTGAATCCACTAAGGAAACCTTAGTTGTTTGTGGATAGTCTAAAGAAAAGGGAAATAAGGACAAGGGTAGATCTAAATATCACGGGGGATCTAAGTCTCTTAAAAAGTCCAAGGTAAAATTTTGGAATTGTGGCAAGAAAAAGCACTCAAAAAATTGTGAGGAGAAAAAGAAGAAAAAGGTAAAAAATGATTATTTTTGTGAAGAATATTCTTAGGATAATGTAGAATATGCCTTTAGAATGGTCTTGGTAATGCATGCATGTGAGGAGGTATGAATGATGAACTCTAATAGATATTATTTACATATGACTCTGCATTAGGAGTGGTTTTTAAAATATGATAAGTTTAATGATGGGATGGTATACCTTATGGAAAAATCATATCTTAGCTTATTTCTCTATGGGGGAGTAAATATTTGATTCTTTGATGGGAGGATCAAAGGGATTACTATAGTCTTGCACATCCATGGTTTGACAAAAAAATTAATTTTTTGAGTAAAATCAATGATGTGAATGTGTAAGTAGCCTTTGACTAATGGAGGTTGCAAAATAGTTTGAGGAGCTATGGTTATTGCAAAGGGGGTTTGAGTTGGTACTCTTTTGTCTTGATCCATAAACTTGCAGTTCAATAGTTCTTCAGTGCATGTGATGAAGCGATGTATAATGTCTACACCTTAGTCATTAGAACTTGCAATGAATATATTGATTGTATTTAATTTTGATTCTTGTAGATTTTGATTACCTCAACATTCTCTTAAATTGAAGAGAAATTTACAATCAATAATATTATGTTATGGAATTAGCACATGGGCTATTGGTGAGAAAGGTCTTCAGACTTTAAAAATAAAAATCTTATATTGGTAATTATTATTATTATTTTAATTAGACTGCAGGAATCGGGTAGCACGACCCCCTATAAACTGCAGTGCGCCTGGTAAACATTTTAACGTGACCGGCGACGCTGCCACAACAGACTAGACCTCGTGACCAACCTCCTACAACAGGAAATATTTAGCCAACCGAGCTAGGGCCCCAACCCCTTATAGTGGTAATTATCGATTGTTCTCTTGAGTTTAATTTTTGTGAATATGCATATATGAAAAGTAAAATCATGTTCAATTTTATTATAGTTCTCATAAATCTTTTTGGTCAATGGATGACATTAATTTTTATGTATTTGACCATGTAGATGATCCTTATCAAATTCTTTATATAATGTATTTATTTATCAATAATTATTTTGGGAGGACATGGGTATATTTTTTTATAAGTAAATAATGAGTTCTTTATTTGGTTTAAGGAATTTATGGATCTTTAGAAAAACTAGAGTGGTAGAATGATTAAGGTTTTGAGGATTGATAATAGTGGCAAATTTTTTTTTGCAAAGTTTTATATATTTATAAGAATAATGACATTGAAAGACATAAAATAACTCCATACACCCCTTAGTAGAATATATTTGTAGAATGTATGAACATGGAATTTATGGAGAGGGCTAAGAGTATATTTTTTGGGTTTATATTAGAACAAAATTTATAGGAAAATGTAGTTTCTATTGTATTTTACCTAATCAATGTCTCCTACATTAGTGTTTATAGAGAAAATTTTCATGGAGGTATGGATGGAAAATAATCTCACTTTAGCATATTTGTATATTTGGTTGCACGATATATACTCATGTTCCTAGGGAGAAGAATCCAAATATTAACAATAAGATTGTGAAATGTGTCTTCATTGATTGTGGCCTTGGTGTGAAAGGGTACAAGATTTGTGATCATGTGGTAAATTTTTTTATATAGTTAAGCTTTGATTTCTAGAGAGGTCAAAGTTCTACTATAGTTGAGTAGACAAAGGAGGATGGGAAATCATTTGTGTAGCTACAACTACATATTAAGAAGGCTATATTAGGTGTCGAATCAAAGGTTAAGGCTGGACCTGTTGGTGTTTCCAACTGATTCCTCAATATCCTCTAAATATTAGCAATGCCTTATGCTCAAGGAGATCAAGAGATTGGGCAATGAACATGAAAATCACTTCTAAGATCAATTTCCTCTACACTTTAGGCTCTAAAAAACCTAGTCGGGTTCCCCTTATGGTATCTCTAAAATATATACATTATGATAGAAAATTGATTCCTAGAAAATAATTTCAAGGATTTACAAAATATAACATGAAAATATCCAATGTTATAAAATTTCAAATTCTTGTATGAGAAGTTAAAATAATTAAAATAATTTATGATTGGATTATGATTTATCATTTTGAATTTGTATTGGGGTTTGAGAAGGATTACTTTTGGTTCCTATTTAGGGCTACATAGTACAATTGAATCATATAAACTTCTCCTTACAACTTAACACATTTTGATAGTCAATTGAATGTTATTACCTTGCAATAACATGGCCTACTAAGGACTTACAATGTGATCTTACTTAACAATCCATTTATAATGACACTATCCTCTACATTTTCATGAAATAAATTACTCCATTCATTAATAGAAGCTATCAATGAAAACATAGAATGCAAGTGATTTGCAATAAAGAACTCAATAATATTTGATAATTTTATTCATGGAGGAAAATGTATTACAAGTTTGGAGATGATGACACATTTAAGCATGCTTTTATATATGCCTCAATAAAAGTATACATTGATGTTACATAATATTATTTATAAACTTTGATAATATGCCTTAAGACATAATACAAACTAAAATACCCACCAAAAATTACAATTCCTCGAATTCCCTTTTTTTAGAAAACTAGCTCCTTCTTATAAAGAAAGAATAAGCATGTAAGCTCAAGGAGAAAATTGACACTTGTCATATTTTATGTGTGACAACCCAAAAATCCATTGAAACTTAATGGTTTAACAACCTACTAACAAAAAATATTCCCCTTTTTGTAGTAGAAGCCAAAATAATGTTATTGAAGCAGTTGAAAAGCAAGTGACCTTAACTATTGATGAAGAAAAAAAATATGACCATGCTAGGACTAGGTAGGTGACTTACCCATTATAATTTTTCAGCCATGAAGCATATATCTCTTTTATAGGCCATTGGAACTCAAGAAATGTTTCCACCTTATTCACATGAGCATTATACCTTGCATCCAAAATTATTTTAGTTTCATTGATGAAACTATCAAGGATTGCATACTCTAATTTAACCAATTTATCTAGGCGTTCAACAAAATTGAGTTAGGTTCAACATTTTCCAAAATCGAAGCACCCAAGGATGGTAAAATATTATCAAATTCTACTTCCATTGAGCAAATTCTTTGATATTTACATCATCATCCAATCTCTTGGGCATCCAAGCCTCTTACATTTCTTCAAATGAATTCAACTTACTCTTGATTTGAATCTCCAATTTTGTTTGGTAATTTGAGATATCACCTAATAGCCCCATCATCTCATAAGTGATTTCCAATTATGTAGGCGCATTAGGGTAAAAGTTAGCCTACACATGCCTTTCTCCCATTTTTGAAACTCTAGAGATCTATGTTCCTAATATTTCATTCATATAATCTTCATTGTGCAAGTAATTGGTGTATTCATTTCTTAAATTGTTGTAACTTGCCTATGTATCATCCATTTTTTTTAAGATGCTTGTCAATCTATGACCCAACAAGCCATGAACAAGGTTGATCACCTTTTACTTTCCTTCTGGTGGAACCCTCATTCAAAATTTCATGTTCCACTGATATGAGAGAAAATATTTTCCTGGGTGTCAGTTTGGTCGACTGAGACTGTAATACCCCTCTGTTTTGCTCTATTGTGTGAACTATGTTGTTTCCCCTTTTATGCTTTAGTATTGTGTTATACTTTGAATATGTACTTGGTTACAGTTGATCACTATGTTATCGTGATGTACCTTGTTTTGATGATACTATATTTTGATGTGATTACTATGGCATGTTTGGAATTAGCATAAGTAGATATTTAAATTTATGATGTTTCATGCTTTTGATTATGCTGCTATGTTAGATGCATCAGTTAGTACTACTGTATTGGTGAAGAGGACGGTATCGCATCACTCGCTTGCGAGTGCCCTGCGATTTCGTGATTTCCTCTTCACGGTGTGCCCTATTTATGACATATTATTGCATGTGGATATATTCTTTGCTC
>CM021106.1:507270748-507504601 GCA_007115665.2 Sequoiadendron giganteum | reverse complement strand
GGGAAGGTGATGGGGATAGGGAGGGAGAGAGGGGGAGAGGTGTGGGGATAGGAGAGGGAGGAGAGAGGAGAGAGAGAGAGGGTGGGAGGGGGGAGGGAGGGATGGAGAGAGAGGGAGGGGGAGAGGTGGAGAGAGAGAGAGGGGGGAGAGGGGGAGAGGTGGATAGAGAGAGGGGGGGAGGATGAAGAGAGAGACAAAGACAAAGAGAGACAGAGAGATACAAAGAGATAGAGAAACATAGAGACAAAGACAGAGGGAGAGGGAGAGGGAGAGGGAGACAGATAGAGAGAGATAGATAAATATAGAGACTAAGATTGAGAGAGAGAGAGAAGAAGAATAATAGGGGAGTGGGAGGAACTAGGGAGGGTGAAGAGAGAGGGAGGGGGGGAGGATAGGAGAGAGGAGAGGAGGATGGGAGAGATAGAGACAGAGAGACAGAGATAGAGAGAAAAAGACAGAGAGAGAGATAGAGATAGAGATAGAGATAGAGAGAGAGAGAGAGAGAGAGAGAGAGAGAGAGAGAGAGAGAGAGAGAGAGAGAGAGAGAGAGAGAGAGCAACAATATATACATGGTTGAAGTAGATGAATGAGAGAGAGAGAGAGAGAGAGCAACAATATATACATGGTTGAAGTAGATGAATGAAGCTATAATTCACAAGTTAAACATGATCATAACATTTCCAACTCCCCTAATACTTTAATTCCAAATTCCAAAGTAGAACCTATACAAGTTGATGTTAATCCTATTCGTCTTTCACCTACAACAAAACTCTTAAGTGATAATTGGGGGTCGTTAGATTTTACTCCTCGCTTCAAAGAAGAGTCCAAAAATATCACCCTTAAAGTCCAAAGAGTCATATAAAATGATTCATCTTCAAACACATGTTTAGTGATGATTGGGGTTAATTAGATTTTACACCCTCCTTTATGGTAGAGTATAAAATCTCACAATCTAAACCAAAAAAACCTTGTTTTTCATTTGATCAACTTGGTTCTACATCAACAACATCGCCCCATGGTGGTGATGGGAGCTCTTCAAATCCCATCCCTCACGAGAGGAAGATGCATAACTTTAAGAAACTTAAAAAGGATTTGTGTTCCCGTGAAGAAGCCAATCCTTCTTAGAAGCATAAAACCTCTCCATCTGAGTTGAAGAATGTTATGGTCTTGGATACAAACTCCTTTTTAAACATGGATATAATGAAAACATGGATCAAAATGATAGAGAACGAGTGAAGTCTATATCGCACTTTTTCAAGAAAGATCTAGGTTTACCACCTTTATCTCCATATTCATTTAATACCTTATCATCTACTGTGTATATGACATCTTATGATGAGAAAGAAATGTCCCCTACTATTGATCAAGAGAGTATCTTGTCAAGGCTTCTCAAAGCTCGCTCGATTACTCTTCCTCAAAAACATGAAATAAATTTTACAAGAAAAGTTTATTTGATGCATATCATAGAGTTTATGGTCATTCTATTAATGAATGTAAGGCTTTGAGTAGTAAAATTCAACATCTTAAGGATTGTGGTGCTCTTCCTTGTGTTGATGCACCTATTTCGTCTAATTCATACTGATTTTCATCCTATCATGTTGCTCATCACTATGTGGCATTAGTAGCTTTATGTGTCTTGCTCATGTTTATGGTCATTCTATTAATGAATGTAAGGCTTTGAGTAGTAAAATTCAACATCTTAAGGATTGTGGTGCTCTTCCTTGTGTTGATGCACCTATTTCGTCTAATTCATACTGATTTTCATCCTATCATGTTGCTCATCACTATGTGGCATTAATAGCTTTGTGTGTCTTGCTCATTGTTGCCATTCATAGTGGCACAATTTTTGGCGCAACCATATCTATCTTGGCAAAAATATGATAGTTCTTGGTGGTTGTCTTTGTTTCTATGATTGGGGGACAAAGGATAACTAGTTCTTCGAGGTGTGCATTATTTTCAAGCATCTTCTCATTCTCTATTTCTACTTAAAATACCAACATAGAAAGTATATTTTAAGTGGGGGTCATATTTTCCCTCATTCGTTGTTTGCATGGTCTCTTATCAAGTAATGATAGCATATATCTCCTACAAAGTGTAATTATTACATTGGCATTATTTTGGCATTATTTTATCGATATTAACATTTTGACATTTATTATAGCATTAAAATAGCATATTGATCATGTTGTGTGGTGCCTTATCAAAGTTATTAGGAGTTATAACTTTGGTATGGTTGGTACAATGGGAGCATATAGACTTGGAACGACTCTCATTGTATGGTGAGAGCCTGTAGACTTGGCATGACTTTCTCACTTAGCCACTTTTGGGGGGCTCAGCTAGTGAACGACAAATTTCACTAGCCCTTGTGAGCATATTTTTCCAAAGGCCACCAAGCATAACACAACTTTCTTGCCTGTGGAGCCTTTGCATTTTTCATGGCCACCAAGCATAAATCAACTTGCTTGCTTGTAGACACTAAAACCTAGACCAATTAGAAGCTATAGATCAACATCAGAGGCTCCTGAAAGTTGTAGAAAAACCCTAAAAAAAGATCCATTCGCCTATAGGCGAATGAGTCCTAGTCAACCTTCAGAAACTGCCTTTTGGTGACTGGTAAACACCTTTTTTCTCTTCTCAGATCTGCAATTAGTTTTCTGGTTTAGTTAATATTGAGTTTAATATTGATGTTTCAAGTGTTAGATTGCATTTTGGAGTTGATTTTCTATTTTTAGTTTTTCTCCCAAAAGTGTTGTTTGACCTTGATCCCTATCCTTCAAGCATAAGGAAATTTAAAGATTCTCACATTGATTTGATTAACCTAAGGTTGTTAGTCAACTCTTTGTGGAGATCTCATTTCCTAATGAAGCTAGCAAGATAGGGTATTCTCATCATCTTGACTTACCTTTTTGTTTTGGGAAACCCTATTTTTCTTCATTTCATAACCAAATCCACATTATAGTGGAAGACACACATAAATTACCTTCACAACCCCATGGGGTTCTTTCTGTTACCAATTTATGTCTTTTTTCTTGAAGAATGTTGGTGATATTTATCAAAGAGTGATGATTATTATATTCCATAACATAATCCATATAATCATGGAAGATTATGTGGATGACTTGCTAGGTAAATCCAAGACTAGAAAGAACATTTGACCATTATTCAATGCATCTTTGGTCAATTAGAGCAATATCAGTTGAGACTCAATCCCAAGAAGTGTGCCTTTGGTGTTACATCAGGTAAACTCTTGGGCTTCATTGTATCCAACAAAGGCATCGAGGTTGATCCTACAAAGGTCAAAAATATCATGGATATGCCTCCTCATAAAACAATAAAGCAATTGATAAGCCTTCAAGGGAAATTACAATCTATCATAAGATTTATAGCTTAGCTTATTGATAAATTTCAACCTTTCAACCATCTTCTTTGCAATGATATGGCATTCAAATGAGATTCCTCTTTTCAACAAGGTTTTGATAAAATAAAGGATTATTTGGCCAATCCACTTGTTCTCATGCCTCTCATCTTAGGGAAACCTCTATTATTATACATATCAGCTACCTCAATGGCATTGGGGGCATCCTTTCTCATAATGATGAGAATAGGAGATAAAGGGAAATATATTACATTAGTTTCAATTTAGTTGACTATGAGATAAACTACACTCCCAAATAAAAAATATGTCTTGCAATGGTCTTTGGTTCTAAAAAACTAAGGCATTATATGCTCAACAATTCTATCAATCTCATATATAAATTTTATCCACTTAAATATATTTTATCAAGAAAATCCTTGATGGTTCATATGGCTAAATGGGTCATTATCTTAAGTGAGTTTGATATAGAGTATGTGGATCAAAAATTATCAAAGGCTAAATCATTGTAGATCAGTTAGTTTAGGCTCCTCTTATTTATGATTATCCACTATTTACAAAAAAAAATCGATGAGTCCATCTTCGCCATCACAAAAAAAGCATCATGGAAATTATATTTTGATGGTTCATATACATAACATGGATTTGGAGAAGGTATACTCTTTATCACCCCTCAAGGTGATTTTATACCCAAATCATTTAGATTGGCATTCCCATTCACTAATAACATAGAAGAGTATGAAGCTTTAATCATCGATTTTAGAATGGTAGTACAATGCAACATAAGTCACCTATAAGTCCATGGTGATTCTTAGCTCATCATTCAATAGGTTAACAATCAATTCCAAACCAAGGATGATAAATTTCTCCCCTACAAGTGTATGGTAGATGACTTCACGAGGAATTTTTCCCACATCTAGTTTGAGCAAGTTCCTCATCTCCAAACTAAGGATGCATATGTGATGGATACTATTGGTTCCTTGTTGGATATGCCTCACAATAGCCATAAATGTGAATTTATAGTTGAAAAAATTCTTATCCCCACATATGAAATTTTGAATACTGAGATGGTATGTGTAATTTTTGGTCCTAATTCCCCTTGGTACCATGGCATTTACACCCGCGCCTATGATAATACTTTTCCACCCAACCTCACCCATAATCAACAAAGATCATTTATCCAATGCTCATCTCACTACACCATCCTAGGTGACACATTATATTAAGTTTAATCTATGATGGTTCTTTACTATGATGTCTAAAACAACAAAATCTAATCTTGTGTTTCAAAAAATTCCTAGTGGCATTTTTGGTGCTCATACTAGTGGTATGGCCCTTGCAAAGAAGCTTCTTTTAACATGATATTATTGGCCCATCATGGAACATTATGCTTACAAGTATGTCAACAAGTGTCTCCCTTGTCAACGACATGGATATTTAATACATGTACCCTCTCAAGCATTGCATTCCATCACTTCACTATGGCCCTTTCCTCAATGAGGTCTTGACCTCATCGACAAGATACATCCATCCTTCTCTAATGGAAACAAGTTTATTATAACCACCATTGAGAAATTCAAAAAGTGGGTGGAAGTTGTCCCTCTCACCTTCATCATCGACATCCAAATATCTAAATTCATTTAATACCATATCATCTATTGTTATGGTATTCCATCCACCATTATTACTAATAATAGTAGACTGTTCAAAAATCTAGATGTTCATAATTTGTGTGAACGGTTTCATATCCAACATCATTAGTATACTCCCTATTACCCCCAAGGTAATGATCAAGTGGAGGCAACCAATACAACCCTACTAAAACTCCTCAAAAAGGTTGTAAATGAAATAGGTTGTGATTGTCACCTCCATCTAAACCTCACTCTTTGGGCTTAACATACAATTATTTATACCCCTACTAACGCCACTCCATAATCCGTAGTTTATGGTACCAAGGCTATCATACTGATCAAAGTAGAACCTCCATCCTTACAAATATCATTGAAGAATCTTATCAATAATGAGGAGTATCAGGTTGCACGTTTAAATCAATTAGAGCTTCTTGATGAATTAAACCTCGATACATAAAATCATCTCCAAGCATACCAAAATTAACTTACAAGAAGCTGCAACAAGAAGATCAAATCTCTCAATTTGAAATTGGTGATCTTGTACTCAAATGGAATCAATAGGACCATGAAACGAAAGGTAATTTTGAGTCTATCTTGTTGAGTCCTTATATTATTACAACAAAATATGATTTAGAAGCATATCAATTGGATAATCTAAAAGGACAACCTTTGGATGAACCCATCAACATTATCCACCTCAAAATTTTCCCTACCTAAATTAGTTAAGTTATCCCACTGTTTCAAAAAAAAATATTAAAAAATTCCAAAACAAAATAAAATAGTAAAGATAAATATTTTTTCTATGGTGAAAACCACCCTTGGTGGCTCCTTGGATAAGTATGTGTGGTGAAAACTTGACAACAAGTGTTATACGTAAGTGTAAGTTTCATTATCCTACTCATTGTCATCTAACTTTTATAATCTCCACATCCACCTAGTGTTATCCCATCTACCCTTGTATATAGTTCTTCATCTATAATATGATATCTATAGTTGAGAATCAAATGAGTTCAATTACTATTTGAGTTCTCAAGCTTCACCCCCAATTCCTAAGCTTCATCCAGTTGTTTTGGATACCTCCTAAAATCCTACCAGAGCATCACAATATGAATGCTCTACAAGTAGGTTTATACATGACACCATCCTTTGTATATATTGTCCATCCTGTATATATTATGTGTATTGTACATAAGGTCTCTCTTGTGTCACCATCTAGGATCACCTTTGTATATAGTTATGGATCACATTTGTACAGAGTTATCACTAGGTCTCGTCCTTGTGCCTATTTTTGGGTTAAGACCGTGTTCCTATAAAGCTTGTACTTCAAGAAAACTCTATTAGCCCCTAAAAATTTTAGGTATCTTGATCACCCTGTCACGACAATCCTAGGTCTTACCTATCCATCCTTGGTATTTTCTAGATATATCGTTTCTCAAATTAGACCATATCTATCCCATCCACCAACCTTATAGAAAAATGTATTTGAGATACTTTTTGTTTCTTTAATGCTTTTCAAATATTTGTTATCTTTTATTTTAAGATCCCTATTTTACCGACTTAAGGTCGCTACAATCCATTATATAATGGTGTGCTTTGAATGGTGCATCTAGGGGCATGCTCTTTTCTTTTGTGTGTTATGTCTTCTTGGGTGTCACGCGTTGTTCCCACTAAGGTCCTTTGCAACCTTGTGCTACGTTGGGGCATTCCTTTTATTTATTTTCCAACATTGTGACCACCAAAGTCCTTCATGAATTTTTGAGATGTTAGACTAACCTTCTTGTTTGTTGAGTCAGTCCTATGCATGTAATGTGAAGTCACCTTAGTTGCTCATACCCTAGTCATAGTATCTCATTCTATATCAAATTAAGTACTCACTACATTGCATTCCAAATCCCCCCATCTCATCCTGTCCTCTGTATATTTATCCTAACCATCATTTGTTCCTTCCTAATCATGGATTTCATGTGTAGTTGATCACCTATTTCATATCCTCCCCCCTTCTTCTACCCATTATGTCCCTATGTCTGATGTATTATGGTGTCACCCTTACATTCATATATTTTCATCCCACATCCTCATTGTATTAAGATTATATAAATTTAGGTGTGCATAATTTTTATTCTAAGCACCTTTTCATCATCATTACATTCATTTAGGTGTTTTTATTTGTTCTTCTAAGCATCTTATCATCATCATTGCATTCATTTAGGTGTTTAGATTTTTTATTCTAAGCATCTTTTCATCATCATTGTATTCATTTAGGTGTTTAGATTTGCTATTCTAAGCATATTTTAATCATCATTACATTGATTTAGCATCATATAGGTTAGTTTAATTGTATTCATCATTTTGTTATCATTACATTCATTTAGGTGTTTATATTTATTATTCTAAGAAATATTTGACTTATCATTAGTTTATATATTTCTCTTAAATAATTTATTCCTTATTAGGTAAATTTTAGGTACATTCTAAGATTCATTTATCCATGTGCATAATAAACAACATACATATCCACATTAGCATTTTTCATCCATACACAAGAGATACCATCACTAACAGAAATATTGGAACCATCCCCTTGCAACTATCCATCCCCTCCTTAGTAGGTCACTCCACCCAAATAACCTTTGTAATGCCACCTCTGGTGATGTATACACTAATCGGGTCCTAATTGACACTCGAAAAAATCCTCGAAGCATCCTCAAGCATTACGATAATCTACCCCATCGGGAGATGAAAGGTACCCATCTTGGAGTTTCATCACTTTGCTAGTGCCCTTGACATTGCCCTATGCGCATATATCGATGAAATATGTGCCACATACTACAATTCGATCACCTACAAGGTCACCCTCTTAGCCTTTGTCGATCGCTCCACGAGTCTCAACACCCTTGGTCGTCACTATTGGGTTGCCAACACATCTAACTCCACTTGTGCATCATACCATACACCTAATCAATTTCACCTAAAAAATAATTTACTCACTCCAATTTTAATTTATCCTAATCATCTATCACATGGCTTAACAGATTCCCAAAACCCTATCGTCACCCCCCTCCCCTACCCAGCTTCTACTTCTTTTAACTAACTCACTCTCCTACGAGGCCACTCCACTTGCCTATGAGGCCACCCAAATATGATTTCTCTCTTGGGTGACCCTATTTTTATCTCATTTCCCACCCCAAAAAATTAAAAAATAAGTACAAGGCTAAGGTTCAGAGTGACTTACCCATGCACCTACCTCATTTGGCCACATCTAGGCCCTCATCCACTACCCATGATGCTCTCCATGCAAAATATTCACCATCTCCTTCATGCTCCCCTCTCACACTCTTCTCAAATTTACTATTGAAAATGGTAAAAATGAATATTTTAACTCCCCATATCCTAGTTATTTACCCATAGACACTCATTTTTCCATATTTTCTTCATCCTCACTTTGTTTTTCTTAGTTTCTTCTTTCAACCCCATTTCTTCTTTCAGCCCCGTTTTTCATCCCCTTTTATCTTTCCTACTATTTTCATCTTTCGAGAGGCTATCCAAGCCCCTTTTTCCCACCTACACCCTCTCTAGGGGGCATCACCTATACCTATCACCTTCTATCATCTACACACTGAGGTGTGTTTTTACCCAGTCCTTCATTGAGTCACCTATATTTTATTATTTCTTTGAAATACGATTATTTTAATGTCATTTCATATGAGAACAAAATGTAGACACCTAAAATTGACCACTATTGTTTAGTCAATTATCCCTAATGGCCCGTTAAGGGGCCTAGTTGGGTTAAACCAACTGAAAAGGTATCAATGGTGGTTGCATGGGAAAAGCCAAGGGAAGGATGGTGGAAAGTAAAATTTGATGGTGCATCAAAAGGGGACCCTAGACCATTACGGGTAGGGTTCATCATTCGAGACTTGGAAGGAAATATAGTAGAATTTGAGGCAAAGAAGTTGATTGAAGGAACAAATAACATAGCTAAAGCCTTAGCTACATTACTGGCTATTAAACTTGGCAAGAAACTAGGAGATTCAAGATTACATTTAGAAGGTGACTCACTCATTATTCTTCAAGCAATAATGAAAGGAGAGATAGGGGCATGACACATCCAGAAAATGATTGTGATGATTAGAGAGGAACTAAACACATGTGAATATTTTGTGGTAAGTCACATAAGGAGATCTGGTAATTCAGAGGCTGACATCCTGTCAAATTGGGCTTTAACTTTTAAAGAGGTTGATGAATTAAGAATAAGAGATTAAAGGAATACAATTTTAATGGATTGAGATAGTAATGATGGTAAGGATAAGGCATTAATTAAGTGAGTTAGAGAGAAAATGGAGGTAAGTTGACATGACTGGAGGAACGATGCATAGGTTGGCGGTGGCATCCCCAGTACGAGGGATAATTAAGAATGGTGAATGCTTCTTCAAGAAATTTATTACCTCTCGACCCTCATTTTTTGAGGAAAGTATTGGAGATTGGCATGAAAAAGAAGGCATAAAGAAAGAGTGGTTGTAGTGGCGGCTTATTTACAACATAGTTCAAATGGAGGCCAACTTCACTCTATAGTCGAGAAGGCAACTGAATCCATTATGGTGATGTTGTTGAGAAATTATGTCTCAACTTCCAGCTTGAAGTCCTCGTTTTCATGCCTTGATGATTTTGTGTTGTTTGCAAAGTTTTGGCGAAGGCGGAACCAGGATGGAACTTGGCATTGTTCTGTTTGCCTAAGTTCCAGGCCTCTGGCGGAGGAGGAACCAGGATGGAACTTGGCATTGTTCCATTTTCCTAAGTTCTAGGTTTCGGTTCTTGTTCCTGCTCCGACTCCGCTTCCTACCGCCTGTTGTTTCTCGCTTCGCAGGTTCTAGCGGAGGCGGAACCAGTTTTGGAATTTGGCAATGTCCGCTTGCCATGTTCTTGTTTTAGTTTTTCTTCCGACTCCGGGTCCGACTCCTGCTTTTACGATCTAGTTCCTCTGGATGTTTGGATTCTCCTCGGGGTGTTTTCCTTCGCCTTGTCCTAGTTTTGGATTGTTGTTTCTTGCAGTTGGCGGAGGCGGAACCAGAACCAGATTGGTTCTTGATCTTGGACTTTTGGTAAAGTCCTGTTTCTGTTCCTGTTCCGTCTCCAACTCCGACTCCGGTCTTTTGTGTTCCTGTCTTGGTTTGACCCTGGGTTGACTTACCCCGGTCAGAACTGTTTTTGATGAATTCCTCTTTGCCGTGGGCGGACGCGAAACCGAATTGGTTCCTGAACCTGTAATTTCGGTGGAGTCATGTTTCGACTCCAGTTCCGTCTCCGACTCCAACTCCGACTTCGACATTATTTATTTTCGGTGGAGTCCTGTTTCGACTCCTGTTCCGACTCCGGCTCCGGCAGTGTTAGAAATGACTTGAAGTCTTGGTCACGCCCGATGTCTGTTTAACCGTTTTGGTTGCGCTGTCAGCTGTGATTGCTGATGGGTCTTAGACGCATGGCACCTGGTTGAATAGTGATTGGACGGTTACCAAGATAGTTATTGTGGCAGTTGCATTTGTCAATGAAGGGTGGCGAGCTCAACCGTTTTGAGTAATGGCTTTGAATGCAAAGTCAGCTCGTTGCAAGAAATCTGTCAGATCCGACCAATTGCGTGATTTGAGGATGGACTTCATTGCTCTTGAGTCGGTTACATATGGATGAGAGATGTGTTATTTCTCATAAGTTAGACAAGTCAAGAGTTGAATCGTAAGTTGTAGAGCAAGTTTGAAGTTGCGAGCTGAAGAACAGAAGGACGTGAGTTCTTGAGGAGGGTTTTGAACTGTATGTTGTAAAAACAATGTAATAGTGAATCTAAAACTCTCTGGGTGATTGTGAGCTGAACAAAGAAGTCTGGATATTGTATGTAATCGATTCATTACTGTAATACAATAGATTTGACTTTGTGTGGTGGCTTTTTTACCTGAAAGGGTTTTCCCACGTAAATACTGTCATCTTTGTTTGCTTATCTTTCTGATTTTTCATTGCCATGGTTGTATGCATCTCTATAAGTTTTTGAAACTGTTAGTTTTTTGTTTTTGCTTCTCTCCCCCGTTGTAAAGGTGTTAAGGGAATGTATTCCGCACTGTTGGGTCAGTAGATCTGCATTCTTTTCCCTTCAGATGCCTCTGAGCAGAGACTAATGGGAATGTTCTTATTCATTGACGAACAACTGGTGCAAAGTGTTCGGATGATTTTGGGGAAATCATTCGGAAATTTAAGGTATAGATATAGGACGAACATGGATGTATAGTCATTGATAGTAGCATGGGGTTTGGACCTAGGAGAATCGATAAGCATAGAGAGGGAAGTGTTGGAAATGATTGTGCATAGAGACTTTTTGGAAGGATTGGAAACAATACTAGAATGGGTTGTTCCAGGAGAAGGTTTGGACATCCAGGAAGTCATTAAGAATGAGGAATTGGAAGGGGCATAAGGATTTGTTTCATTCATTCATTGGTCGGAGGGAGAAATGAAAAACCATTGCAGAGAAGAAGCAAGGATCGACTGGCAAGCCCTGAAGCTCTTTGTAGAGTTGATGAAGGTGGAATTCATTATTGCTCAGGCAAAAATGGAAGCGAAAGAGCAAAAAGTGAAACGACAGAGGGTGAAAGCGGCAAGGAAACCTGGAATGGCAATGGGTAGCACAAGTTAATTATGTTTCTCTCTTTAAATTTTTGCAGAAGTAATGCACTGTTACATTGCTTTTTTGGTTTGCTAGGGTTTGAAATTTATCGCGGATGTTGAAATTATAGGGTGTAGGGTAAGTAACTAATTGAAGTATATGTGGATGTATGTAAGGAATTTACAGTTAGCTTTTGAACATATCTTAGGTGGGTAGGGCTACATTTTATGATGTTATGCATGTTAAGATGCTTTTAGTGAAAACTTGTTAGCTGTAGAATTTTTTTGGATGGTTGATGAAATCTTTGAAGCAAACGATGTAATATTTTTTCAAGCAATACAAAATCCTATTACCGACCATAAATTTTTATCCCTAATTCATCTAATTCTCATCACCTATTATTAATTAAATAAAATTTTATTATTTAATTAATATTCATTGTTTTCTTCTATTTTTAAAATTCTATCCTAAGATAATTAATTAACCCGCCTCTCATCTATTCAATTAAATAAACATCTTTATTTGTTTACTTCAATATTGTTCCCTCTAAGTTTTGAGCTAAGGTAAATAATTCATTAAATCATTATTCCTAATTATTTACCAATCCTAATTTTATTCCTTTAAATAATTTAAAAAATAAATTTTATAAGGGGAAATGTTGGAACCATCCCCCTGCAACTATTCAGGTGCAATGCCATCCACCTCCTTAGTAGGTCACTCCACCCAAATAACCTCTATAATTACACCTCTGGTGATGTCAGATGTATACACCAAGAGGCTCCTAATCGATACCCAATAAATCCTCCAAGCATCCTTAAGTGTCATGGTCATCGAGCCTCCACTGGGAGATGGAAGGTACTCATCATGGAGTTCCAATCCTATGCTGGTGCCATCAACATCACCCTATGTGCATATATCAATGGCATATGTGCCACATAGTCAAATCTGGTTGCCTACAAGGTCGCCCTCTCAACCTCTGTCAATTGTGCCATGAGTCTCAACACCCTCGTTCTTTGCTCTTGGGTCTCCAACACATCTATATCATTCTATGCATCATGCCATACACCTAATAATTTTACCTAAAAACTAAGCTATCCACTCCACTTTCACTTTATCCTAATCATCTATGTGACGTAACAGATCCCCAAACCCTATTGTTAGCCTCCCTCCCCTCCTCAACTTCTACTTATTGTAACTCACTCTCCTACAAGGCCACCCCATTTCTTACGAGGGCGCCTTGTTTCCTACGAGGCCACCCCACCTTCCTATGAGGCCGCTCAAATGTGATTTTCCCTCTTCGGTTACCCTATTTTTACCTCACTTCCCACCACAAAAAAATCAAAAAATAAGTACAAGTCTAAGGTTTAGAGTGACCACATGTAGGCCCTCATCCACTGTGCATGATACTCTCCATGCAAAATATTCTCCATCTTCTCGATGCTTCCCTCTAACACTCTTCTCAATTTTACTATTGAAAATGGTAAAAATGAAGAGTTTTAACCTCCCATGGCCTATTTATTTACCCATAGACACTCATTTTTCCATATTTTCTTCATCATCACTCTATTTTTCTTTGTTTCTTCTTTCAACCCCATTTCTTCTTTCAACTTTTTTTTTTGATCCTTTTTTGTCTTTCCTACCATTTTCATCTTTTGAGAGGATATATAAAACCATTTTTTCCCACCTACCCTCTTGAGGTGGAATCACCTATACCTATCACCTTCTATCATCACCATACCGAGCATTTTTTTACCTAGTCCTTCATCGTGTCACCTATATTTTATTATTTCTTAGAAACAAATTATTTTAATGTCATCTCAAATAGAGAAAAAATATAGAAACCTAAAATTGGCCACTATTGTTTAGTCAATTTATCCCTATTTCATCTAATTTTTGTCACCTATGTTAATTAAATAACATTTTATTATTTACTTAATATTCCTTGTTTTCTTCTATTTTTTAAATTCTATCCTAAGGTAATTAATTTACCTACCCCTTATCTATTCAATTAAATAAATATCTTTATTTTAATATCATTCCCTCTAAGGTTTGACCTAAGGTAAATAATTATTCCTAATTATTTACCTATCCTAATGTTATTCCTCCAAAGAATTAAATAAATATATTTTACTTATTTATTTCCTTCATGTTCCATCCTCCAACTTAATCTTATTTTTTAAACTAATCCTAATCCCCCATTAGCCATGTGCACACACTTAATATTTTATTAAATGTGTCACATCCTCCATAATTTCCCACTTACCTTAATCCTAAGCCTAATCCTAATCACCTATCTAATCCCCCTTCTAAACATTTGAACATTCATTTAACCCATGTTTAAGGAAAGTTCAAATCCTTTTCCTTAAATACTCACCCTCCTTGTCCTTGGAGCCTTAAAGGATTTCCCCCTTTTGGGAAAGAAACCACATATGGGTTCTTTTCCCAAAATTACTTCTAAGGAATTAAAAATTCCTTTATTCCCTTCCTTGTCATACATTAGAGATGTAGGACAAGGAAGGCCTTTATGACCAAGATCTTCCCCATACTCCAAGGTACCCTCACAAGTACCAATATATTATCAAGCCACCAAATTGTTTCACTTGGTACAATCTCATGGCTTGAGAGATCCCACTCAATCCTAACCCTTGATCTCTCCATTCAATCCTCATTGTTGATCTACACCATCAAAAACTATAAATTCACCCTCAAATCACTCAATTTTATCACACTTTGGAATGCAATATTATGTTACAAGATTTGAGAGAACACATCAAAATTATCAAAGGACACAACCATTTTCATGTAACTAGTTGATCTAACATGAATTATTTTCTTGATTTTATGGTTGTTTAATTTCCCAACACCTAATTTGAGTGTTTGTTTTGGTTGTTGTGTTTGATCAATTTAGGTGTTTGAACTGACCATTCATTTCATAGTTTCCTTGCACACATTTCTAGCATGCCCAGTGGGATCCACTTCATAATTATCACTAGCTTTGATAGGTTGTTTTCAATATTTTATGTGTGCATGTCACGGTTGGGGGGCCTTATTCTAGATAGGTGTCTTGGTTCTGTGCTTGGGAAGCCTCATCATCAGGGTGTTAGAAATTAGATTGCATCATTCTAACTTACATTTTTATACACTCTTTGACAATTATTCTCCATGTTTGCTAATAAAAAAATGGTTTTGTAGGTTTACATAACATCCATTCATCTTCTATCGCCTAAAATCATTTTTTTGTTAATTTAATTATGTTTTTTGTATAGGGACTCACACTTGGGTGGCCTCGTCACTAAGTGGGGTGATATGGTAACATTTTGGGTGGCCTCGACACTTATTGGGGTGGCCTCATCTATCAAGTATAGACTATCATTCTCAAAATTTTCAATCTTTGTTTGGGCGGCCTCATCCTATGTTGGGGCGACATTGTTCTAGCATTTTTTCTAGCAAGCTTCATTTTGGTTGATTTTTACTAATCTACTAATGTTTGATTGGTTGTGGTGTGATTTTCACTAAAATTGATGTCTTGTGTCAATCCAAAGAGTACTAGCTATGTGTATGTTCTCTCCTTCCACTTTGAGCTATCTTAGAGATCAAAATAATCTAATGACTCTTTCCCTTTAGGAGGCCTTATTGGGGATTTCATCACCCCAAAGGATGACCTCAACCATGTGTGACTAGTGGGGTATGAAAAGGGAGGAGAACAAAATTTGTACCCCAATCTAGTCATGACATGTTTAGTGAAGCTCTAATATTTAAATGATTCCAAACTAAGAGTGTAGGGTTGGTGAGTGTCTTAATTGATGTTCTTGACCTATGCTTGTGATGGGCTAGTGTTCATAGTTGTGCCTCATGTATCCTCCTGGTATTTTGAGGATTTCCCTAGAAGCTTGTGAAGAAGCCCTTTTTAGCTATTACTTAGTGTTGTTTAGGGTACAATATCATGCTTGAACCTACTCACCATGTATCTCCCTAATTAGAGATAAGATCTCTTTGGGTAAGGTCTTAGGACCTCCAAATACAGGGAAAAGGTGAGCCCTTCTGTCACTGGATCCCTATCTATCAACTCTTTAAAGAGAAGTGCCTCACACTAAACTTAACGTATTATCATTTCACTAGTGGGACTACACTATGTTAACACTCCTTGAATAATTTTAGATATATGAGTGTGTTTGGTGTGTCTTCTTATTTATACCAATACTTGTCCACATACCTCAAATTCATACATCCAAACGAAAGTGTCTTCATGTGTGTGATTTGTAACATATTGAGTCACCTTTTTCCAAGAGTAAACACAATCTTGTTGATGGTGAAAATGACATAAACAACGGAAAACATAATATTTCTACTCTATTTCTCCTGAAAAAGAAAGACAACATATAGTAGCCTAACTCCCAAGGCCTTGGTAGTTGGTTCTCAACTGTCTGATGTCACTCAAATTGCCAATGCAACTATAATATTCAAGGGGCCTTTATTGGTGATAAGGAATACAAACAACAACAGATTCATCAATCTATGTTTAATGGGGGGGTTTAAATAAATAGAAAAAGATAGATCAAGACATAGATCAGTAAAATATGAACAAAATTCTCTAACATCTAGACAAATATTCTTAACAATGAATGCTTCTTAACAGATCAAGAAAACCATAACATGATGCAATTCACAAAACAGTCCATACTATTGCATACATTTACAGTGCTTAGTTTAACCATCACAATCATTCATCACAATACTTTAAGATTTAAAAGAACAAACTCTTCATTTGTTGCCAATAACATAGATCAACAGACATGTAATAATTCCATCCATAGAGAATATAATGAAATAATCTTTAAAATCTAGTTTCCCCTATTGATTCACATCAAACAAGAAACATTTATGCACAAAAAACTCACTGGCATATAGACCGATTATGGTTCATAAACCTCATCCAAGAAACTCAATTCCAACATAACACTGTATAAGAGTGTATCTAAATTCAACTGAACATAAAAACAAGGTATCTTTACTTAAAGCTAAAAAATTCCTATCTGCTATCATCAGGTGGCTAATTCCACTTTCATTAGCCGACCTTTACAATATGAAGTTCAAAAATACATATAGGCGTGCCAAGCACAAATCCCTCTCAATCAAAATTGAGATCCACTAATCAAGGAACCAGAACCTCCTAAAAAACGTAGACTGGTTGATCTCTAGTTCCATTGTTGATTTCCCTGTGAAATAGGAGACAAAAGGGAGAAGTCAAGTTCCCAAAATAGATCATGTTGCCAACTCATTCTTGTGTAGTGTGCTCAAGAAGGTACTCATCATAACTGGAGAAGACATGTTGAAGAATATCCACATCAAGCTCTTCAATCCAGCTATCCTCAAATTTAATTCTCTTCAACTCTATAGAGGAAAATCCCTTCATATCTCTTAACGTCGTCAAATCTTTCCTTATAGCTTTCACTTCTTCTTTAAAATCCATTAGTCTATCTAATAAAAAATCCTCTCCATCATCCTCTTTCTGCATAACCTCTTGAAACCTATTGTCCCATTTCTCCTTTAATTGATTCAAAGGCATGCCCCCCTTAACCGGTATATATCCACATTAACTAGAATGGCTATAATAGCTTCCAATTCATCAAGATGCTCATTCAAGTCCTTACTAGCATCTTGAATTTCATTCCTATGCTTGTATATAAAATCAAATCTAAACCCGATTATGCTTGAGGCTTTTTCCAAGAAATCTGCATTGTCTTCCTCGAGGATTGATTGCTCATGAAGAGTTGACTTTGGCAATTTATTTATATCCTTTATTTTCTGGACATAGCCCCTATATTCCTCCTCTTTCTTTTCTAAAGCTTCAGTGTGGTGACTCATTTCCTTTATTAACTCTAGCAGTGTCTTATGAATTTCAAAACTGCTTACCAACACCTCACCCACTTCCTGGTTAAGCTTATCTATCCATCTATCCATCATCCTAGACTTACTCTTCATTTGCACCAGATCATCAACTTGTCTTTTGCTAAGTAATACTGGCGTTTCCAAGGCAGTATCTTGTTGTGACCTGGGAATGGAAATATCTCTTAAGAAAGTATGCAGCTGATCCAATTGAGCCTTAAGCTCATCCTTCCTTTGTTTGTCTTTAATCATTCTGGATTTTGTGGATGAAGCTACAACATCTATTAAATTCATCTATTGATTCCTTGTAGGCTTCCCTAAATTGACCATGCCCAATTGATAATCAGTTATTTGCACATCCCCTCTATCCTTGTCCACCACCGGAATTGCACATTCTGCAATGATCTCCCCTTTCTCAGTGAGCCTTGTGGAATGAAAAACTCTAGCCTTCTTCTTGGGTTTCTCCTTTTCTATCTCCTTCATCATTTCTTCCCAATTAAGAGGCTGTGGTGGAGCTATTTGTTTATTTTCAAGATCCATCTTTAACTAGGTAGGAGCACTAGGAGTGGTATCCATTACTGCAAAGGAAGAGGCAACAGTTGTAGGATATAGTGGCTGCAATAGATTAACTTTAGGTTCAGAATCAACCTCCTGCACATTTTGTTATTTTTTTTCCGCATTTTCTTTTGAAACCTTCTCAGCCTCTTCCCTATCCTTCTACTCCTATAGCCATTTATTCTCTTGTTCCTTTTTCAGTTATTCTTCCTCCAACCTCTTCTCTTGAATCAATTTATCTCTTTCTCCTTCAAAGTCCTTGAGCTTGTCCCACGCTTCCTTCTCCTTTTGTTGTTTCTTAGCAAGCTCTTCAACATCCTTTTCTTTATGCAAGTGTTCTGCTTCCTCTCTTTTTTTATAGGCCTCTTCAATCATTTTAAACTTAGCCTCAAGGGCCTCCCTTTCTCTTCTTTGCTTGGCCTTCTCCTCCTCTAGTTCATGAATATTTTGCAGCATCTCTATATGTCATTTTCTTCCTTTACCCCAAGCTCATGCTCCTTTTCCTGCTATTGCTTGATCAATTCATCAGCTTTCTGCTTGGCCTCTAACTGTTGTTGCTAGAGTACTGCATCAGCTTGTGCCTTTGTATCCATTTTTTTTTGTTTTGCCAAAGCTTCAACATGTGCCTTGGCATCTAATTCCTACTTTTTTTTCCAAAGCTTGAGCTTGTGCTTTGGCATCTGGTGTTTTCTTAGCTTCTTCAAATAGTGCCCATTGATCCTTTGCTATTAAAACATGCTCGGTTTCATCAAGAGGCATCTCCTCTTGTGTCTCCTTATATGAAAAAGTACCTTCAAAGTCCATTTCTATATCATGAATTTTCATCTCAACTTCCATATGAAGGGTTCCCTTAGGCACTTCTTCACCTGACTGCTCTGTAGGAGGGAGTTGAGCAGGCAACTCACCCATAACTGATGCTAAGGCCACAGGTCCTGTTGGGACTTCTTGTTGTTGTGCTTCAGAAAAATATTGAGCCGGAGCTTCAAGTTCAAATTCCTCTATGTCAGGAGGGAAGAATTCCAAGGGCTCCTTTGGAGGAATTCTTTTCTTCATCTCCTGTACCCTTGTGTGGTACTTGCACATTTTATTTCCTTGGAGGTTTGACCCCCAGGCTCCTTGGTTCTCAGCATGACCCATTGGATACTTCTATCCAACATTGTTCTTGCTATTTGCTTGATATCTATTATCTCCTCCGCATCCCAATCTATGGGATCTAAACTCTTGGTACCTACATCATGTGCCTCATATGAGGGATCCAAAACTACACCATCATTTGATAGTGTTTCAGGAATGTCCACTTTAACCCCATATTCCACCATGACAGGGATAGGAAATCTTTCATAATTCCTCTTCCTCAAGTCATAGTCATCCTAAAGATCACTCCAAAAGTCCTCCAACAGATTGTAATGTCTATAAAAAATGGAAGAAATCAAGGCATTCATCTTCTTCTTTGCATCAAAATGCTTCCTAACGGTATACAGGCCCAATTTCAGATGCATCACTTCATTACAAACAACCTTAGCTCCCACAAGGTGTGGGTAGCTATATTCACCCAACTACATGGGGAACTTATGGCAACCAGGCTTATGCTTTATACCAAATTTAGCATTCACCCCTAAGGCTTGGTAAACAAACTCCATTAAGACCATCCTGTTGCTACAACATCTAGGGAGTAAGTGAGGATGACCATCAAACCTAGCCAACCTGAAATAAGTAAACTTGGGGTATTGGATAAACCAATATCCCCACTCTATAATGAATGCCATGGCCTCCTGGCTCAATCTATACCCTGCATCTCCATTAAGCTGGTTAATAATAACATACAAAAATGCATCATTAAATATTCTATAATGCAATTCAGAAATCTGCAAGGATGGCTGATCATAATGGTTCCATATTTTATTTTTTCCATCAGCTTCTCCCAACACCCCCACTTTGTTTAACCCGGGAAAAATGCCTCTCCTTGCTGCCACATAAATGGCATAAGAGGTCTTAAAGAAACTCTTGCTTTCTCTCACTCTAACTATTTGATTGTGTATGCTTTTAGACACAATCAGGGGCCAATCAAACTATTGCCTGCCATCCAAGATTGTCTAAATGAATGGAAACATCCATTATTTGAAGTGAAAAGCATCCCTCTTTCCAAAGACTCTGGATAACATCATTATTATGTCCCCAACCTCCTTGTAGAACTTCGCCCTTTTAGGCTGATCTAGAAGATTGATTAGAGACTTCTTCTCAGTCCTCATCCATTTCTTATTCAAATTAGCTTTGTTGGCTTCCTTGTGGTTACTATACATTTTCAAAGCCTCCGCCTCATTGAGCTGGCTAGGATTCCTTGGATTGGGGACATTGAACATAAATTGGAACATTTGGGGAGTCAAATCAATGATGACATTGCCTTGTGAATCCATGCACTGTCTAGTAGCTGAATTATAGGCTCCAACTGCTATCGTTATTAGTTTAGGGCATTGAATTGACAAAGGAAAAATAGTGATATGAGCCAATCCTGATTCAACTACCCTTTGGGTCCTCCCTTTCACCTCTTCAGCAAATATTTCAGAGTACAACTCCTCATAATGGAAAAAACCCAGATTTGTATCAGTTATGTCTGCCCAATCGGACTCCACCTTGCTAGCAGTGATGACAGGACCTTGATGATTATACCTCAAGGTATAGGGGAGTTGTTCAGGTTTAACCTTTTTAGGCTTAGCTGTTGGTTTTGAAGTTTCTGCAGGTTGACTCCTCTGAGAAGCCTCACCTGATGCTCCTGACATTCTTTAGTTTCTACAATAAAAACCACATATTAGATTTACAAGAAATATAACAAAAACCCGGTTAGAGATCTTACCCTTCATACACACCGGAGGTGGGACCAAGTAGAAGATATCCCTAAAAAGCCTATTTTTAAAACACTACCGGGGTCGGGATCAGAATGGGCATTGAACTCACAGCAAACCATATGGCGGGGTCAGACACAAAGTCAAAATAGTATTCGGGATGGAAATTGATTTGGGTACAATGAAGAAATTTCAAACCTATGTCCCGTTCCGCTTCCAGTTCCGACTATGTGCACAACATTTTACAAAATCTATAACTTATCGGAAGCAGACTCAGAGACCGATCCGACATCCATTACAGGCCAAGGTTTGAGACCGAAATCAATTCTGGATCCGACCCCGATTTAAAACAATTGTGATGTCACTATAAACTTCAACCGAGTAACAAATGACATCATAATCTAAAAACGAGGTTACCTGACAAAATAAAGGGGCTTAAAAATAACAGTACGAGACTATCCCCATATGACCGAGAGGAAACCTAGCAACTAGGGCATCATTTTCTAATTTAAACAGAGCCGCACATAAAAACCCTAGTTTATAAAAACCCTTCGACTCAAATAATTAGGGCACAAACTTAACCCTATTCAAAACCAACAAGCCGATACACAAAAGAAGCGGTAGGTAAACAAACGAATCAAAGAACACCATAAAGATAATGAAGCACACGATCAACACCCCTAAACACCTAGGGAACCATGGTACAGGCATGAGGAAAATGTGCAAACGACCATGGAAAAACAAACAAACAAGAAAACGACAAACAGTAAAATAAAAGACAAACCGGAAACAAGAAAAACAATGTAGAACAAAAGAGAAGACATGAAAAACAAACATAAAGGATTCGAAAGAAAACAAAGAGCTACAAACCCATGCAAAGAACAAGAAACTAAACAAAACACAATGAACAAAAAATGAAGAACAAAAACCCTACCTCCAAACGCAATCCAATAGGCTGGTCCCTGATGCGAATCCGGGCGAAAATTCCTCTTTCAATTGAATCACATTCCCAAATGCTCCACTGCAGCTCTGGTTCGATTTTACTTGTTAAATAGTGATAATAACCAGAGAATTAACCTTAATTAAGGTTAAAATTGAACCTCATACATGGGAGGTTCCCGTAATTAATGCCATTAATGCGGTAGGTCGGATGTGGAATCGTGACGGGAACAAGCACAAGACTATTGTGCGACCGAAGTAAAGTTAGACAACAAAAGGAAAGGCGGGACCATAAACGGAATGGAAACTGATTTGGAAACTTTGTCCAAGTTTAGAGTTTGGTTTTGGATCCGGTTATGGTTCTGACAACAAAGAAGAAAAAGGAAGAAAGAACAAAAAGAGAAACACCAAGATCGAAACAAGAAAACCCATCATCGATCTCAAGTCCAAACAAACAAACAAAAGGCGGAGGCGAAGGCGGGATGGAAACAAGTTCGAGACTATATAACAATCCCGCAATTAATATCCATTCCAGCTTCGGCTCTGGGAAAACAACAAAGACAAAACCCAAAAGACCAATGAAGAGACAAGTGGGACCGGGATCAAAATGGAATCCTCAAAACCTATTTCAAACTAGATTCCATTCCGGTTGCGATTCAGCCAGAAGAGAAAATAGTATGGTGGTTATGCAAGGCATAACAAAAGGTGACTTGGCTAGGAAAATGGTTTACCCATTTTCAAGACATCAAAGAATTCAGTCACCCAAAAACTACTTGGCTAATGAAGCATGCTAACTTGAATAAGATCAGATATATAGAGTAAGGTTGAGGTGGAATCTCAGATGTATGTGCTCATGGATTTATTTTGAATCTGAGTGTGTGCGTATATTGTGCATCATTCTTTATAGATAATTTCTCCACTCTTGAACAACTCTACCTAAGATCCAAGCTACATAGGTTAATCCCTTAACTATCGCGCAATGAAATCCTGGGCATTGCTCCGCTGCCAGACAGGAGTCCCTAGCCTCAATGAAGATACCTCTAGTTCTCTCAAAGCATTGCTCTACTTCCAGACATGCATCCATAGCCTCGATAGAGATACTTGATTCACCCATTTGATATTGATTTTTCCTTTTCTCTCTTTCTCTTCTCTCTTTTTTTACTTAAGCTTCACTTTTAGAAACCTTTTATGAACTTTTCTGAATACTCAGATGCAATTGGTTTGAAATGTGGGTTGAGAACTACAACGAATTTCATTATAGTCTTGGAATCAGATTTTTCACTTGAATCAGAGATAAAGCCACCCTAAAATAAATAGGTATTTACTTAGGGAGATGTTTATCTATTTTGTGATAGATTTTGATCATAATTCATGAGATATTCACAATGTACCTTTTACCTTTAATAACTTTTCTAACCAACATTAGAATGGTCATAAGACATGAGTTTTAGAATGAAATCCTTCAACAAATGCTCATTGAAAATACCTAAATCAATTTCTCTCCTAGTGCCTGCAGCATACTTTGCATAACAACCCCTTTTCTTGGAATGGATAGAAATGAAGATCCCCAATGAACAAGACAAAAAAAAACAAAAGAACAAAGAAAAATAAACAAAGAAAGAAAAACAAGAACACAAAAACAACAAAAGAAAGAACTAAATACATATAACACAATATAGTACATTTATTCTGAACATCAGACCTTCATGAGCCAGATTAATGCTTAAGAAACTGACCATTAATTGGCAATGGAAAAGGTTCTCTTGTCAAGGTATTCAAATGAAAAGCATTCTCACCTAGTATCTCAACTACTTGATATGGACCTAACCAGAGTCTATCAAATTTCTGGTGATCTATCTTCTTCTCTTTAGCTTTGTCCCATAGTAACACAAGATCTGATATCCTAAAGGCCTTTACCTTGGCCCTCTTGTCAAACCAATGTTTGACAACAACTAGATGCTTAGAGAACTGCTACAAAGCAACATCTCTTTGTTCTTCCATGTTGAACAAATTGGTTAGTCTGACCTCGATCCTATCATCCTTTGTATAAAATTCCTGCATAAAATTGAGGACAGGTATTTGCAAATGGATCGGGAAGACTGAGTCTTGGCCGTAGACTAATTTGAATGGTGAATTTCCTAGGGAGGCTTTGATTCGAGTTCGATTTGCCCATAGGGAAAATCGCAGTTGGGTGTGCCAATCTCTAGGATTGTTTTCTAACAATTTTTTAGTTATCTCCAACAGATTTTTATTAGTGGACTCAACCACTCCATTTCCCTAAGGGTAGTAATTAGACGAATATTTCAAAATTATTTTATGTTCATAAGCCCATTGAATAAATTGAGCAGAAGAAAAAACAGGGCCATTATCACATACTAGGGCGAATGGTACTCCAAACCTAGTGGTGATGTTCTCAGTTAGAAACTTGATAACCACCTTTGTGGTGCTATTTTTGTAGGGCTGAGCCTCAGTCCAGCGTTTGCAGTAGTTAGTTGCAGTCAAGATGAACTTGTGACCTGCAGAAGAGTTTGGATTAATGACACCTATAAAGTTTAGTGCCCATTGAGCAAACAGTCTTACCTCATACACTGGTTGCAAAGGCATTGCTGGATTTATTTCCCTGGGTGCAGAGGTTTGGCATACATGGCATGTCTAGACATGTTGGTGTGCATCTCGAAATACATAAGGCTAGTAATAGCCTGATCTAAGAATTTGATGGGCCAAAGCATCTGCAGATCCATGTCCCGTACCATGTCTCTCATGAAACTCAACAATGGCGTGCTTAGCCTCTTGATGATCCAAACAACGCAAGTAAATTCCTTGAAAATTTATTCTGTATATAGATCCCCCCTTGATAATATAATGAGTGCTCTTCATCCTCAGTGCTCTTCTTTGAGTAGCATTCATCCCTTCTGGGCATCTGTTGTTGAGGAGGAAGAAGATCAAATCCGTGTACCAAGGATCCTTAGTAAATGACTACATAGTGTACTGCTGACATGTGATATTCTTGTCCACATCTTCCATTGCCTTCGATAAACCCTACCCTCAGATGAGTTTCATTGGATGAATCTCTAAGTCAAACTCTTGCAAAATAGCCATCCACTTTCCTCTTCGCTCTCCCAATTCGCTTTGCACCAAGAGGGATTTTACAGTTGGGTCAGGAACTATGGAAATTACCTGACTTTGAAGAATGTAATGCTTGAATTTCTTTATTGCTAGAACTAATGCAAAGGCCTGCTTCTCCAGGGGCGGGTACCTAAATTTTGCATTCTTAAATGGAGATATCATGAAGCCGATAGGCCTTTCCTCTCCCTCACCTCTTCGTTGCGTTAAAACAGTTGCACTAGAATGGTCAGACGCAAAAGAATAGATATAGAAGGGCTTTAGATAATCTGGGCTGGTCAAGACAGGGGCCTCAGATATTGATTGTTTAATTTGCAAGAAAGCATATTTGGCCTCATTGCTCCATTCTATTTTCGCATCTTTTTTCATCATCTCATTAAGGGGTTTGACAATTTCTACAAACCTTGTTATGAATTTCCTGACAAAATTAATTCTTCCGAAGAAGGATCTCATTTCTTTCTTACTTCCTGGCCTTGTCGGCTTTAAGATGGCCTCTACTCTATCAGGATCTATGGATATCCCTTCTTCTGATATGATGTGGCCTAGGAGTTTCCCTTTAGATACTCCAAAGACACTTTTTTGGATTAAGGGAGACAACATAGCTTATACACTTTTTGAGGACCTTTTCCAGATCTACAGCATGGTCTCCCTGGCTCTTGGAGAAGATAGTTAAGTCATCCACATAAATAATGATACACTTACCTATTAGGTCCTTGAATGCTACGTCCATTGCACGCTGAAAGGTTTCCCCAGTGTTGATGAGGCCGAATGGCATCCTCCGATAGGAAAATGTGCCCCACTTAGTGGTGAAGGCAGTTTTCATTCTGTCCTCATGACTGACAAGGACCTGATTATACCCAGAATAGCCATCTAGAAATGAAATCATCTGGGACCCATTGACTGTTTGTAATACCTCATCAAGAGAAGGTTGTGGGTAATTATCTTTCTCAGAGGCCTTATTTAAATTCCTCAAATCAACACATAATCTGATCTCACCATTTTTCTTGCGGACAGGAACTAAATTTGCAGCCCACGTAGAATGTCTGATTGGGAAGATTATTCTTGTAGATAGGAGCTTTCGCACCTCCCTTTGAATTAGGGGCTCAATCAAAGCATTGAACAGGCGTTGTTTTTGACGGAAGGGCTTGCCTTCTGGCTTAAGAGGTATGGTATGTGTGATCACCAAAGTGTTAAAGTTCTTTAAGTCGTCATAACTCCAAGAAATGGCTACAATGTTCTTCTCCAAAACTTTAACTATCTCGTCCTTAATTTCTTGAGGACAAGTCTTTCTTATGAGAACATTCCTTTCAGGACCCTAGTGAGTCAAATTAACAAATTCATACTTTCCCCCATCACTCTTTTTGGGAACCCTTTGACGAGCCCGTGGGTCAGAGTGAAAGATTCTCTCTAAAGCTACCATCCCCTTTGGAATACTATTGTTTTTCAACTCCAGTATCCCTTCTACATCACCATTCTCAGGATCCCAATCTCCCTAATCTCTCTCATATTCATCTATTATTTGTTCTTCAAAGACATCCGAACTTGCCAAGAAAGCCAATATATGCTCGTTATCATCGAATACCTGAAAATTTTGGACATTATCCGGGATAGCTAGGACTAAGACTAATTCAACTAAAAATATTTTTAGCTTAGAGTCTTGCATAGGCTCCAAGGTGCTAGCAGTGACGACAAGGGCATCTGCAATCTGATTAGCTTCTCTAGGAATCAGAGTGATCCCAAAAGCGTCAAAGTCTTGAATCAGATTCAAAATTCTATTTTTGTATACAACCAATCTTTTGTTATGACAAGTATACTGGCTGCGTACCTACTTTACAATTACTTCATAATCCCCCATCACCATGAGAGCGGTGACCTTCTTTTGATGAGCAAACATAAGTCCACAAGTGAGTGCTTCATATTCAGCAACATTGTTTGTGCAACCAAACTACAACCTGTAAGATGCAAAGTAAGTCTTCCCTTTTGGGTTGGTTAGTTCAATCCCTGCTCCACTTCCTGCTTTGGACTTAGAGCCATCAAATTTAAGACTCCATAATTGGTCTTTAACTGGGAGCTCTTTCCTTTTTGGGATAACTGGGGATGACTTACTTGAAATAGGTGGTGGCTCAGACTTTTGTTGGCCATCAAGGATTGAAAGTGACTGGGGACAAGGCTCACTTAAAGGCCTTTCTATATTTAAATCTTTCTCAAGAAACTTCCTAAGAAATTTCTTAGATCAAGTTGCAATCCAATTCATTTTTTATCAATGCCTTAGGCATTGGTAGAGTATCTGAGGTAGGGGTATTGGAGAAAGGCTGACACACCTCAATTTGCTCCTGAAAATCAGAGCATAGAACCTGAGTCTGCTCCAATGGTGGGGAATCTTCCCTTTGAGAAAGACTGGTTCTAGTGAGGATGGTAGCGTCCTTAGCTTCAAATGGGAATTCATTGATGGGTGCATGAGGTTGATCTTGGCCAATCAGTTGAGGTTGGCCTATATGGTTTAAGATATCTAGGTAGGGTTAACATGTTAATTCAGAATGATTCTAATAATGTATCCTACACCAATTAGGAAGCAACAAACTGTACAAGTCAGTCTCTTCTCCCAATACCATCTTATCTTGTTGCAATTTTCTTATTAGAACTTGTTGGTTGACCGAGATCATTGGGTCACTCTGTTCTAGGGGCAGTGCATCATCAGGATTGAGTACTGAGAAGGTCATGACTTCCTCTTGCTTGTAAACTCCTATCTCAGTCTCGAAGTATGCTACTTCATTTGGAGAATCATATTTTGTAATCATGTTTTTGAGCCTAGGCTCACTCTCAATTCTAATCTGTGTTTATATCCCTTTCTAGGGTAGCCACATGTGAGAGAAATCCAAAGACAAATAACCCCCAATACTCTTCATTAACTCCTGACTCAGGAGCATACCATATGTTTCTGGGATATCAGCCACTTGGATATCTATGTAAGTTTGGATCCTTAGATCCGATCCAACTTGTACATGCATATTTTTTAATTCTCCCACCACATTAACCTCGGTTTTGTCCAACTGAATTACTTTCTTATTAGTCTAGGCAGGAATTAATCCTAGCTTCTTGAAAATTGAAAAGGGCATGACATTACGCGATGCTCCGGAGTCCAGCAGACAGTTATGCAGATTCTTTCCAAAGATCCTTAAACTTAAAAGGAAAGGTGGGGTACTGGTCTTACCTTTATAGATGGCCACATTCGTCTCCTTTACTGGAGTCAGTTTACCTTTTCCTTTTGAATGATTCGCCTCCTCTAGGGATTTCAACACAACTTCCCATTGGGCTGGGCACCACTTCATAATGTCAAAGAATGACAATGATTTCTTTTGTCTATGCAATTCTGCAATAAAATAAAACTCTGAATCATTCCTAACTTGATATTTAGGAAAATAGGGTGGATTACCTTTATTATGAGAGTAGGAAGGTCCCTTTGGTGGTGGTGGGTTATTATCTACATTTTGGTTAGGCGGGACCATGTTGTTTGGGGTGCAGATGTAGTGAATGGGCCCTTATTTTGATTTCTCAGGAAGTGACCACCTTTGGACTGGAAGGCTTGGGCATCATACACATCTTCTTCTTGTCCATTGTCTCCCTGCATGAGAAATTGATATTTTTCCTCAATGGTCACATAAGTCATAGCAGTACTTACTGACTCACCGTCTTGATTGGAATTTCCTTGTGGAGGGTGGGAATCAGCTTGTGCAATCTTCACTATTTTTTCCATCTTTTAGAAATTGACCTCAAAATGTGTTGCAGTATCGTGTAGTCTACACCAATTAGTCATGAAATTGAGGTCTGCCACATTAGCAGTGTGTGGTTTATCCTAGCCAGACAGATAGTTATGGGGAAATCCCCCATTGTTGGGTCCAATGTTCCATTGCCTATTGTTATTGTTGGACCTCTGATTGTATCCTCTGTTCTGATTTTGATAATTTTGGCTAGAGAAGTTTTGGTTCTGGAAGTTCCTATTGGTGTTCTGATTTTCATTCTAGTTAGAGTAGCTACCCTAGTTGTTATAACCTCCTTGATTCTGATTATTTTGGTTTTGGTTTTGAGGGGGGTTATTTCTAAATTGTGCCATGTCATTGAAAATTTGAGATAGAGTCCTTTTGAGAATCTCTACCTCATTGGTTAGTTGTGCAGTTTGTTCATTTTGCACAATCTTCCCAACAGATGGAGAATGAACATGAGTTGACCCTCCCCCTTGCTGGTGGTGGTTTTGAGACAGTTGGGAAGAATCATGTATGCCATTAGCAAAAAAAGGAATGGTATGTGAGGCTTATAACACAGAAATAGGTCCATATTGGGAGTAAGACATCCCTAGGACTGTGTTGAATAATGGTGGGTTAGGCATTTGATAACCCATGGGAGGGAGAGCTTCTCCTAAACTTCTTGATTGTAGACTTATCTGCTGTTGCAATTTAATGACTAGATGATAGATCATAGACAAAGAGTCAATCTCGTTGGCAACATAGGTTCTCTACAAGAATAGGCCAATCAAGGGATCAAAAACTCTTAAATATGCCTTAATGGCAATATTTTCAGCCACTAAGTAGGGGTCTTGTAACGTGCGAAACATTCTTTAGAATCTAGTGTTGAATAATGGCAATGGTTCATGATGTTCCTTTCTTATGGTAGTGAATTGATGATACAAGATGGTCGGGTCTACATAGACCCGAAACTGATTAATAAAAGCATTTTCTAAATCCTCCCAGCTTAGAATAGACACCTGGGGTAGATTTAGATACCATTTGTATGCCATGTCCCCCAAACAATAAGGAAACAACCTACATACAACATCTTGGTGAGCCACCTGAGCATGGGTATAGGCATCCTTGAATGCTTGTATATGTTCCTCGGTGCTTCTTGATTCTCCATACATATACTTGGGGTAAAACCTTTCTGGATTCTTTGGTAGATCATGGATACCCATAGGAATAGTCCCTAACGGAGAGGGGTTATTCACGAAGTAAGCCATGGGTGGTGGTGGGATTGGTTGAGCAGGTTGGACTGGTGGTGATATTGGCCAAACCGATGGTGACACAGGTTGGATTGGTGGTGATATAGGCCAAACTAGTGGTGACACTGGTTGGACTGGTAGATTAGGTTGGTGGGGCGATAAAGATGGATTTGGCCAAAATCCGGGTGGAGTAAGTGGTGGTGAAAATGGCGGGATCAAAATTCTACGAGCTTGGGGTCTATGTCTAACTAGGGTTTGAAGTTCAATTAATGGTTTAGGGTCGGTAGAGGATCTGAGAATCCTCCCATACTTTTCCAGTGAGAATGACCCAATCCGAGCCAACTTGTTCCTTCAGGCCCTCCTTCTAGCACCAGATCTGTTGATGGTGAAAATGACACAAACAACGTAAAACAAAATATTTCTACTCTATTTCTCCTGAAAAAGAAAGACAACATATAGTAGCCTAACTCCCAAGGTCCTGGTAGTTGGTTCTCAACTGTCTAATGTCACTCAATTGGCCAATGCAACTGTAATATTCAAGGGGCCTTTGCTGGTGATAAGGAATACAAACAACAATGGATTCATCAATCTATGTTTAATGGGGGGTTTAAATAAATAGAAAAAGATAGATCAAGGCATAGATTAGTAAAATATGAACAAAATTCTCTAACATCTAGACATATATTCTTAACAACAAATGCTTCTTAAAAGATCAAGAAAACCATAAAATGATGCAATTCACATAACAATCCATACCATTGCATACATTTACAGTTCTTAGTTTAACCATCACAATCATTCATCACAATACTTTAAGATTTAAAAGAACAAACTCTTCATTCGTTGCCAATAACATAGATCAACAGACATGTAATATTTCCATCTATAGACAATTTAATGAAATAATCTTTGAAATCTGGTTTCCCCTATTGATTCACATCAAATAAGAAACATTTATGCACATCAAACTCACTGGAATATAGACCAATTATGGTTCACTAACCTCATCCAGGAAACTCAATTCCAACATAACACTACATAAAAGTGTATCTAAATTCAACTGAACTTAAAACCAAGGTATCTTTACTTAAAGCTAAAAAATTCCTATCTGCTATCATCAGGTGGCTAATTCCACTTTCATCAGCCGGACTTTACAATATGAAGTTAAAAAATACATATAGGCGTGCCAAGCACAAATCCCTCTCAATCAAAATTGAGATCCACTAATCAAGGAACCAAAACCTCCTCAAAAAATTAGACTGGCTGATCTCTAGTTCCATCGTTGATTGCCTTGTGAAATAGGAGAGAAAAGGGAGAAGTCAAGTGCCCAAAATAGATCATCCTGTTGCCAACTCATTCTTGCATAGTTTTCTCAAGAAGGTACTCATCATAACTGGAGAAGACTTGTCGAAGAATATCCAAATCAGACCCATCAATCCAACTGTCCTCAAATTTAATTCTCTTCAACTCTGCAGAGGCAAATCCCTTCATATCTTTTAAATTTGTCAAATCTCTCCTTAGAACTTTCACTTCTTCTTTAACATCCATTAGTCTATCTAATAAAAAATCCTCTCCATCATCCTCTTTCTGCATAACCTCTTGAAACCTATTGTCCCATTTCTCCTTTAATTGATTCAGAGTCATGCCCTCCTTAACCGGTATATCCACATTAACTAGAATGGCTACAATAGCTTCGAGTTCATCAAGCTGCTCATTCAAGTCCTTACTCGCATCCTGAATTTCATTCCTATGCTTGTATGTAAAATCAGATCTAAACCGGATTATGCTTGAGGCTTTTTCCAAGAAATATGCATTGTCTTCCTCAAGGATTGATTGCTCAAGAAGAGTTGACTTTGGAAATTTATTTATATCCTTTATTTTCTGGACATACCCCGTATATTCCTCCTCCTGCTTTTCTAAAGATTTAGTGTGGTGACTCATTTCCTCTATTAACTCCAATGTTGTCTTATGAATTTCAAAACTGCTTACCAACTCCTCACCCACTTCCTGGTTAAGCTTATCTATCCATCTATCCATCATCCTAGACTTAGTCTTCATTTGCACCAGATCCTCAACTTTTCTTTTGCTGAGTAATACTAGCGTTTCCAAGGCAACAACTTCTTGTGACCTGGGGGTGGAAACATCTCTTAAGAAATTATGCAGCTGATCCAATTGAGCCTTAAGCTCATCCTTCCTTTGTTTGTCGTTAATCATTTTGAATTTTGTGGATGAAGCTACAACATCAATCAGATTCTTCTGTTGATTCCTTGTAGGCTTCCCTAAATTGACCATGCCCAATTGATAATTAGTTATTTGCACATCCCCTCTGTCCTTGTCCACCACCAGAATTGCACATTCTGCAATGATCTCCCCTATCTCAGTGAGCCTTATGGAATGAAGAACTATGGCCTTCTTCTTGGGTTTCTCCTTTTCTATCTCCTTCATCATTTCTTCCCAATTAAGAGGCTGTGGTGGAGCTATTTGTTTATTTTCAAGATCCAACTTTAACCAGGTAGGAGTACTAGGGGTGGTAGCCATTACTACAGAGGAAGAGGCAACATTTGTAGGAGATAGTGGCTGCAATAGATTAACTTTAGGTTGAGAGTCAACCTCTTGCACATTTTTCTGTTCTTTTTCTGCATTTTCTTGTGCAACCTTCTCAGCCTTTCCCTATCCTTCTGCTCTTGTAGCCTTTTATTCTCTTGTTCCTTTTTCAATCGTTCTTCCTCTAACCTCTTCTCTTCAAGCAGTTTATCTCTTTCTCCTCGCAATTCCTTGAGCTTGTCCCACGCTCCCTTCTCCTTTTGTTGTTGCTTAGCAAGCTCTTCAACATCCTTTTCTTTCTGCAAGCGTTCTGCTTCCTCTCTTTTCTTATAGGCCTCTTCAATCATTTTAAACTTAGCCTCAATGGCCTCCCTCTTCTTTGCTTGGCCTTCTCCTCCTTCAGCTCATGAATATTTTGCAACATCTCTAATCTGTCATTTTCTTCCTTTAACCTGAGCACATGCTCCTTTTCCTATTGCTGCTTGATCAATTCATTAGCTTTTTGCTTGGCCTCTAACTATTGTTACTGGAGTACTGCATCAGCTTATGCCTTTGTATCCATTTCTTTATGTTTTTCCAAAGCTTCCACATGTGCCTTGGCATCTAATTCCTGCTTTTTTTCCAAAGCTTCAGCTTGTGCTTTGGCATCTGATGCTTTCTTAGCTTCTTCAAATAGTGCCCATTGATCCTCTGTTGTCAAAACATGCTTGGTTTCATCATGAAGCATCTCCTCTTGTGTCTCCTTATCTGACAAAGTACCTTAAGAGTCCGTTTCTATATCATGAATTTCCATCTCAACTTCCTTACCCTTTAAAGTCTCAACTTCCATATGAAGGGTTCCCTTAGGCACTTCTTCACCTGGCTGCTCTGTAGGAGGGAGTTGAGTAGGCAACTCACCCATAACCGATGATGAGGCGACAGGTCCTATTGGGACTTCTTCTTCTTGTTATTTAGGCAAATCTTGAGTCGAAGCTTCAAGTTCAAATTGATGTATGTCAGGAGGGAAGAATTCCAAGGGCTCCTTTCGAGGCATTGTTCTCTTTGTTCTCCTGTACCCTTGTGTGGTACTTTCACCTTTTCTTTTCTTGGAGGTTTGACCCCCAGGCTCCTTGGTTTTCAGCACGACCCATTGGATAGTTCTATCCAACATTGTTCTTGCTATTTGCTTGATATCTATTGTCTCCTCCGCATCCCAATCTATAGGATCTAAACTCTTGGTACCTACATCATGTGCCTCATATGAGGGATCCAAAACTACACCATCATCTAATAGTGTTTCAGGAATGTCCACTTTAACCCCATATTCCACCATGACAGGGATAGGAAATCTTTCATAATTCCTCTTCCTCAAGTCATATTCATCCTAAAGATCACTCAAGAAGTCCTCCAACAGATTGAAATGTCTATCAAAAATGGAAGCAAGCAAGGCACTCATTTTATTCTTTGGATCAATATTCTTGCTAGCGGTATACATGCCCAATTTAAGATGCATCACTTCATTACAAAAAACCTTAGCTCCCACATGGTGTGGGAAGATATATTCACCCAACTGCATGTGGAACTTATGGCAACGAGGCTTATGCTTTATACCAAATTTAGCATTCACCCCTAAGGCTTGGTAAACAAACTCCATTAAGACCATCCCGTTGCTACAACATCTAGGGAGTAAGTGAGGATGACCATCAAACCCAGCCTGCCTAGAATAAGTAAACTTGGGGTATTGGATAAACCAATATCCCCACTCTATAATGAACACCATGGCCTCTTGGCTCAATCTATACCCTGCATCTCCATTAAGCTGGTTAATAATAACATACATAAATGCATCATTAACTCTTCTATAATGCAATTCAAAAATCTGTAAGGATAGCTGATCATAATGGTTCGATATTTTATTCTGTCCATCAACTTCTCCCAACACCCCCACTCTGTTTAACCTTGGAAAAATGCCTCTCCTTGCTGCTGCATAAATGACATAAGAGGTCATAAAGAAACTCTTGGTTTCTCTCACTCTAACCATTTGATTGTGTATGCTTTCATACACAATCAGGGGCCAATCAAACTATTCTCTACCATCCAAGATTGTCGGAATGAATGGAAACATCCATTATTTGAAGTGAAAAGCATCCCTCTTTCCAAAGACTCTGGATAACATCATTATTATGTCCCCAACCTCCTTGTAGAACTTCGCCCTTTTAGGCTGATCTAGAAGATTGATTAGAGACTTCTTCTCAGTCCTCATCCATTTCTTATTCAAATTAGCTTTGTTGGCTTCCTTGTGGTTACTATACATTTTCAAAGCCTCCGCCTCATTGAGCTGGCTAGGATTCCTTGGATTGGGGACATTGAACATAAATTGGAACATTTGGGGAGTCAAATCAATGATGACATTGCCTTGTGAATCCATGCACTGTCTAGTAGCTGAATTATAGGCTCCAACTGCTATCGTTATTAGTTTAGGGCATTGAATTGACAAAGGAAAAATAGTGATATGAGCCAATCCTGATTCAACTACCCTTTAGGTCCTCCCTGTCACCTCTTCAACAAATATTTCGGAGTACAACTCCTCATAATGGAACAGAACCAGATTTGTATCAGTTATGTCTACCCAATCAGACTCCACCTTGCTAACAGTGATGACAGGACCCCGATGATTATACCTCAAGGTATAAGGGAGTTGTTCAGGTTTAACCTTTTTAGGCTTAGCTGCTAATTTTGAAGTTTCTGCAGGTTGACTCCTTTGAGAATCCTCACCCGATGCTCCTTACATTCTTTAGTTTCTGCAATAAAAACCCTAGATTAGATTTACAAGAAATATAAAAAAAACTCGGTTAGAGATCTTACCCTTCATACACACCGAAGGCGGGACCAGGTAGAAGACATCCCTAAAAAGCCTTGTTTAAAACACTGCCGGGGTTGGGACCGAAATATCCCTTATTTTTGAATTCAAAAAACTGTCGAGGTTGGGACAGAGAAAGTATCTTCAGCGATGAGCGATCACTTAAGTGATTGAAATTTTGCACATGCAAATAAGATGTATTAGAAGAGGGAATATCCTAGGAAAATGCATGATAAGGTCTCAAAAGACTCGATAACATTTTTAGCAAAGGATGCAAAGGCCAAACAAGGCCAATAAAATAGCCTTATAAAATAAATAAATTTCAAGGACCTAGGCGCATGAAAAGAATCAATGACAGGTGCAGGAGATCCTAACCATATGGGGCCGGTTATAAGATGGATTTAAATGACTCATGTTGTTTTTAAGTGACTAGGAGACAGGTGATAGTGGGTGAAAATACAAATAGACCAAAGAACAAGGGTTTAAGACAAAGGCCAAAATCTTTTAAGGTAAAAAACTCCTTATATAAAACCGTAAACCCTAGTCTTAGTCGACCAAACTGACACCCAAGAAAATGTTTTCTCTCATATAAGTGGAACATGAAAATTTGTATGAGTGTTCCACCAGAAGGCAAGTAAAAGGTGATCAACCTTGTTCATGGCTTATTGGGTCATAGATTGACAAACATCTTAAAAAAATTGGATGATACATAGGCAAGTTACAACAATTTAAGAAATGCATACACCAATTACTTGCACAATGAAGATTATATGAATGAAATATTAGAAACATAGATCTCTAGAGTTTCAAAAATGGGAGAAAGGCATGTGCAGGCTAAATTTTACCCTAATGCGCCTACATAATTGGAAATCACTTATGAGATGATGGGGCTATTAGGTGATATCTCAAATTACCAAACAAAATTGGAGATTCAAATCAAGAGTAAGTTGAATTCATTTGAAGAAATGTAGGAGGCTTGGATGCCCAAGAGATTGGATGATGATGGAAATATCAAAGAATTCTCTCAATGGAAGTAGAATTTGATAATATTTTACCATCTTTGGGTGCTTCAATTTTGGAAAATATTGAACCTAACTCAATTTTGTTGAACGCCTAGATAAATTGGTTAAATTGGAGTACTCAATCCTTGATAGTTTCATCAATGAAAGTAAAATAATTTTGGATGCAAGGTATAATTCTCATGTGAATAAGGTGGAAACATTTCTTGAGTTCCAATGGCCTATAAAAGAGATATATGCTTCATGGCTGAAAAATTATAATGGGTAAGTCATCTACCTAGTCCTAGCATGGTCATATTTTTTTTCTTCATCAATAGTTAAGGTCGCTTGCTTTTCAACTGCTTCGGTAACATTATTTTGGCTTCTACTACAAAAAGGGGAATATTTTTTGTTAGTAGGTTGTTAAACAATTAAGTTTCAATGGATTTTTGGGTTGTCACACATAAAATATGACAAGTGTCAATTTTCTCCTTGAGCCTAAATGCTTATTCTTTCTTTATAAGAAGGAGCTAGTTTTCTAAAAAAAGGGAATTTGAGGAATTGTAATTTTTGGTGGGTATTTTAGTTTGTATTATGTCTTAAGGCATATTATCAAGGTTTATAAAGAATACTGTGTAACATCAATTTATACTTTTATTGAGGCATATATAAAAGCATGCTTAAATGTGTCATCATCTCCAAATTTGTAATCCATTTTCCTCCATGAATAAAATTATCAAATATTATTGAGTTCTTTATTGCAAATCACTTTCATTCTGTGTTTTCATTGATAGATTCTATTTAATGAATGGAGTAATTTATTTCATGAAAATGTAGAGGATAGTGTCATTATAAATGGATTGTTAAGTAAGATCACATTGTAAGTCCTTAGTAGGTCATGTTATTGCAAGGTAATAACATTCAATTGACTATCAAAATGTGTTAAGTTGTAAGGAGAAGTTTATATGATTCAATTGTACTATGTAGCCCTAAATAGGAACCAAAAGTAATCCTTCTCAAACCCCAATACAAATTCAAAATGATAAATCATAATCCAATCATAAATTATTTTAATTATTTTAACTTCTCATACAAGAATTTGAAATTTTATAAGAACATTGGATATTTTCATGTTATATTTTGTAAATCCTTGAAATTATTTTCTAGGAATCATTTTTCTATCATAATGTATATATTTTAGAGATACCATAAGGGGAACCCGCCTAGGTTTTTTAGAGCCTAAAGTGTAGAGGAAATTGATCTTAAAAGTGATTTTCATGTTCATTGGCCAATCTCTTGATGTCCTTGAGCATAAGGCATTGCTAATATTTAGAGGATATTGAGGAATCAATTGGAAACACCAATAGGTCCAACCTTAACCTTTGATTCAACACCTAATATTGCCTTCTTAACATCTAGTTGTAGCTACACAAATGATTTCCCATCCTCCTTTGTGTACTCAACTATAGTAGAAATTTGACCTCTCTAGAAATCAAAGTTTAACTATATAACTTTTTTGACCACATGATCACAAATCTTATACCCTTTCACACCAACGCCACAATCAGTGAAGACAGATTTCACAATCTTATTGTTAATATTTGGTTTCTTCTCCCTAGGAACATGAGTATATATCTTGCAACCAAATATACAAATATGCTAAAGTGAGATTATTTTCCATCCATACCTCCATGAAAATTTTCTCTATAAACACTAATGTAGGAGACATTGATTAGGTAAAATACAATAGAAACTACATTTTCCTATAAATTTTGTTCTAATATAAACCCAAAAAATATACTCTTAGCCCTCTCCATAAATGCCATGTTCATACATTCTACAAATATATTCTACTAAGGGGTGTATGGAGTTATTTTATGTCTTTCAATATTATTCTTATAAATATATAAAACTTTGCAAAAAAATATTTGCCACTATTATCAATCCTCAAAACCTTAATCATTCTACCACTCTAGTTTTTCTAAAGATCCATAAATTCCTTAAACCAAATAAAGAACTCATATTTACTTATAAAAAAATATACCCATGTCCTTCCAAAATAATTATTGATAAATAAATACATTATATAAAGAATTTGATAAGGATCATCTACATGGTCAAATACATAAAAATTAATGACATCCATTGACCAAAAAGATTTATGAGAACTATAATAAAATTGAACATGATTTTACTTTTCATAGATGCATATTCACAAAAATTAAACTCAAGAGAACAATCAATAATTACCACTATAAGATTTTTATTTTTAAAGTCCAGAGACCTTTCTCACAAATAGCCCATGTGCTAATTCCATAACATAATATTATTGATGGTAAATTTCTCTTCGATTTAAGAGAATGTTGAAGTAATCAAAATCTACAAGAACCAAAATTAAATACAATCAACATATTCATTGCAAGTTCTAATGACTAAGGTGTAGACATCATAGATCGCTTCATCACATGTACTGAAGAACTATTGAACTGCAAGGTTATGGATCAAGACAAAAGAGTACCAACACAAATCCCCTTTGCAATAACCATAGCTCCTCAAACTATTTTACAACCTCCATTAGTCAAAGGCTACTTACACATTCACATCATTGATTTTACTCAATTTTTTTTTTTTTTTTGTCAAACCATGGATGTGCAAGACTATAGTAATCCCTTTGATCCTTCCATCAAAGAATCAAATATTTACTCCCCCATAGAGAAATAAGCTAAGATATGATTTTTCCTTAAGGTATACCATCCCATCATTAAACTTATCATAATTTAAAAACCACTCCTGATGGGGAGTCATATGTAAATAATATCTACTAGAGTTCATCATTCATACCTCCTCACATGCATGCATTACCAAGACCATTCTAAAGGCATATTCTACATTATCCTAAGAATATTCTTCACAAAAATAATCATTTTTTACCTTTTTCTTCTTTTTCTCCTCACAATTTCTTGAGTGTTTTTTCTTGCCACAATTCCAAAATTTTACCTTGGACTTTCTAAGAGACTTAGATCCCCCATGATATTTAGATTTACCCTTGTCCTTATTTCCCTTTTCTTTAGACTATCCACAAACAACTAAGGTTTCCTTAGTGGATTCAATAGTTTCAATTCCCATCTCCTTCAAGAGAACAGAAACCATAATATCATCAAGCACTAGAGATGGTGCTTCCAGTAGCCATTACCAAGTTATCCCATGAGTCTAACAAAGAACAAAAAAGGTTCATGCATTAGTTTTCCTTTGTATATTAATTCCCACAAATTGTAACTAAATTATAATCATGTTGAGCATTTTCAAGACCTTAACAATAGAATTTTCATCACCCATCTTCAAATTGTATAGCTTCTATAAAAGAAATATATTAATTCTAGAGATTTAGCCTAGTATAATTTCCCAAACTTTTCCTAAAGGGATTTTTGTAATGGATTCTTCATAAACATTCAATAACAAAATATTCAAATAAAAGCCTTAGAACTTCTCATATTTTTGTCCAACACTACCTGATCATATGGTGACATTGTATTTGGTTTGGATCTAGCTAATACAAACCATAGATATTTACCTATAAATAAATCCTTCATCTTGAGCTTTGATAACTCAAAGTTATTTCCACTAAATTATTCCATCTTTAGTTAAGATGTTCTTACCATCTTTCTAAATTAAATATCTTCTTTGCACATGCTTCCATTCAAACCATGATTACTACAAAGTAAATTGTTCTTACCACTTAAGACCCAATTTGATTAGTCTCTAATACCAAATTAAAGGAAGCTAAGGTGCAAAAAAATTTCCTATGCTAATATAAGAAGAGAGATAAATGGAAAACACGATGAAAAATAATTTGTAGGAAAAACAATGCAATAAAATAATTCACCATAACATAACGATGCATCTTGGAGAAATATTTTAGCAAAAAACTTGGAATCAAAACTATAAACCAATTTATTAATTAACAATTATATTGATTACAATACGATCCAGGCAAGGAGCCTTCATAGTCCAGACAACACAAACACTCAAATATAAAGTAATACTAGAAACATAAAAATACTTATAAAATACACTATGTAAACTCCATCCAACTCACCTATTAAATAGAGAAACCAATACATAAAACCACCAACTAATACCACCCAAAAGTAGTTCTCAAATCCTCTATTCAAACTCCAATACCCAAATGTCAAGTGAAGTCCTATAAGAATATGCCATAACATGTCATATTTATACTTTGATTTAATTTGTCTCACTCAGACCTCCAAATATTTTTTATGATAGTCAAAACGATATGTAATAGGTTAGCGAGTGTTCTTGGTCAACATGTGTAACTCCCTCTTATAACTCTCTTATGATTCATAGATGCTCTTACATTCTTGAAGTGGAAGCCTATCTTTTAGATGCTATTTTTTTTTTATCTAAGAACTTGATTGAGCCTATATTTTAATTAGTGATCTCAAAGAGGTCAATGTCACCATAAACCACTTTAGCTTGTTAAATCCCATTTAAATAATTATCAAGGCCAAAAATGACTTCTATAGCTCAAAATTTATATTTTAACATTAAGAAGCAAGGTTAAGACACCTTTCCTAACACTACTTTGCTTAAATATACATATAAATATGTTCAAAAATGTCATTCCTATCAAAATTTTGTTGGGAGATTGAAGATGGTAGTTATACCCCTAAAGTCTATGCTAATTGATGCTCCATTTCAATGAGGGTTATTATTTTTATAGGGTCAACAAATCTAAATTCAAGACAAGGGAATATTTATGTGTTCAATCCAAAGGATTATTTTATGAAGTGGGTGGAGGCCATTCCCACTAAAAGAGTGAAATATAAGGTATTTTATATCTTCTTCAAAAAAAATGTCTTTATTTATCATACTAAGAAAAAGATCTATTAACAATGCTTCTAGTATTTCATCAAAGGATATCTTGAACTTTTGTTATGAATATGGAATACTCCTCTCACTCTTCTAATTACTATCCACAATAAAATATGCAAGAATAATATTTAAATAAAAACATTTCCAAGTTATTATATGCAAGTTGGTGGTAGAAAATAAAGGACATAGCACATGAAATTATTTTATGCACTTTGGGCTGACAAAACCATGTTGAAGAGAGTGATTGGTACTTCCCCTTTTTCATCATGTATGGGATGGAGGAAATATTATCTATCACCTTGAAATTGTTAGCATTATAATTAGCCTCAACTATTGAGGATAGTCAACTCCATGATCCAACTAAAAAATGGATTCTCTATCTCCTAAAGATTGAATAAAATTTAGGAGAGAAAGTTGACAAAATCACAAAACAAAAATCACAAGTAAAGAAATGTTTTGATAAGAAATATAAATAAAGATATTTTTCTAACATGATCAAGTCCTATTATGGGAAAAATATCATGAGCCCAAAGGAATGCATAAAAAAAATGATTCCTTTTGGCTTGGACCTTTCAAAATTGTCTCATTTGTGGAGATGATACATGTTGACTTATGGAGGTGATACATGTTGTCTTGCCCAAATGGATGGTACACAACTACCCTTGTCTTATTGCAGGTGATTTTTTGAAAAATTTCAGCCCTTAAGGTCATAGAGTCTTCTTTTTTTGTTTATGTTATGATTCCCCTTTCCATTCTATTATTTTTCATGTTGTAATATTTTTTCCTTAATGTAATGTGTTTTTTTAAGGTGCTTTGCTACTATTTACATTTGTTTATTTCAATAAAACAAATAAAATAGTGTGTATAATAGAACCACTCTTCATATTATAAGAGAAAGTCCCATAAGGTCTAACTAAAGCTAAAATTAACAAAGTTTATAAATATGCACATTCTAAAATATTTTAATGGATGTTTTGCATTAAAAATAAATACCTAACTATATTGTTATCCTTAGATGTACGATTAGACTATAAAAAATCAATCCTTACAATAAGATGTTCAAATTAAGGAGGATAAACACTTCAAACACAACCTCCTATTAGTTAAAGTAGATACTAGTATTTGGTTGTAAACAAATATTTAATAAAATAACCCCAATGAATGACAACTATTAGCTAAAAATAAGAACAATATTTTACACTGACATGAAATGATTGAATGGATGAAATGACATGATTCCAAAATATTAATTTTTAAAGTAATACAAAAAATTGTTATTTAATGAATAATGAACATCAATCAAAGCTTAACATAGTTACTCGATTCAATTTAATTCTCAAAATCTTGAACACAAGATCAACAACCTCCACATAAGCTTTTGTAGTATTGGCTTAACATTAACTTGCATACATTCAATTACTAAACAAAACACAAATAGTTGGCTTCATGGATTGAACGATAATTTCTCTATCATAAGTACAACCAAAATTCATTATAGTCTATTTGCTTGAAGCACTTATTTGCAACTCTTCAGAGGTGGATTTTAGGTCTCAAATAATAATAATTATTATTTTGAAAGAAACCCAATCCCCATCTATAGAAAAGAGGAAAGAAAAACCTTCAAATAGTTTGAAATGGACTTCTTTATTTTTTTAAGTCTAATTTCTCTTTGACACGTGTCAACTAAAATAAGGTGGCATTATGATTTTTTATTTAATCTACCACTTAGGAACTAGGGAATTGAACTTGATGATTTAAGTGTGAAGGGGGGTTTCAACTTGGTATCACCATAAAAAAATGTAACATACTTTGTGTATTTGAACTAACTTTATTTGGGCATAATTTTCCAATGGTTCATCATTCTAGGAACATTTTTTTCTTAGCATTCCCTCTCAAAATTCCCCCATATATTATCCCTTTAGTTACCTATTTATACTTGGTGTTAACCACTTATCTATTTGTCACTTTCTTAATACTTTGTTGGAGTTTTTGTGTCGCAAAGCCTCACAAAATGTGTAATATTTTAAATATCTTATTCCTTCATAGAGTTAACATGGTTTCATCATGTCCTCGCCACTTAAATAACCATTTTGGATTGGTACAATCACTTAAAAGGGCTTAAAATTTTACTTAACATTTCATGTTTTACTTTGTTTAACTCCTAGTTTTTTTGTTTTTTATACAAAGTTATTGAGGACAATAGTAAAGAGGAGTTAAAGTTAATTACCTAGAACTCTATTTTTTTATTTTACTCCAAAACTAATCTTGAGGTGCTATAAGAAAATGTATAGGAGTGGAAAGGAATCTCCCAACTCCAATTTTGACTTATTACTTGAATTTGAAACACTATTATCCCTACAAAGAGTATATTGTGCTTCATCAAATTATACCACTTCACTATTTTATTGAATGTTTATAGACACTATTGGATTTGAATCCATGACATTTTCACTAATTTTGGCTTGTGTGTAGGTTCTTCAAATAATCTCTCAAAAGAAAAGAGGAATTCCTTTAGTGTTTATTTATTTTTAGCATAATAAATACCTTTTTTCTCATTGAAAATGTCTATAGCCTCATCATACATTGTGGATGCTTGAAATACATTTTCTTCTCCAGCCAAAAAATGATATGTAGTTTCTTCCAACACAAAATCTTGTTCCTCTCCATAAAAAATTGACAAGTCCTATGAGATGGAATAGAAAATAACTCTCTTGATTTACCAATGAAGGAATAAAAATAGGCTCTTTTAGGCAAGTCACTATTGATAACCTCCCTTGATGTTCTTCTTGAACTCTCCCATTCTTAGTTATTTTCTCTTTCACATCTACTTGATTCCCTGAACATGTAAAATTACTATATGTATTCACCTTTCCTACACATACTAGTCTATATTGATTTTATCCTAACATAGAGTTGTCATCATCCTCAACTTGAATATTTTGAATTTTACCCATAAACCTTTGATAATTTAACATAAAAGTGGTCATGAGCTACATCATGCGATACAATTTGGAGAATGATAAAAAAATTTCCCTCATGATTTCCTAATTTAAAATGCAACTTGGAGCAAGCTAATGAAACCATCTAGCTACTACTCCAACCAAACTTTCAACAAAAATTCTAACTACAACATCTTTATGTGAAACAAATAGTATACCACAAGCATTATTGAAGGTTGAGATATGATCAACTAGCTATTGCATTATATTTCTTGAGGCTGATGGAAAATTATGGTAAGGTACATGTGCTAAGGGACTGGAGATGTATCCTCATGGAAATTGAAGTGGAGCTACAAAAATTTCATGGTATTATCACCCATTTCTTCAAATGGTTCTTTATTTCAATTTTAATCTAATATAACATATTAATAAATTATTGAACCTGTGGTGAAAATGAACTTTTTCTTGAATGTATTTGAGAAGGCATTTGAAAATATAAGATTAGAAAGATATATCTTCATTGACGATCTAACATATATCTTACCAAGAAGGTTTAATGATAGTATGGGAAAAAATGAGACCACCCAAACATAGTACGAGGCTACCTAAACTAAGTTGGAAAGATTTGGTGCTTAGTTTGGGCAATACGAAACCACTCAAACATAGTAAGGGATTGCCTAAACAAGGTTAGATTCGTTATGCCTTGCATAACCACCCCATCTTTTGCCTTGGTCAAAATGGGTCCCCCTTTTCATTTTTTGTCCTTGGTTGCTTTTCAACAAAGTTTGGAGTTTTTCTTCTTCCAAAGCTTTGTTTTCTTTTCTATTCTGGCGGAACCGGAACCGGAATGGAATCTAGTTTGAAACTAGTTTTGAGGATTCCATTATGATCCTAGTCTTGCTTGTCTCTTCGTTGGTCTTTTTGGTTTTGTCTTTGTTTTTTTCCCATACCGGAGTCAGAATGGATATTAATTGCGGGATTTGTATATAGTCTCGAACTTGTTTCCATCCCGCCTCCACCTTCGACTTTTGTTTGTTTGTTTGGACTTGAGATCGGTGATGGGTTTTCTTGTTTTGATCTCAGTGTTTCTCTTTTTGTTCTTTCTTTCCTTTTCTTCTTTGGTGTCAGAACTAGAATCGGATCCAGAACCAAACTCGAAACTTGGACAAAGTTTCCAAATCGGTTTCCATTCCATTTCCAGTCTCGCCTTTCCTTTTGTTGTCTAACTTTACTTCGATCGCACAATAGTCTTGTGCTTGTTCCCGCCACGATTCCGCGTCCGACCTGTCGCATTAATGGCATTAATTACAAGAACCTCCCATGTATGAGGTTCAATTTTAACCTTAATTAAGGTTAACTCTCTGGTTATTATCACTGTTTAACAATTAAAATCAAACCAGAGCTGCGGTGGAGCATTTGGGAATGCGATTCAATCGAAAGTGAGGCATTTTCACACGGATTCACATCAGGGACTAGCCTGTTGGATTGCGTTTGGAGGTAGGGTTTTTTTTCTTCATTTTTTGTTTGTTGTGTTTTGTTTAGTTTATTATTCTTTGCGTGGGTTCACAGCTCTTTGTTTTCTTTTGAATCCTTGTTGTTTGTTTTGCATATCTTCTCTTTTGTTCTACTTTGTTTTTCTTGTTTTTGGTTTGTCTTTTATTTTACTGTTTGTCATTTTCTTGTTTGTTTGTTTTGTCGGGGTCGTTTTCACGTTTTCCTCATGCCTGTACCGTGGTTCCCTAGGTTTTTGGGGGTGTCGATTGTCTGCTACATTATCTTTATGGTGTTCTTTGATTCGTTTGTTTACCTACAGCTTCTTTTGTGTATCGGCTCATTGGTTTCGAATAGGGTTAAGTTTGTGCCCTAATTATTTGAGTCGAAGGGTTTTTATAAACTAGGGTTTTTATGTGCAACTGTTTAAATTAGAAAATGATGCCCTAGTTGCTAGGTTTCCTCTTGGTCATATGGGGATAGTCTCGTACTATTATTTTTAAGCCCCTCTGTTTTGTCAGGTAGCCTCGTTTTTAGATTATGATGTCATTCGTTACCTGGTTGAAGTTTCTAGTGATGTCATGGTTGTTTTAAACCGGGGTCGAATCCAGAATTGATTTCGGTGTCAAACCTTGGTTTGTAATGGATGTCGGATCGGTCTCTGAGTCCGCTTCCGGTAAGTTATAGATTTTGCAAAATGTTGTGCACATAGTCGGAACCGGAAGTGGAACGAGACATAGGTTTGAAATTTCTTCATTGTACCCAAATCAATTTCCATCCCGATTCCGAACTTGAATACTATTCTAACTTCACCTCTGACCTCGCCATATGGTTTGTTGTGAGTTCAATGCCCATTCCGATCCCAACCTCGATGGTGTTTTAAAAATGATTTTTAGGGATGTCTTCTACCTGGTCTCCCCTCCGGTGTGTATGAAGGGTAAGATCTCTAACCGGGTTTTTTTTATATTTCTTGTAAATCTAATCAGGGGTTTTTATTGCAGAAACTAAAGAATGTAAGGAGCATTGGGTGAGGATTCTCAAAGGAGTCAACCTACAAAAACTTCAAAACCAACAACTAAGGCTAAAAAGGTTAAACCTGAACAACTCCCTTATACCTTGAGGTATAATCATCGAGTTCATGTCATCACTACTAGCAAGGTGGAGTCCGATTGGGCAGACATTACTGATACAAATCTGGGTCTGTTCCATTATTTGGAGTTGTACTCTAAAATATTTGCTGAAGAGGTGACATGGAGGACCCAAAGGGTAGTTGAATTAGAATTGGCTCATATCACTGTTTTTCCTTTGTCAATTCAATGCCCTAAACTAATAATGACAACAACTGGAGCCTATAATTCGGCTACTAGAGAGTGCGTGGATTCACAAGGCAATGTCATCATTGATATGACTCCCCAAATGTTCCAATTTATGTTCAATGCCCCCAATCCAAGGAATCGTATTTAGCTCAATGAGGTAGAGGCTTTGAAAATGTATAGTAACCATAAGGAAGCCAACAAAGCTCATTTGAATAAGAAATGGATGAGGACTGAGAAGAAGTCTCTAATCAAGCTTCCAGATCAGCCTAAAAGGGCAGAGTTCTACAAGGAGGTTGGGGACATAATAATGATGTTATCCAGAGTCTTTGGAAAGAGGGATTCTTTTCACTTCAAATAATGGATGTTTCCATTCATTCAGACAATCTTGGATGGCAGGGAATAGTTTGATTGGCCCCTGATTGTGTCTGAAAGCATACACAATCAAATGGTTAGAGTGAGAGAAACCAAGAGTTTCTTTATGACCTCTTATGTCATCTATTCTACAGCAAAGAGAAGCATTTTTCCAGGGTTAAACAGAGTGGGGGTGTTGGGAGAAGTTGATGGATAGAATAAAATATGGAACCATTATGATCAGCTATCCTTGCAGATTTTTGAACTGCATTATAGAAGAGTTAATTATGCATTTTTGTATGTTATTATTAACCAGCTTAATGGAGATGCAGGGTATAGATTGAGCCAGGAGGCCATGGCGTTCATTATAGAGTGGGGATATTGGTTTATCCAATACCCCAAGTTTACTTATTCCAGGCAGGTTGGGTTTGATGGTCATCCTCACTTACTCCCTAGATGCTATAGCAACAGGATGGTCTTAATGGAGTTTGTTTACCAAGCCTTAGAGGTGAATGCTAAATTTGGTATAAAGCATAAGCCTGGTTGCCATAAGTTCCCCATGCAATTGGGTGAATATAGCTGCCCACACCTTGTGGGAGCTAAGGTTGTTTGTAATGAAGTGATGCATCTGAAATTGGGCATGTATACCGCTAGCAAGAATTTTGATCCAAAGAATAAAATGAATGCCTTGCTTGCTTCTATTTTTGATAGACATTTCAATCTGTTGGACGACTTCTGGATTGATCTTTAGGATGAATATGACTTGAGGAAGATGAATTATGAAAGATCGCCTATCCCTGTCATGGCGAAATATGGGGTTAAAGTGGACATTCCTGAAACAGTATTAGATGATGGTGTAGTTTTGGATCCCTCATATGAGGCACATGATGTAGGTACCAAGAGTTTAGATCCTATAGATTGGGATGCGGAGGAGACAATAGATATCAAGCAAATAGCAAGAACAGTGTTGGATAGAAGTATCCAATGGGTCATGTTGAGAACCAGGGAGATTGGGGATCAAACCTCCAAGAAAAGAAAAGGTGCAAGTACCACACAAGGGTACAGGAGAACAAAGAGAAGAATGCCTCCAAAGGATCCCTTGGAATTCTTCCCTCCTGACATAAAGGAATTTGAACTTGCAGCTTCGGCTCAAGATTTACATGAAACACAAGAAGAAGAAGAAGTCCTAATAGGACCTATGGCCTCATCATCGGTTATGGGTGAGTTTCCTACTCAACTCCCTCCTACAGAGCAGCCAGGTGAAGAAGTGCCTAAGGGAACCCTTCATATGGAATTTGAGACTTTAAAGGGAAAGGAAGTTGAGATGGAAATTCATGATATAGAAACGGACTCTGAAGGTGCTTTGTCAGATAAGGAGACACAAGAGGAGATGCCTCATGATGAAACCGAGCATTTTTTGACAGCAGAGGATCAATGGGCACTATTTGAAGAAGCTAAGAAAGCATCAGATGCCAAAGCACAAGCTCAAGCTTTGGAAAAAAAGAAGGAATTAGATGCCAAGGCATATGCTAAAGCTTTGGAAAAACATAAAGAAAAGGATACAAAGGCATAAGTTGATGTAGTACTCCAGCAACAACAGTTAGAGGCCAAGTAAAAACCTAATGAATTGATCAAGAAGCAGTAGGAAAAGGAGCATGTGCTCAAGGTAAAGGAAGAAAATTACAGATGAGAGATGTTGCGAAAGATTCATGAGCTGAAGGAGGAGAAGGCCAAGCAAAGAAGAGAAAGGGAGGCCCTTTAGGCTAAGTTTAAAATGATTGAAGAGGCCTATAAGAAAAGAGAGGAAGCAGAACGCTTGCAGAAAGAAAAGGATGTTGAAGAGCTTGCTAAGCAACAACAAAAGGAGATGGGAGCATGGGACAATCTCAAGGACTTGGGAGGAGAAAGAGATAAACTACTTGAAGAGAAGAGGTTAGAGGAAGAACGACTGAAAAAGGAACAAGAGAATAAAACGCTACAAGAGCAGAAGGATAGGGAAAGGCTGAGAAGGTTGCACAAGAAAATGTGGAAAAAGAACGAAAAAATGTGCAGGAGGTTGATTCTCAACCTAAAGTTAATCTATTGCAGCCACTATCTCCTACAACCGTTGCCTCTAACTTTGCAGTAATGGCTACCACTCCTAGTGCTCCTACCTGGTTAAAGATGGATCTTGAAAATAAACAAATAGCTCCACCACAACCTCTTAATTGGGAAGAAATGATGAAGGAGATAGAAAAGGAGAAACCCAAGAAGAAGGCTAGAGTTCCTCATTCCACAAGGCTCACCGAGACAGAGGAGATCATTGTAGAATGTGCAATTTTGGTGGTGGACAAGGACAAAGGGGATGTGAAAATAACTGATTATCAATTGGGCATGGTCAATTTAGGGAAGCCTACAAGGAATCAACAGATGAATCTGATTGATGTTGTAGCTTCATCCACAAAATCCATAATGATTAAACACAAACAAAGGAAGGATGAGCTTAAGGCTCAATTGGATCAGCTGCATACTTTCTTAAGAGATATTTCCACCCCCAGGTCACAACAAGCTACTGCCTTGGAAACGCCAGTATTACTCAACAAAAGAGAAGTTGATGATCTGGTGCAAATGAAGAGTAAGTTTGGGATGATGGATAGATGGATAGATAAGCTTAACTAGGAAGTGGGTGAGGTGTTGGTAAGCAGTTTTGAAATTCATAAGACAACGTTGGAGTTAATAGAGGAAATGAGTCACCACACTAAAGCTTTAGAAAAGTAGGAGGAGGAATATAGGGGCTATGTCTAGAAATTAAAGGATATAAATAAATTTCCAAAGTCAACTCTTCTTGAGCAATCAATCCTCGAGAAAGACAATGCAGATTTCTTGGAAAAAGCCTCAAGCATAATCGGGTTTAGATTTGATTTTATATACAAGCATAGGAATGAAATTCAAGATGCTAGTAAGGACTTGAATGAGCAACTTGATGAATTGGAAGCTATTATAGCCATTCTAGTTAATGTGGAAATACCGATTAAGGGGGGCATGCCTCTGAATCAATTAAAGGAGAAATGGGACAATAGGTTTCAAGAGGTTATGCAGAAAGAGGACGATGGAGAGGATTTGTTATTAGATAGACTAATGGATGTTAAAGAAGAAGTGAAAGTTCTAAGGAGAGATTTGACGAATTTAAAAGATATGAAGGGATTTGCCTCTGCAGAGTTGAAGAGAATTAAATTTGAGGACAGTTGGATTGATGGGCCTGATGGGGATATTCTTCAACAAGTCTTCTCCAATTATGATGAATACCTTCTTGAGCAGACTACACAAGAATGAGTTGGCAACAAGATGATCTAGTTTGGGCACTTGACTTCTCCCTTTTCTCTCCTATTTCACAGAGCAATCAATGATGGAACTAGAGATCAGCCAGTCTAAGTTTTTGAGGAGGTTCTGGTTCCTTGATTAGTGGATCTCAATTTTGATTGAGAGGGATTTGTCATTGGCATGCCTATATGTATTTTAGAACTTCATATTGTAAAGTTCGGCTGATGAAAGTGGAATTAGCCACCTGATGATAGCAGATAGGAATTTTTTAGCTTTAAGTAAAGATACCTTGTTTTTAAGTTCAGTTGAATTTAGATACACTTTTATATAGTGTTATGTTGGAATTGATTTTCTTGAATGAGGTTAATGAACCATAATCAATTTTTATTCCAGTGAGTTTGATGTGCATAAATGTTTCTTATTTGATGTGAATCAATAGGGGAAACCAGATTTCAAAGATTATTTCATTAAATTGTCTATGGATGGGATTATTACATGTCTGTTGATTTATGTTATTAGCAAGGAATGAAGAGTTTGTTCTTTTAAATCTTAAAGTATTGTGATGAATGATTGTGATGGTTAAACTAAGCACTGTAAATGTATGCAATGGTATGGATTGTTCTATGAATTGCATCATTTTATGGTTTTCTTGATCTGTTAAGAAGCATTCATTGTTAAGAATATATGTCTGGATGTTAGAGAATTTTGTTCATATTTTACTGATCTATCTTTTTCAATATATTTAAACCCCCCATTAAACATAGATTGATGAATCTATTGTTGTTTTTATTCCTTATCACCAGCAAAGGCCCCTTGAATATTACAGTTGCATTGGCCAATTGAGTGACATTAGACAGTTGAGAACCAACTACCAGGACCTTGGGAGTTAGGCTACTATATGTTGTCTTTCTTTTTTAGGAGAAATAGAGTAGAAATATTTTGTTTTACTTTGTTTGTGTCATTTTCATCATCAATAGATCTGGCGCTAGAAGGAGGGCCTGAAGGAACAAGTTGGCTCAGATCGAGTCATTCTCATTGGAAAAGTATGGGAGGATTCTCAGATCCTCTACCAACCCTGAACCATTAATTGAACTTCAAACCCCGGTTAGACATAGACCCCAAGCTCGTAGAATTTTGATCCCACCATTTTCACCACCACTTACTCCACCTTGATTTCGGCCAAATCCATCTTTATCGCCCCATCAACCCAATCTACTAGTCCAACCAGTGTCACCACCGGTTTGCCCTATATCACCACCAGTCCAACCTGTGTCACCATCGGTTCGGCCAATATCACCACCAGTCCAACCTGCTCAACCAATCCCACCACCACCCATGGCTTACTTCGTGAATAACCCCTCTCCGTTAGGGACTATTCCTGTGGGTATCCATGATCTACCAAAGAATCCAGAAAGGTTTTGCCCCAAGTATATGTATGGAGAATCAAGAAGCACCGAGGAACATATACAAGCATTCAGGGATGCCTGTATCCATGTTCAAGTGGCTCACCAAGATGTTGTATGTAGGTTGTTTCCTTATTTTTTGGGGGACATGGCATACAACTGGTATCTAAATCTACCCCAAGCGTCTATTCTAAGCTGGGAGGATTTAGAAAATGCTTTTATTAATCAGTTTCGGGTCTATGTAGACCCGACCATCTTGTATCATCAATTCACTACCATAAGAAAGGAACATCATGAACAATTTCCATTATTCAACACTAGATTCTAAATAATGTTCCGTAGGTTACAAGACCCCTACTTAGTGGCTGAAAATATTTCCATTAAGACATATTTAAGAGTTTTTGATCCCTTGATTGGCCTATTCTTGCAGAGAACCTATGCTGCCAATGAGATTGACTCTTTGTCTAAGATCTATCATCTAGTCATTAAATTACAACAACAGATAAGTCTGCAATCAGGAAGTTTAGGAGAAGCTCTCCCTCCCATGGGTTATCAAATGCCTAACCCGCCATTATTCAACACAATCCCAGGGATGTCTTACTCCCAATATGGACCTGTTACTGAGTTATGAGCCTCATGTACCATTCCTTTTTTTGCTAATGGTATACATGATTCTTCCCAACTGTCTCAAAACCACCACCAGCAAGGGGGAGGGTCAACTCATGTTCATTCTCCATCTGTTGGAAAAATTGTGCAAAATGAACAAACTGCACAACTAACCAATGAGGTAGAGACTCTCAAAAGGACTCCATCTCAAATTTTCAACAACATGGCACAACTTAGACATAACCCCCTCAAAACAAAAATTAGAATTATCAAAATTAGGGAGGTTATAACAACCAGGGTAGTTATTCTAACTAGAATGCAAATCAGAACACCAATAGGAACTTCTAGAACCAAAACTCCTCTAACCAAAATTATCAAAATCGGAATAGAGAATACAATCAAAGGTCCAACAATAAGAATAGGTAGTGGAACACTGGACCCAACAACAGGGGAGTTCCCCATAACTATTAGTCTGGTGAGGATAAACCACACACTGCTAATGTGACAGACCTCAATTTCATGACTAATTGGTGTAGACTACACGATACTGCAACACATTCTGAGGTCAATTTCCCAAAGATGGAAAAAATGGTGAAGATTGCGCAAGATGATTCCCACCCTCCACAAGGAAATTCCAATCATGACGATGGGTCAATAAGTACTGCTATGACTTATGAGACCATTGAGAAAAAATATCAATTTTCCATGCAGGGTGACAATGAACAAGAAGAAGATGTGTATGATGCCCAAGCCTTCCATTCCAAAAGTGGTCACTTCCTGAGAAATCAGAAAAAGGGCTCATTCACTACATCTGCACCCCAAAACAACATGGTCCCACCTAATCAGAATGTAGATAATAACCCACCACCACCAAAGGGACCTTCTAACTCTCATAATAAAGGTAATCCACCTTATTTTCCTAAATATCAAGTTAGGAATGATTCAGAGTTTGATTTTATTGCAGAACTGCATAGACAAAAGACATCATTGTCATTCTTTGACATTATGAAGTGGTGCCCGGCACAATGGGAAGTTGTGTTTAAAGCCCTGGAGGAGGCAGATCGTTCAAAAGAAAAAGGTAAAGTGACTCCAGTAAAGGAGATGGATGCGGCCATCTATAAAGGTAAGACCAGTACCCCACCTTTCCTTTTAAGTTTAAGGATCTTTGGAAAGAATCTGCATAATTGTCTGCTGGACTCTGGAGCATCGGGCAATGTCATGCCCTTTTCAATTTTCAAGAAGCTAGGATTAATTTTTGCCCAGACTAATAAGAAAGTAATTCAATTGGACTAAACCGAGGTTAATGTGGTGGGAGAATTAAAAAATATGCATGTACAAGTTGGATCGGATCCAAGGATCCAAACTTACATAGATATCCAAGTGGCTGATATCCCAGAAACATATGTTATGCTCCTGAGTCGGGAGTTAATGAAGAGTATTGGGGGGTATTTGTCTTTGGATTTCTCTCATGTGTGGCTACGCTAGAAAGGGATATAAACACATATTAGAATTGAGAGTGAGCCTAGGCTCAAAAACATGATTACAAAATATGATTCTCCAAATGAAGTAGCATACTTCGAGACTGAGATATGAGTTTACAAGAAAGAGGAAGTCATGACCTTCTCAGTACTCAATCCTGATGATGCACTGCCCCTAGAACAGAGTGACCCAATGATCTCGGTCAACTAGCAAGTTTTAATAAGAAAATTGCAACAAGATAAGTTGGTATTGGGAGAAGAGACTGACTTGTGCAGTTTGTTGCTTCCTAATTGGTGTAGGATACATTATCAGAATCATTCTAAATTGACATGTCAACCCTACCTAGATATCTTAAACCATATAGGCCAACCTCAGTTGATTGGCCAAGATCAACCTCATGCACCCATCAATGAATTCCCATTTGAAGCTAAGGACGCTACCATCCTCACCAGAACCAGTCTTTCTCAAAGGGAAGATTCCCCACTATTGGAGTAGACATAGGTTCTATGCTCTGATTTTTAGGAGCAGATTGAGGTGTCAACCTTTCTCTAATACCCCTACCCCAGATACTCTACCAATGCCTAAGGAATTGATAAAAAATGAATCGGATTGCAACTTGATCCAAGAAATTCCTTAGGAAGTTTTTCTTGAGAAAGCTTTAAATATAGAAAGGCCTTTAAGTGAGCCTTGTCCCCAGTCACTTTCAATCCTTGATGGCCAGCAAAAGTCTAAGCCGCCATGTAACGCCCCGTCACGCAACCCTAGAGGAAGTTGCAATTTACTAAACAAATGAACTAATTTTTATTTTTTTTAAAGTATAATTAATAGGCAAGTTCGCTACACATTGCAACAACCTCTAAGGTTACGAGACTGAGATTACTTAATTACCCATGAACAACATTAACGAAAAGAAACCACAACATAAAAATTACTGAAGAAATTAATAACACATACATTCTATACAAGATAAATTCATCAAAGAAAATTAAAGATACAACGAGATCTCTTTTAACAATAAGATTACAACTCTCATTCCCCGAATGAGGTAAATCCAAAAGCATGATACATATTACAATTTCTACCTCGAATACAAGAGGGGTAAATAAATTATAAGATTAGCTGAATGAATAAAGCATAAGATAACTGGATCCCACGAGCTCTCCAATTGGAAACCTTATCGACACAAACAAGAAGGAAGCCCAACGGAATAAGGTGCACACCACTCGACCAAGTGGAACTCAAAGGCCCACCCCCCATGCTAGGAGATAGTAACAAGGTACCATGACAAGACCAACTACCTCTAGACACAGGTAGAAACCAAAATGATTCAAACTAACACACGAATCACACAAGTACAACTCAAGATCAACGCACGTACAACACAAATACATCACAAGTACACTCAAGTACAACTCTAAGATGGTTACATTGCTCCCAAGTATAACAGATCAGGTATGTTAAGAAAACCATACACATAACAATCAAGTACCAACTACCAGTACACCAAAACATTACTGACATGGATCACACTGCTTAAATTATCCCTTGCAAAACTACTTCCAAAAGTTACCCAGTTTACCTCTCAAGGCTCTGGCCCCTAACGGAAGTCATTCTTCACTTTACAACACACATTCAAAACAATACCAAGGGAGCCCAAGTGCATACAACAGATAAGACGATCTCTCCAACACTAGGAGGAAACATAAGTCAAACCCTCTCCAAACACTAGAAGAAACAAAGATAACAACACCACTCCTTACAAGGAGCCACTATTCACATAAACCACTCCTTTCACAGGAGGTACCAAACATCCCCGTTCATGGAGATCGGGTAAGAACACTGTCACAACCTCAAGCACTAACCAAGGGATTAACAAAGGGTTGACCTCACAAGTGACAACCTCCAACCTCTAGGGTCCACTGGAAGACTTACAATTAACGACACTTAACCCACTTCCTCAAACACGACATAGAAGAAAATCATCACGAAAGCAATTGCAAGGAAATAACTTAATTTGGATATACTAAATCCATATCCCTTTTAAAATTCAGATCACAGTATGGAAAGCAATTGCCCTCACCAATTAATTAAGCAAAATAATTCATTGTCTTTCTAATTTCTGAGGCGAGAAAACTATCTTTAATAATCAATTCAGAATCACAATTACTTTTTTGAACAACATATATCTACTGCCTTAAGTAAAATTCCATAGTTTATGGACTCCATTAAACTAGCTTAATATTGTCTCTTTCAGATACATGATAAAATTTAAACCAAATATTTAATCCCATAATTGCTCTTTCAATAATAATAAAATCAACATTAACTTCATCCATTCCAAACAGGTTGGTAACCTGATATGACAATCCACATATTTAAGACCTTATCAGGAAGACATAACATCCCTTTTTAATTGATTTCCCTCCAGCGATAACGTAAGGGATTACATTTAAACAAACTATATAATCAGAGTTGAATCTACTTCAGATTTCCTAATCCACTCTTAGTTAACCTTCGATACTTAATTGCATTTAACAAAACTGAGTTAAACAACGTCTCTATCGGACAAAGATGAAACACTCACCAAATATTTCATTCTCTAATTGCTTCTAATGTGATATAAAATAGATATTTATTTCCATCCTACAGAGATTATCGTTTCAACATGAATAACTATTTCCTCTTTTCCAGAATATATATATATATATATATATATATATTACTTTAAAAAAAATCCATTGATTCACCTATTATTTTAGAATCAAATATTTAATTCTTAATTGTTTGCAAATCAAAATAAAATAACTTTTACTTCTTCGGTTTAGAATATATCATTTTAAAATAACTATTTCCCTTTGCAAAATAAACCATTTTAAAAATCATTTAATTTTGCTATTAAACTTATTTCTTTTAAATTCCACATTTGTCTTTTCCATTATATTATTTCCAAAAGAATTCTAATAATTGCCCTTCCAAATACATTATTCTGAAATAAATTCTATTATTCGACTATAACACATAGATTAAAAATTCTCCAATTGCATTTAAATTATGCCTTCTTTTAATCATCTATTTTAATATAAATATCTAAATAGATAAATGTTAAATTTTAACCGATTATATATATATTAATATATTAATATTATATTGATATAATATTAAATATTAATAATATATATTTACCACATATATATAAATTAATATTTTAATATTATATTAATATAATATTAAATATTAATAATATATATTTATTATTTTTATTATATTTTCGTTAAACAGGATAAGGGCACGGCTTTTCAAACCACGTGCCGAGCAAAGAGGAGGGGCGGCGAACGCGCTTGCGCAGACAGTGGCCGCGTTTTATTTCCACCGGCGGCGGACGCAGATTGGGGGAAGGCCGACTGTGTATTACACACAGTTGAGCCCATTACATGGGCGGCTGTGGGTAATACCCAGCCAACCCTCCCAAACGCAGCCGACAGTGGGGGGAATGGGGGTCGTGCTGGGCGCGGCTCCCCCACACGCCTCCCACATGGGGGGTGCGGTGGGGTGAGCCCCTAGCGGCTCCCACAAACCCTTCCCCAAAATTTATTTTTTTTATACAAAACCCTCTGCGGATTTCGAAATCCTTTTTTTTTTTGAAATAAATTCGGCCATGGATTTCGAAATCCGAATTTCAAAAGGGTTTTTTTTCTTATTTTTTTTTTTAATTTTCTTTTTTTTTCTCACAATTAGAAAACCCAAAACAAAAGAATATTTATATAAGTATGTATTTATATTTTTTTAACAATATATATATACTTAGATTAAATAGTTTTGTTAAAACAGTTGAACAAATAATAACAAAATGATTAATTATAGCTATGTTGCAATCTTTCGTGAAGAACATTGTTTGCTACCAAAGATTTTGAAGTTCTGAGCTAGATCCAATATGGGTTTTCCATGCAAATCCAATGAAATATATATATATTTTCTAAAAACAAACAAGAATTGTAAATTCTTTCAGAATGAAATTGATTTAGCAAAAAGAAAAACCTGGTTTCCATAAGTTTGATAAGATCCAAAAAGGGTGCCATGATTCCTCTTCAAAATCCAGTTCCTCCATGCAAATCGAAAAACCAGAAAAATTCCTTCCATTCTCCATTTTCTCATTTTATTTTTTTTATCCTCTCTCAATTTTTCCCCAAAAATCCAAATAATAGCAAAAATGCAAAATATCTCTCGAACCCCAAAGTCAAACTTTGAAAATATCTCAATTATCTCTATTTTTCCAATTTTCACATTTTCTAAATTCCAAAAATAAAATTTAAACATTTTCTTAAATTTTCAATTTTAATTTAAATTCAACATGTCTATAATTTCCAATTTGCATAATCAACTTCATTTCAACATAATTAATTTAATTAATTAATAAAATAAATCAAATCCAAGATTTAATTATTTTATTAATTACATTAAATTAATCCATAAATAAAATAACATTTTTCACAATATAACCAGATTCCTTTAATTCACAACTTAATGCATATGCCATTCATTTAACTTTCCTAACTTGCAATTTAATAAAATCCAGGCAAATTAAACAACATTTAAATCAACAGAACTAGACAAAAATCGACGACACACACAAGACTAGGGTGATGGCTTGACACAAGAAACCTAGCTACTATCTCCCAATCAAATGTCGTTGGCAATGGACACGCTTAGACCTGTGAAACCAGGTGGAGTCAGTGTCTTGTACCTGTCAACCTACGAACAATAGAATATCGCACATGTATATCTGCATCATAGAAAACACACCGTGAAGAGGGAATAACGGAATCGCAGGGCGCTCGCAAGCGAGTGATGCAATCCCGTCCCCTTCACCCATACAATACTACTAATTGGCGAATTTAACATCAATAGTTTAATCTACAACATAAAGCATCATTAATTCAAATATTCGCAATGCTAATCTAAGCATGCCATAATGATAACATCTGAATAATATACCACCACATCAAAATATAACAAGTACATCATTATGCAGACAATGATCAAATAGTAATCGAGTGCCAAGGTCCAAGCACTAACATAAAATACAACATAACCAACAGAATACTGTTCGATCCAAAGAGCAAAACGGAGGGGTCTTACACGCCACCTATTTCAAGTAAGTCATCCCCAGTTATTTCAAAAAGGAAAGAGCTCCCAGCTAAAGACCAATTATGGAGTCTTAAATTTGATGGCTCTAAGTCCAAAGTAGGAAGTGGAGCAGAGATTGAACTAACCAACCCAAAAGGGAAGACTTATTTTGCATCTTACAGGTTGTATTTTGGTTGCACAAACAATGTGGTTGAATATGAAGCACTCGCTTGTGGACTTATGTTTGCTCATCAAAATAAGGTCACCGCTCTCATGGTGATGAGGGATTCTGAAGTAATTGTAAAGCAAGTACGCATCCAGTATACTTGTCATAACAAAAGATTGGCTGCATACAAAAATAGAATTTTGAATCTGATTGAAGACTTTGACGCTTTTGGGATCACTCTGATTCATAGAGAAGCTAATCAGATTGCAGATGCCCTTGTCGTCACTGCTAGCACCTTTGAGCCTATGCAAGACTCTAAGCTAAAAATATTTTCAGTTGAATTAGTCTCAGTCTTAGTTGTCCCAGATAATGTTCGGAATTTTTAGGTATTTGATGATGACCAACATATATTGGCCTTCTTGGAAAGTTCAGATGTCTTCAAAGAATAGATAATAGATGAATTTGAGAGAGATCGGGGAGATTGGGATACTGAGAATGGTGATGCAAAAGGGATACTGGAGTTGAAAATAAATAGTATTCCAAAGGGGATGGTAGCTTTAGAAAGAATCTTTGACTCTAACCCACGGGCTTGTCAAAGGGTTCCCACAAAGAGTGATGGGGGGAAATATAAATCTATTAATCTGACTCACTCGGGTTCTAAAAGGAATGTTCTCATAAGAAAGACTTGTCCTCAAGAAATTAAGGACAAGATAGTTAAAGTTTTGGAGAAGAACATTGCAACCATTGCTTGGAGTTATGACGACTTAAAGACCTTTGACACTTCGGTTATCACACATACCATACATCTTAAGCCAGGAGGCAAGCCCTTCTGTCAAAAAAACACCCATTCAATGCTTTGATTGAGCCCCTGATTCAGAAGGTGGTGCAAAAGTTCCTATCTACAAGAATAATCTTCCCAGTCAGACATTCTATGTGGGTTGCAAATTTAGTTCTTGTCCACAAGAAAAATGGTGAGATCAGGTTATGTGTTGATTTGAGGAATTTAAATAAGGCCTCCGAGAAGGATAATTACCCACAACCTTCTCTTGATGAGGTATTACAAATAGTCAATGGGTCCCAGATGATTTCATTTCCAGATGGCTATTCTAGGTATAATCAGGTCCTTGTCAGTCATGAGGACAAAATGAAAACTGCCTTCACCACTAAGTGGGGCACATTTTCCTATCGAAGGATGCCATTCGGCCTCATCAACCCTGGGGAAACCTTTCATCGTGCAATGGACGTAACATTCAAGGAACTAATAGGTAAGTGTATCATTATTTATGTGGATGACTTAACTATCTTCTCCAAGAGCTGGGGAGACCATGTTGTAGATTTGGAAAAGGTCCTCAAAAAGTGTATAAGCTATGGTGTCTCCCTTAATCCAAAAAAGTGTGTTTGGAGTATCTGAAGGGAAACTCCAAGGCCACATCATATCGGAAGAAGGGATATCCATAGATCCTAATAGAGTAGAGGCCATCTTAAAGCTGGCAAGGCCAGGAAGTAAGAAAGAAATGAGATCCTTCTTCGGAAGGATTAATTTTGTCAGAAAATTCATAACAAGGTTTGTGGAAATTGTCAAACCCCTTAATGAGATGATGAAAAAAGATGCGAAAATAGAATGGAGCAATGAGGCCAAATATGCTTTCTTGCAGATTAAACAATCAATATTTGAGGCCCTTGTCTTGACCAGGCCAGATTATCTAAAGCACTTCTATATATATATTTTTGCGTCTGACCATTCCAGTGCAACTGTTTTAACGCAATGAAGAGGTGAGGGAGAGGAAAGGCCTATTTCCTTCATGATCTCTCCATTTAAGAATGCAAAATTTAGGTACCTGCCCCTGGAGAAGTGGGCCTTTTCATTAGTTCAAGTATTAAAGAAATTCAGGCATTACATTTTTCGAAGTCAGGTAATTTCCATAGTTCTTGATCCAACTGTAAAATCCCTCCTGGTGAAAAGTGAATTGGGAGAGCGAAGAGGAAAGTGGATGGCTATTTTGCAAGAGTTTGACTTAGAGATTCATCCAATGAAACTCATCCAAGGGTAAGGTTTATCGAAGGCAATGGCAGATGTGGACAAAAATATCACATGTCAATAGTACACTGTGTAGTCATTTATTAAGGATGCCTGGTAAACATATTTTATCTTCTTCCTCCTCAACAACAGATTCCCAGAAGGGATGAATGCTACTCAGAGAAGAGCACTGAGGATGAAGAGTGCTCATTATATGCTCAAGGGGGGATCTATATACAAAAGAAATTTTCAAGGAATTTACTTGCGTTGTTCGGATCATCAAGAGGCTAAGCACGCCATTGCTGAGTTTCATGGAAGACGTGGATCTGCAGATGCTTTGGCCCATCAAATTCTTAGATCAGGCTATTACTGGCCTTATGTATTTTGAGATCCACACCAACATGTCCGGATATGCCATGCATGCCAGACCTCTGCACCCAAGGAAATAAATCCAGCAATGCCTTTGCAACCAGTGTGTGAGGTAGGACCGTTTGCTCAATGGGCACTAGACTTTATAGGTGTCATTAATCCAAACTCTTTTGTAGGTCACAAGTTCATCTTGACTGCAACTGACTATTGCAAATGTTGGACTAAGGCTCAACCCTACAAAAATAGCACCACAAAGGTGGTTATCAAGTTTCTAATTGAGAACATCACCACCAGGTTTGGAGTACCATTCTCCCTAGTATGTGATAATGGCCCTGTTTTTTCTTCAGCTGAATTTATTCAATGGGCTTATGAACATAAAATAATTTTGAAATATTCGTCTAATTACTACCCTCAGGGAAATGGAGTGGCTACGTCCACTAATAAAAATTTGTTGGAGGTAATTAAAAAATTGTTAGAAAACAATCTTAGAGACTGGCACACCCAACTGCGATTTTTCCTATGGGAAAATCGAACTCGAATCAAAGCCGCCCTAGGAAATTCACCATTCAAATTAGTCTACGGCCAAGACCCAGTCTTCCCGATCCATTTGCAAATACCTGCCCTCAATTTTATGCAGGAATTTTATATGAAGGATGATAGGATCAAGGTCAGACTAACCAATTTGCTCAACATGGAAGAACAGAGAGATGCTGCTTTGCAACAGTTCTCTAAAGATCAAGTTGTTGTCAAACGTTGGTTTGACAAGAGGGCCAAGGTAAAGGCCTTTAGGATATCAGATCTTGTGTTACTATGGGATAAAGCTAAAGAGAAGAAGGGAGATCACCATAAATTTGATAGACTCTAGTTAGGTCCATATCAAGTAGTTGAGATACTAGGCGAGAATGCTTTTCGTTTGAGTACCTTGAAAGGAGAACATGTTCCATTGCCAGTTAATGGTCAGTTTCTTAAGCATTATTTTGGCTCATGAAGGTCTGATGTTCTGAATAACTGTACTATATTGTGTTATATGTAGTTATTTATTTCTTTTTTTGTTTTTGTGTTCTTGTTTTTCTTTCTTTGTTTCTTTTTCTTTGTTCTTTTTTTTTTGTTTTGTCTTGTTCATTGGGGATCTTCATTTCTATCCATTCCAAGAAAAGGGGTTGTTATGAAAAGTATGTTGCAGGCACTAGGAGAGAAATTGATTTAGGTATTTTCAACAAGCATTTGTTGAAGGATTTCATTCTAAAACTCATGTCCTATGACCATTTTAATGTTGGTTAGAAAAGTTATTAAGGGTAAAAGATACATTGTGAATATCTCATGAATTATGATCAAAATCTATCACAAAATAGATAAACATCTGCCTAAGTAAATACCTATTTATTTTAGGGTGGCTTTATCTCTGATTCAAGTGAAAAATCTGATTCCAAGACTATAATGAAATTCATTGTAGTTCTCAACCCACATTTCAGACCAATTGCATCTAAGTATTGAGAAAAGTTCATAAAAGGTTTCTACAAGTGAAGCTTAAGTAAAAAAAGAGAGAATAGGCAAACTCAATATCAAATGGGTGAATCAAGTATCTCTATCGAGGCTATAGATGTCTGTCTAGCAGTAGAGAAATGCTTTGGGAGAACTAGAGGTATCTGCGTCGAGGCTATGAATGCCTGTCTGGCAGCGGAGCAATGCCTAGGATTTCATTGCACGATAGTTAAAGGACTTAACCTATGTAGCTTGGATCTTACGTAGAGTTGTTCAAGAGTGGAGAAATTATCTATAAAGAATGATGCACAATATATGCACACACTCAGATTCGAAAAAAATTCATGAGCACATACATCTAAGATTCCAGCTCAACCTTATTCTATATATCTGATCTTATTCAAGTTAGCATGCTTCATTAGCCAAGTAGTTTTTGGGTGACTAAATTATTTGATGTCTTGAAAATGGGTGAACCATTTTCCCAGCCAAGTCGGCTTTTGTTATGCCTTGCATAACCACCCCATCTTTTGCCTTGGTCAAAATGGGTCCCCCTTTTCGTTTTCTATCATTGGTTGTTTTTCAACAAAGTTTGAAGTTTTTCTTCTTCCAAAGTTTTGTTTTATTTTTTGTTCTGACGGAACCAGAACCAGAATGGAATCTAGTTTGAAACCGGTTTTGAGGATTCCATTCCGATCCCAGTCCCACTTGTCTCTTCATTGGTCTTTTGGGTTTTGTCTTTGTTGTTTTTCCAGAGCCGAAGCCGAAATGGATATTAATTGGAGGATTGTTATATAGTCTCGAACTTGTTTCCATCCCGTCTTCGCCTCCGCCTTTCGTTTGTTTGTTTGGACTTGAGATCGGTGATGGGTTTTCTTGTTTCGATCTCGGTGTTTCTTTTTTTTTTTTCTTTCTTCCCTTTTCTTCTTTGTTGTCAGAACCAAAACCGAATCCAGAACCAAACTCAAAACTTGGACAAAGTTTCCAAATCAGTTTCCATTCAGTTTTCGGTCCCGCCTTTCCTTTTGTTGTCTAACTTTATTTCGGTCGCACAATAGTCTTGTGCCTATTCCCGTCGCGATTCCACGTCCGACTTGCCGCATTAAATTGTCTATGGATGAAATTATTACATGTTTGTTGATATATGTTATTGGCAACAAATGAAGAGTTTTTTCTTTTAAATCTTAAAGTATTGTGATGGTTAAACTAAGCACTGTAAATGTATGCAATGGTATGGATTGTTCTGTGAATTGCATCATGTTATGGTTTTCTTGATTTGTTAAGAAGCATTCGTTTTTAAGAATATCTGTTTGGATGTTAGAGAATTTTGTTCATATTTTATTGATCTATGCCTTGATCTATCTTTTTTTATTTATTTAAACCCCCCCATTAAACATAGATTGATGAATTTGTTGTTGTTTGTATTCCTTATCACTAACAAAGGCCCCTTGAATATTACAGTTGCATTGGCCAATTGAGTGACATCAGACAGTTGAGAACCAACTACTAGGACCTTGGGAGTTAGGCTACTATATTCTGTCTTTCTTTTTCAAGAGAAATAGAGTAGAAATATTTTGTTTTCCATTGTTTGTGTCATTTTCACCATCAACAAGATTGCGTTTACTTTTGGAAAAAGGTGACTCAATATGTTACAAATCAAATACACGAAGACACTTTCGTTTGGATGTAGGAATTTGAGGTATGTGGACAAGTATTGGTATAAATAAGAAGACACACCAAACACACTCATATACCCAAAATTATTCAAGGAGTGTTAACATAGTGTAGTACCACTAGTGAAATGATAATATGTTAAGTTTAGTGTGAGGCACTTCTCTTAAAAGAGTTGATAGATAGGGATCTAGTGACACAAGGGCTCACCTTTTCCCTATATTTGGAGGTCCTAAGACCTTACCCAAAGAAATATTATCTCTAATTAGGGAGATACATGATGAGTAGGTTCAAGCATGATATTGTACCCTAAACAACACTAAGTAATAGCTAAAAGGTCTTCTTCACAAGCTTCTAGGGAAATCCTCAAAATACCAGGAGGATACATGAGGCACAACTATGAACACTAGCCCATCACAAGCATAGGTCAAGAACATCAATTAAGACACTCACCAACCCTACACTCTTAGTTTGGAATCATTTAAATATTAGAGCTTCACTAAACATGTCATGACTAGATTGGGGTACAAATTTTGTTCTCCTCCCTTTTCATACCCCACTAGTAACACATGGTTGAGGTCATCCTTTGGGGTGATGAAATCCCCAATAAGTCCTCCTAAAGGGAAAGAGTCATTAGATTATTTTGATCTCTAAGATCGCTCAAGGTGCAAGGAGAGAACATACACATAGCTAGTACTCTTTGGATTGACACAAGACATCAATTTTAGTAAAAATCACACCACAACCAGTCAAACACTAGTAGATTACTAAAAATCAACCAAAATGAAGTTTGCTAGAAAAAAATGCTAGAACAATGTCACCCCAACATAGGATGAGGCCACCCAAACAAAGATTGAAAATTTTGAGAATGATAGTTTATACCTGATAGATGAGGCCACCCCAATAAGTGTCGAGGCCACCCAAAATGTTACCATATCGCCCCACTTAGTGACGAGGCCACCCAAGTGTGAGTCCCTATACAAAAAACATAATTAAATTAACAAAAAAATGATTTTAGGCGATAGAAGATGGATTGGATGTTATGTAAACCTATAAAACCAATTTTTTATTAGCAAACATGGAGAATAATTGTCAGAGTGTATAAAAATGTAAGTTAGAATGATGCAATCTAATTTATAACACCCTGATGATGAGGCTTCCCAAGCACAGAATTGAGACACCTATCTAGAATAAGGCCCCCCAACCGTAACATGCACACATAAAATATTGAAAACAATCGATCAAAGCTAGTGATAATTGTGAAGTGGATCCCACTGGGCATGCTAGAAATGTGTGCAAGGAAACTATGCAATAAATGGTCAATTCAAACACCTAAATTGATCAAACACAACAACCAAAACAAACACTCAAATTAGGTGTTGGGAAATTAAACAAACATAAAATCAAGAAAATAATTCATGTTAGATCAACTAGTTACATGAAAATGGTTGTGTCCTTTGATAATTTTGATGTGTTCTCTCAAATCTTGTAACATAATATTGCATTCCAAAGTGTGATAAAATTGAGTGATTTGAGGGTGAATTTATAGTTTTTGATGGTGTAGATCAACAATGAGGATTGAATGGAGAGATCAAGGGTTAGGATTGAGTGGGATCTCTCAAGCCATGAGATTGTACCAAGTGAAACAATTTGGTGGCTTGATAATATATTGGTACTTGTGAGGGTACCTTGGAGTATGGGGAAGATCTTGGTCATAAAGGCCTTCCTTGTCCTACATCTCTAATGTATGACAAGGAAGGGAATAAAGGAATTTTTAATTCCTTAGAAGTAATTTTGGGAAAAGAACCCATATGTGGTTTCTTTCCCAAAAGGGGGAAATCCTTTAAGGCTCCAAGGACAAGGAGGGTGAGTATTTAAGGAAAAGGATTTGAACTTTCCTTAAACATGGGTTAAATGAATGTTCAAATGTTTAGAAGGGGGATTAGATAGGTGATTAGGATTAGGCTTAGGATTAAGGTAAGTGGGAAATTATGGAGGATGTGACACATTTAATAAAATATTAAGTGTGTGCACATGGCTAATGGGGGATTAGGATTAGTTTAAAAAATAAGATTAAGTTGGAGGATGGAACATGAAGGAAATAAATAAGTAAAATATATTTATTTAATTCTTTGGAGGAATAACATTAGGATAGGTAAATAATTAGGAATAATTATTTACCTTAGGTCAAACCTTAGAGGGAATGATATTAAAATAAAGATATTTATTTAATTGAATAGATAAGGGGTAGGTAAATTAATTACCTTAGGATAGAATTTAAAAAATAGAAGAAAACAAGGAATATTAAGTAAATAATAAAATGTTATTTAATTAACATAGGTGACAAAAATTAGATGAAATAGGGATAAATTGACTAAACAATAGTGGCCAATTTTAGGTTTCTATATTTTTTCTCTATTTGAGATGACATTAAAATAATTTGTTTCTAAGAAATAATAAAATATAGGTGACACGATGAAGGACTAGGTAAAAAAATGCTCGGTATGGTGATGATAGAAGGTGATAGGTATAGGTGATTCCACCTCAAGAGGGTAGGTGGGAAAAAATGGTTTTATATATCCTCTCAAAAGATGAAAATGGTAGGAAAGACAAAAAAGGATCAAAAAAAAAAGTTGAAAGAAGAAATGGGGTTGAAAGAAGAAACAAAGAAAAATAGAGTGATGATGAAGAAAATATGGAAAAATGAGTGTCTATGGGTAAATAAATAGGCCATGGGAGGTTAAAACTCTTCATTTTTACCATTTTCAATAGTAAAATTGAGAAGAGTGTGAGAGGGAAGCATCGAGGAGATGGCAACTATTTTGCATGGAGAGTATCGTGCACAGTGGATGAGGGCCTACATGTGGTCACTCTGAACCTTAGACTTGTACTTATTTTTTGTTTTTTTTGTGGCGGGAAGTGAGGTAAAAATAGGGTAACCCAAGAGGTAAAATCACATTTGAGCGGCCTCATAGGAAGTTGGGGTGGCCTCATCGGAAACAAGGCGCCCTCGTAAGAAATCGGGTGGCCTTGTAGGAAAGTGAGTTAAAATAAGTAGAAGTTGAGGAGGGGAGGGAGGCTAACAATAGGGTTTGGGGATTTGTTACGTCACATGATAGATGATTAGAATAAAGTGAAAGTGGAGTGGATAGCTTAGTTTTTAGGTAAAATTATTAGGTGTATGGTATGATGCATAGAATGATTTAGATGTGTTGGAGACCCAAGAGCAAAGAACGAGGGTGTTGAGACTCATGGAACAATTGACAGAGGTTGAGAGGGCGACCTTGTAGGCAACCAGATTTGACTATGTGACACATATGCCATTGATATATGCACATAGGGTGATGTTGATGGCACTAGCATAGGATTGGAACTCCATGATGAGTACCTTCCATCTCCCAATGGAGGCTCGATGACCATGACACTTGAGGATGCTTGGAGGATTTATTGGGTATCGATTAGGACCCGCTTGGTGTATACATCTGACATCACCAGAGGTGGAATTATAGAGGTTATTTGGGTGGAGTGACCTACTAAGGAGGGGGATGGCATTGCACCTGGATAGTTGCAGGGGGATGGTTCCAACATTTCCCCTTATAAAATTTATTTATTTAATTATTTAAAGGAATACAATTAGGATAGGTAAATAATTAGGAATAATGATTTAATAATTATTTACCTTAGGTCAAAACTTAGAGGGAACAATATTGAAGTAAACAAATAAAGATATTTATTTAATTGAATAGATGAGAGGCGGGTTAATTAATTATCTTAGGATAGAATTTTAAAAATAGAATAAAACAATGAATATTAATTAAATGATAAATTTTTATCTAATTAATAATAGGTGATGAGAACTAGATGAATTAGGGATAAAAATATTTGGTCGGTAATAGGATTTTGTATTGCTTGAAAAAATATTACATCGTTTGCTTCAAAGATTTCATCAACCATCCAAAAAATTTCTACAGCTAACAAGTTTTCACTAAAAGCATCTTAACATGCATAACATAATAAAATGTCGCCCTACCCACCTAAGATATGTTCAAAAGCTAATTGTAATTTCCTTACATACATCCACATATACTTCAATCAGTTACTCACCCTACACCCTATAATTTCAACATCCGCGATAAATTTCAAACCCTAGCAAACCAAAAAAGCAATGTAACAGTGCATTACTTATGCAAAAATTTAAAGAGAGAAACATAATTAACTTGTGCTACCCATTGCCATTCCAGGTTTCCTTGTTGCTTTCACACTCTGTCATTTCACTTTCTACTCTTTCCCTTCCATTTTCGCCTAAGCAATAACGAATTACACCTTCATCAACTCTACAAAGAGCTTTAGGGCTTGCCAGTCAAGCCTTGATTCTTCTCTACAATGGTTTTTCATTTCTCCCTCCAACCAATGAATGAATAGAACAAATCCTTATGCCCCGTCCAATTCCTCATTCTCAATGACTTCCCGAAAGTCCAAACCTTCTCCTGGAACAACCCATTCTAGTATTGTTTCCAATCCTTCCAAAAGGTCTCTATGCACAATCATTTCCATCACTTCCCTCACTATGCTTATCGATTCTCCTAGGTCCAAACCCCATGCTACTATCAATGAGTATACATTCATGTTCATCCTATATCTATACCTTAAATTTCCAAATGATTTCCCCAAAATCATTTGAACACTTTGCACCAGTTGTTCATCAATGAATAAGAACATTCCCATTAGTCTCTACTCAGAGGCATCACCATAATGGATTTAGTTGCCTCCTTAACTACAAAGTGAAGTTGGCCTCCATTTGAGCTATGTTAATAAGCCACCACCACAACCACTCTTTCTTTATGCCTTCTTTTTCACGCCAATCTCCAATACTTTCCTCGAAAAATGAGGGTCGAGAGGTAATAAATTTCTTGAAGCAACACTCACTGTTCTTAATTATCCCTCGTACTGGGGATGCCACCGCCAACCTATGCATCATTCCTCTAGTCATGTCAACTTACCTCCATTTTCTCTCTAACTCACTTAATTAATGCCTTGTCCTTACCATCATTACTATCTCAATCCATTAAAATCGCATTCCTTAAATCTTTTATTCTTAATTCATCAACCTCTTTAAAAGTTAAAGCCCAATTTGACAGGATGTCAGCCTCTGAATTACCAGATCTCCTTATGTGACTTACCACAAAATATTCACGTGTGTTTAGTTCCTCTCTAATCTTCACAATCATTTTCTAGATGTGTCATGCCCCTATCTCTCCTTTCATTATTGCTTGAAGAATGATGAGTGAGTCATCTTCTAAATGTATTCTTGAAGCTCCTAGTTTCTTGCCAAGTTTAATAGCCAGTAATGTAGCTAAGGCTTCAGCTATGTTATTTGTTCCTTCCATCAGCTTCTTCACCCCAAATTCTACTATATTTCTTTCCAAGTCTCGAATGATGAACCCTGCACATAATGGTCTAGGGTTCCCTTTTGATGCACCATCAAATTTTACTTTCTACCATCCTTCCCTTGGCTTTTCCCATGCAACCACCATTGATACCTTTTCAGTTGGTTTAACCCAACTAGGCCCCTTAACGGGCCATTAGGGATAATTGACTAAACAATAGTGGTCAATTTTAGGTGTCTACATTTTGTTCTCATATGAAATAACATTAAAATAATGGTATTTCAAAGAAATAATAAAATATAGGTGACTCAATGAAGGACTAGGTAAAAGTACACCTCAATGCATAGATGATAGAAGAAGGTGATAGGTATAGGTGATGCCCCCTTGAGAGGGTAGGTGGGAAAAAGGGGCTTGGATAGCCTCTCGAAAGATGAAAATAGTAGGAAAGATAAAAGAGGATGAAAAAAGGGGCTGAAAGAAGAAATGGGGTTGAAAGAAGAAACTGAGAAAAACAAAGTGAGGATGAAGAAAATATGGAAAAATGAGTGTCTATGGGTAAATAAATAGGATATGGGGAGTTAAAATATTCATTTTTACCATTTTCAATAGTAAAATTGAGAAGAGTGTGAGAGAGGAGCATGAAGGAGATGGTGAATATTTTGCATGGAGAGCATCGTGGGTAGTGGATGAGGGCCTAGATGTGGCCAAATGAGGTAGGCGTATGGGTAAGTCACTCTGAACCTTAGCCTTGTACTTATGTTTTAATTTTTTGGGGTGGGAAATGAGGTAAAAATAGGGTCACCCAAGAGAGAAATCATATTTGGGTGGCCTCATAGGCAAGTGGAGTGGCCTCGTAGGAGAGTGAGTTAGTTAAAAGAAGTAGAAGTTGGGGAGGGGAGGGGGGGCGACGATAGGGTTTTGGGAATCTGTCAAGGCATGTGATAGATGATTAGGATAAAGTAAAATTGGAGTGAGTAAATTATTTTTTAGGTAAAATTGATTAGGTGTATGGTATGATGCACAAGTGGAGTTAGATGCGTTGGCGACCCAATAGCGACGACTAGGGGTGTTGAGACTCATGGAGCGATTGGCACTAGCAAAGTGATGAAACTCCAAGATGGGTACCTTTCATCTCCCGATGGGGTAGATGATCGTAATGCTTGAGGATGCTTGGAGGATTTTTTCGAGTGTCAATTAGGACCCAATTAGTGTATACATCACCAGAGGTGGCATTACAAAGGTTATTTGGGTGGAGTGACCTACTAAGGAGGGGATGGATAGTTGCAAGGGGATGGTTCCAATATTTCTCTTAGTGATGGTATCTCTTGTTAGTAGTATTCTATTGTTGAAAAAGAGTGGGTGAACTTTTCACATTAGCTTGGTAGAGTGTATGGTAGCGATGGTAGAGAGTAGACAAAGATTTGTGTGGGGAGCTTGTATGTTAGTTCACTTATACAGGGATTTATATATGATGAATTTCAAGGATGGACAAAGTCTAGGGCATATCACTTTGTTGTAGGTATGGGAATGGGAGCATATTGTTGTGCTATGATCGGTTGAGGATAGAGTAGCAATGAACTATGGAGAGCCCTATGTCTTTGGCTAAGAGAGGGTGATATAGTATAGACAAGTGGGAGACCTGAATCATTGGCGGTGGGTTTTGAATGAGTTAGTAGGGGGAGACATTGTTTGGAGACCCTATTGTGAAGGGGAGACATGATAGGATAACCAATGTTACCTATGATATGCCATCTTGCAGTGCTACATAGTACTACAACAAATTGGTCTACATCAATGAGTGTTAAAGGGGCCCCATTACTTTGTGAGCTAGGCACAAGAGGCAATAGATTGGGGGCCACAATTTAGCAGAGATGATGCACTAAACAGTCGGGTGGATATGGCTAGGGTGGAGTCGGATGACTAAGAGCATGTAGTGGATTTAGGTACTAAACAACATATAGGAGATGGTGGTCAACACAAATTCCATGTAGGTTGACACCACTAAGGTAGAGGAGTGTACATGAGTGACTTAGGGATGTTGTGAGGGAGGTGATGTGATGAGGACGAGGAGTGGTAGGCATGGTGAGGGGGTGAGGAGGAAAATCTTATGAGGTGGCTATAGCAAAGTTGGGGTGTCAAGAGAGGAGGCAGAGGAGTGGTTAGAATATGTGGAGATGGAGATACCAAATAGAGATGGAGAGGAGAGAGGATAGGAGGCTACAAGAGGAGGGACTAATGAGGATACAAGTGGAGGGTGGAGACTATGGAGAGTAGTAGCAAGAATAGTGATAGTGGCGAGATCAACATCAACAAGTGTGAAGGAAGAGGGATAGAACTCATAGAGGTGGAGATATAGAATTCACCACAAGTGGAGATCTACATAGATCACCACAAGACGAGTCACAAATATCACCACAAGTAGATGCACCAATATAGGAGGGTGATGATGGAGAGGAATCCTTGGAGATGAGACTAACATAGGCATGAGTGAGCGAGATTCAATTCAAATGATATTAGAGGATTTAGAGGTTGAGTGAGATGGATTGAGGAGCAATTGAGATGGATTTTAGAAGCAATTGCAAGGGGCTGAGGTAGAGATCACTTGGTTGAGAGAAATCCTAGGATTACAGGGTATAGAATAGGAATTTGTAGAGGTATCACAAGTCTTATGGGAAGCTAGATATTGGCAATCACTAAATGAGTAGTTTGTACCAGTAGATTAGAGAGCTTTGAGCTATATAGATCATTCAAGGACTAGGGTATTGGGTCAACCAAATCAAGGAGATTGAGGAGGTCAGTGAACATGGGGCCACCATGAGGATCATCACCAAGGCCATCACCAAAAGATGAGGCTCTTTATAGCTAGCATATGATGGAGACTGAGTGGATATATGCCCTAGGGCACATTTTTATTATGCTCTATAGAGACAATGTATTATGATGAGACCTTGAGGTCTATTTTGATGTAATATGGAATTTATGTGATGGACATTATTATTTATGATATATAGTAATGTTAGTGGATATACATGTATGTTTTATGATGCTTTTATGATGATGATTATGTATAGGTTTTTTTATTTATGTTTATGATATCTAGATACTAATGATGATGTAGGATATGTATATGTGGATGTTTATAATTTATGTGTATGGATGAAAAATGCTAATGTGGATATGTATGTTGTTTATTATGCACATGGATAAATGAATCTTAGAATGTACCTAAAATTTACCTAATAAGGAATAAATTATTTAAGAGAAATATATAAACTAATGATAAGTCAAATATTTCTTAGAATAATAAATATAAACACCTAAATGAATGTAATGATAACGAAATGATGAATACAATTAAACTAACCTATATGATGCTAAATCAATGTAATGATGATTAAAATATGCTTAGAATAGCAAATCTAAACACCTAAATGAATACAATGATGATGAAAAGATGCTTAGAATAAAAAATCTAAACACCTAAATGAATGCAATGATGATGATAAGATGCTTAGAAGAACAAATAAAAACACCTAAATGAATGTAATGATGATGAAAAGGTGCTTAGAATAAAAAGTATACACACCTAAATTTATATAATCTTAATACAATGAGGATGTGGGATGAAAATATATGAATGTAAGGGTGACACCATAATACATCGGAACGTAGGGACATAATGGGTAGAAGAAGGGGAGAGGATATGAAATAGGTGATCAACTACACATGAAATCCATGATTAGGAAGGGACAAATGATGGTTAGGATAAATATATAGAGGACGGGATGAGATGGGGGGATTTGGAATGCAATGTAGTGAGTACTTAATTTGATATAGAATGAGATACTATGACTAGGGTATGAGCAACTAAGGTGACTTCACATTACATGCATAGGACTGACTCAACAAACAAGAAGGTTAGTCTAACATCTCAAAAATTCATGAAGGACTTTGGTGGTCACAATGTTGGAAAATAAATAAAAGGAATGCCCCAACGTAGCACAAGGTTGCAAAGGACCTTAGTGGGAACAACGCGTGACACCCAAGAAGACATAACACACAAAAGAAAAGAGCATGCCCCTAGATGCACCATTCAAAGCACACCATTATATAATGGATTGTAGCGACCTTAAGTCGGTAAAATAGGGATCTTAAAATAAAAGATAACAAATATTTGAAAAGCATTAAAGAAACAAAAAGTATCTCAAATACATTTTTCTATAAGGTTGGTGGATGGGATAGATATGGTCTAATTTGAGGAACGATATATCTAGAAAATACCAAGGATGGATAGGTAAGACCTAGGATTCTCGTGACAAAGGGTGATCAAGATACCTAAAAATTTTAGGGGCTAATAGAGTTTGTTTGAAGTACAAGCTTTATAGGAACACGGTCTTAACCCAAAAATAGGCACAAGGACGAGACCTAGTGACAACTCTGTACAAATGTGATCCATAACTATATACAAAGGTGATCCTAGATGGTGACACAAGAGAGACCTTATGTACAATACACATAATATATACAGGATGGACAATATATACAAAGGATGGTGTCATGTATAAACCTACTTGTAGGGCATTCATATTGTGATGCTTTGGTAGGATTTTAGGAGGTATCCAAAACAAGTGGATGAAGCTTAGGAATTGGGGGTGAAGCTTGAGAACTCAAATAGTAATTGAACTCATTTGATTCTCAACTATAGATATCATATTATAGATGAAGAACTATATACAAGGGTAGATGGGATAACACTAGGTGGATGTGGAGATTATAAAAGTTAGATGAGGATGAGTAGGATAATGAAACTTACACTTACGTATAACACTTGTTGTCAAGTTTTCACCACACATACTTATCCAAGGAGCCACCAAGGGTGGTTTTCACCATAGAAAAAATATTTATCTTTACTATTTTATTTTGTTTTGGAATTTTTTAATATTTTTTTTTTAAAGAGTGGGATAACTTAACTAATTTAGGTAGGGAAAATTTTGAGGTGGATAATGTTGATGGGTTCATCCAAAGGTTGTCCTTTTGGATTATCCAATTGATATGCTTCTAAACCATATTTTGTTGTAATGATATAAGGACTCAACTAGATAGGCTCAAAATTACCTTTCGTTTCATGGTCCTATTGATTCTCTTTGAGTACAAGATCACCAATTTGAAATTGAGAGATTTGATCTTCTTGTTGCAGCTTCTTCTAAGTTAATTTTGGTATGCTTGGAGATGATTTTATGTATCGAGGTTTAATTCATCAAGAAGCTCTAATTGATTCAAACGTGCAACCTTGATACTCCTCATTATTGATAAGATTCTTCAATGATATTTGTAAGGATGAAGGTTCTACTTTGATCAGTAAGATAGCCTTGGTACCATAAACTACGGATTATGGAGTGGCATTAGTAGGGGTATAAATAATTGTATGTTAAGCCCAAAGAGTGAGGTTTAGATGGAGGTGACAATCACAACCTATTTCATTTACAACCTTTTTGAGGAGTTTTAATAGGGTTGTATTGGTTGCCTCCACTTGATCGTTACCTTGGGGGTAATAGGGAGTATACTAATGATGTTGGATATGAAACCGTTCACATAGATTATGAACATCTAGATTTTTGAACGGTGTACTATTATTAGTAATAATGGTGGATGGAATACCATAACAATAGATGATATGGTATAAAATGAATTTAGATATTTGGATGTCGATGATGAAGGTGAGAGGGACAACTTCCACCCACTTTTTGAATTTCTCAATGGTGGTTATAATAAACTTGTTTCCATTAGAGAAGGATGGATGTATCTTGTCGATGAGGTCAAGACCCCATTGAGGAAAGGGCCATGGTGAAGTGATGGAATGCAATGCTTGAGAGGGTACATGTATTAAATATCCATGTCGTTGACAAGGGAGACACTTGTTGACATACTTGTAAGCATAATGTTCCATGATGGGCCAATAATATCATGTTAAAAGAAGCTTCTTTGCAAGGGCCATACCACTAGTATGAGCACCAAAAATGCCACTAGGAATTTTTTGAAACACAAGATTAGATTTTGTTGTTTTAGACATCATAGTAAAGAACCATCATAGATTAAACTTAATATAAAGTGTCACCTAGGATGGTGTAGTGAGATGAGCATTGGATAAATGATCTTTGTTGATTATGGGTGAGGTTGGGTGGAAAAGTATTATCATAGGGGCAGGTGTAAATGTCATGGTACCAAGGGGAATTAGGACCAAAAATTACACATACCATCTCAGTATTCAAAATTTCGTATGTGGGGATAAGAATTTTTTCAACTATAAATTCACATTTATGGCTATTGTGAGGCATATCCAACAAGGAACCAATAGTATCCATCACATATGCATCCTTATTTTGGAGATGAGGAACTTGCTCAAACTGGATGTGGGAAAAATACCTCTTGAAGTCATCTACCATACACTTGTAGGGAAGAAATTTATCATCCTTGGTTTGGAATTGATTGTTAACCTATTGAATGATGAGCTAAGAATCACCATGGACTTATAGGTGACTTATGTTGCATTGTACTACCATTCTAAAATCGATGATTAAAGCTTCATACTCTTCTATGTTATTAGTGAATGGGAATGCCAATCTAAATGATTTGGGTATAAAATCACCTTGAGGGGTGATAAAGAGTATACCTTCTCCAAATCCATGTTATGTATATGAACCATCAAAATATAATTTCCATGATGCTTTTTTTGTGATGGCGAAGATGGACTCATCGATTTTTTTTTGTAAATAGTGGATAATCATCAATAAGAGGAGCCTCAACTAACTGATCTACAATGATTCAGCCTTTGATAATTTTTGATCCACATACTCTATATCAAACTCACTTAAGAGAATGACCCATTTAGCCATATGAACCATCAAGGATTTTCTTGATAAAATATATTTAAGTGGATAAACTTTATATATGAGATTGATAGAATTGTTGAGCATATAATGCCTTAGTTTTTGAGAACTAAAGACCATTGCAAGACATGTTTTTTCTTTGGGAGTGTAGTTGATCTCATAGTCAACTAAATTGAAACTAATGTAATATATTTCCCTTTATCTCCTATTCTCATCATTATGAGAAAGGATGCCCCCAATGCCATTGAGGTAGCTGATATGTATAATAATAGAGGTTTCCCTAAGATGAGAGGCATGAGAACAAGTGGATTGGCCAAATAATCCTTTATTTTATCAAAACCTTGTTGAAAAGAGGAATCCCATTTGAATGCCATATCATTGCAAAGAAGATGGTTGAAAGGTTGAAATTTATCAATAAGCTAAGCTATAAATCTTATGATAGATTGTAATTTCCCTTGAAGGCTTATCAATTGCTTTATTGTTTTATGAGGAGGCATATCCATGATATTTTTGACCTTTGTAGGATCAACCTCGATGCCTTTGTTGGATACAATGAAGCCCAAGAGTTTACCTGATGTAACACCAAAGGCACACTTCTTGGGATTGAGTCTCAACTGATATTGCTCTAATTGACCAAAGATGCATTGAATAATGGTCAAATGTTCTTTCTAGTCTTGGATTTACCTAGCAAGTCATCCACATAATCTTCCATGATTATATGGATTATGTTATGGAATATAATAATCATCACTCTTTGATAAATATCACCAACATTCTTCAAGAAAAAAGACATAAATTGATAACAGAAAGAACCCCATGGGGTTGTGAAGGCAATTTATGTGTGTCTTCCACTATAATGTGGATTTGGTTATGAAATGAAGAAAAATAGGGTTTCCCAAAACAAAAAGGTAAGTCAAGATGATGAGAATACCCTATCTTGCTAGCTTCATTAGGAAATGAGATCTCCACAAAGAGTTGACTAACAAACCTTAGGTTAATCAAATCAATGTGAGAATCTTCAAATTTCCTTATGCTTGAAGGATAGGGGTCAAGGTCAAACAAAACTTTTGGGAGAAAAACTAAAAATAGAAAATCAACTCCAAAATGCAATCTAACACTTGAAACATCAATATTAAACTCAATATTCACTGAACCAGAAAACTAATTGCAGATCTGAGAAGAGAAAAAAGGTGTTTACCAATCACCAAAAGTCAGTTTCTGAAGGTTGACTGGGACTCATTCGCCTATGGGCGAATGGGTCTTTTTTAAGGTTTTTTCTACAACTTTCAAGAGCCTTTGATGTTGATCTATAGCTTCTAATTGGTCTAGGTTTTAGTGTCTACAAGCAAGCAAGTTGAGTTATGCTTGGTGGCCATGAAAAATACAAAGACTCCATAGGCAAGAAAGTTGTGTTATGCTCGATGGCCTCTGAAAAAATATGCTCACAAGGGCTAGTGAAATTTGTCGTCCACTAGCTGAGCCCCCCAAAAGTGGCTAAGTGAGAAAGTCATGCCAAGTCTACAGGCTCTCACCATACAATGAGAGTCATTCCAGGTCTATATGCTCCCATTGTACCAACCATACCAAAGTTATACCTCCTGATAACTTTGATAAGGCACCACACAACATGATCAATATGCTATGTTAATGTTATAATAAATGTCAAAATGTTAATATCGATAAAATAATGCCAATGTAATAATTACACTTTGTAGGAGATATATGCTATCATTACTTAATAAGAGACCATGCAAACAACGAATGAGGGAAAATATGACCCCCACTTAAAATATACTTTCTATGTTGGTATTTTAAGTAGAAATAGAGAATGAGAGGATCCTTGAAAATAATGCACACCTCGAAGAACTAGTTATCCTTGTCCCCCAATCATAGAAACAAAGACAACCACCAAGAACTATCATATTTTTGCCAAGATAGATATGGTTTTACCAAAAATTGTGCCACTATGAATGGCAACAATGAGCAAGACACATAGAGCTACTAATGCCACATAGTGATGAGCAACATGATAGGATGAAAATCAGTATGAATTAGACGAAATAGGTGCATCAACACAAGGAAGAGCATCACAATTCTTAAGATGTTGAATTTTACTACTCAAAGCCTTACATTCATTAATAGAATGACCATAAACTCTATGATATGCATCACATAAACTTTTGTTGTAAAATTTATTTCATGTTTTTGAGGAAGAGTAATCAAGCGAGCGTTGAGAAGCCTTGACAAGATACTCTCTTGATCAATAGTAGGGGACATTTCTTTCTCATCATAAGATGTCATATACACAGTAGATGATAAGGTATTAAATGAATATGGAGATAAAGGTGGTAAACCTACATCTTTCTTGAAAAAGTGCGATATAGACTTCACTCGTTCTCTATCATTTTGATCCATGTTTTCATTATATCCATGTTTAAAAAGGAGTTTGTATCCAAGACCATAACATTCTTCAACTCAGATGGAGAGATTTTATGCTTCTAAGAAGGATTGGCTTCTTCACGGGAACACAAATCCTTTTTAAGTTTCTTAAAGTTATGCATCTTCCTCTCATGAGGGATGGGATTTGAAGAGCTCCCATCACCACCATGGGGCAATGTTGATGTAGAACCAAGTTGATCAAATGAAAAACAAGGTTTTTGTGGTTTAGATTGTGATATTTTATACTCTACCATAAAGGAGGGTGTAAAATCTAATTAACCCCAATCTTCACTAAACATGTGTTTGAAGATGAATCATTTTATATGACTCTTTGGACTTTAAGGGTGATATTTTTGGACTCTTCTTTGAAGCAAGGAGTAAAATCTAACGACCCCCAATTATCACTTAAGAGTTTTGTTGTAGGTGAAAGACGAATAGGATTAACATCAACTTGTATAGGTTCTACTTTGGAATTTGGAATTAAAGTATTAGGGGAGTTGGAAATGTTATGATCATGTTTAAGTTGTGAATTATAGCTTCATTCATCTACTTCAACCATGTATATATTGTTGTTCTCTCTCTCTCTCTCTGTGTGTGTGTGTGTGTGTGTGTGTGTGTGTGTGTGTGTGTATTATTGTTCTCCCTCTCTCTCTCTCTCACGCACACACACACACACACCCTCTCTCCCTATCCTCGTCACCTCCCCCTTACCCCTCCCACTCCCCATATTCTTCTTCTTCTCTCTTAGTCTCAGTCTTTATCTTTATCTATCTCTCTCTCCCTCTCCCTCTGTCTTTGTCTCTCTATCTCTCTCTTTGTCTGTCTGTCTGTCTCTCTCTTTGTCTATCTGTCTGTCTATCTCTCTCCACCTCTCCCCCTCTCCATCGCTCTCTCTTCCTCTTTCTCTCCCTTGCTCTCTTCCTCTCCCCCTCTCTCTCTCCCTATTCCCATCACCTTCCCCTTGCCCCTCTCCCTCTCCCTATCCCCATCACCTTCCCCCTACCCCTACCCCTCTCTCTCTCTCCCTCCGTCCCCCTCCCTCCCCTCTCCCTCTCCATCTCCCCTCCCCCTCTTCCCTCCCCCCCCTCTCCATCCATCTCCCTCCCTCCCTCCCTCCACTACCTCCCCTACCCTCCTTCCTCCCCCTACCCCTCCCCCTCTATCTCCTCCTCCCTCTCTACCTCTCCTCCTCCTCCTCCCCTTCTCCCTCTCCTCCATCCCTCTTCCCCTCCCTCTTTCCCTCTCCTTCCCCCTCTCGCCCTCTCCCTCCCTCTCACCCTCTTCCTCTCCCCCTCCCCCTCTCCCCTCCCTCTCATCTCTCTCTATCCCAGTCCCCTCTTTATCCTCTTCCTCTCCCCTCACTCTCCATCTCTCCCCACTCTCCCCTCCCTCTCCATCTCCTCCCCTATCCCATCCCCTCTTCCCTGTCCATTCCACTTCCCTCCTCTCTCATCTCCTTCCTGTTCCTCCCCTCTTCCTCCTCCTCCTCCTCTCCATCTCTCCTCCTCTCCTCCTACCATCCCTCTTCCTCCACTCTTTCCCTCTCCTTCCTCTCCCCCTCCCCTCTTCCTCTCCACCTCACTCTCCATCTCCCTCCCCTCTCCCCTCATCTCACTCCTATCCACGTCCCCTCTTCTATCCTCTTCCTCTCCCTCATCTCCATCTCTCCCTCCCCCTCCCCTCTCCATCTCCCTCCCCTTATCCTCATCCCCTTCCCTCTCTTCCCCCTATCCACGTTCCCTTCCCCCTCCGCCTCCCCCTCCCCCTACCCCTCTTCCTCTACTCACTCTCCATCTCTCCTCCTACCCCTATCCCTCCCCCTCGCTCTCTCCCTCTCCCTCTTCCTCTCCCCCTACCCCTCCTCCTCCTCCTCCCCCTCCCTCTACACCTCTACCGCTCCCTCTCGCCCTCTCGCCCTCCCTCTCCCACTCCCCCCTCCCCCACCTCCTCCCCCTCTCCCTCTCTCCCTCCAACCCCCCTCCTTCTCCACATCATCCTCCTTCTCCCTCACCCCTCCTCTAGCCCTCCCCTCCCCTCAGCCTCTCCCTCTCCCTATCCCATCACCTTCCCCTTGCCTCCACTCATATTCTTCTTCTCTCTCTCCTCTCCTCTTTGTCTCTTTGTATCCTCCATCCTCCCTCTCCTCTCTCCACCTCCTCCCCTCTCCCCCTCCTCTCTCTCCATCCTCTCTCCTTACTCTTTCTCTCCCTTGCTCTCCTCTCTCCTTCCCCTCTCTCTGTCTCCTCTCTCTTCCTCTCCCCTCTCTCCTCCTATCCCATCACCTTCCCTACCCCCTCTCTCTCTCCCTCTCCCTCCCTCTGTCTCACCCTCAGCTCCCATTCCCTCTCCCTCACTCTCCTCCCTCTACCCCCTCCTCTCCATATCCTCCCAGCTCCCTCTTCCTCTTTCTCTCCTGCTCTCCTCTCTCCTTTGGTGAGATTTGGAATAACCTTAGGTATCACCATATCACGATTTCTAGAGTCCTCCCTATCGCTCTCTCTTCCTCTTTCTCTCCCTTCCCCTCTCTCTCTGTCTCTCCCTCTCTCTTCCTCTCCCCCTCTCTCCCTCCCTATCCCCATCACCTTCCCCCTACCCCACTCTCTCTCTCTCTCCCTCTCCCCTCCCCCTCTGTCTCACCCTCCCGCTCCCATTCCCTCTCCCCCTCACTCTCTCCTCCCTCTACCCCCTCCACTCTCCATATCCCTCCCCCCGCTACCTCTTCCTCTTTCTCTCCCTTGCTCTCTCTCTCACTGGTGAGATTTGAGATAGCCTTGGGTATACCCATAATGCGATTTCTAGAGAGGTCAAGATATTCGAGGAAATGAAACTTTGATAAACTACTAGGTATGAAACCATTTAACCAATTAGAATTCAGATCAAGCAAAGTTAATTTACTCATTTTCCTTATCCATTAGGTATTCGTCCTGACATCCCATTATCTCTATAATTTTGGACAAATTATTTAAGGAGGCCAAACATGAAGGGAAAGAAGTATACCAAAAATTATTAGCAGTCAAAGAACATTACTTGAAATGCTTCCAAAAATTATTACCACTAAATCCAAATACTTGAGATGCTTCAATTGTGGCAAGGCTGAACTAATGTCCCTACCCATATCTTGAAGTCTAAGTTCAAAGTAACTCGTATCTAACTCATAAACATGTCGACCCAACTCCATTTCCTTGCAGTGGACACCTTTCCATACACAAGTCATGGGCTGTGATGGGGGTTTTTCGCTACTGGGTTAGCTATAATATTGCCAATAATTTGGGAATTTGTGTATTGTATTCGGGTCTTCACTAATTAATTGTCTTGGGGAGTGTATGTTTATCATTTGGTATACCTGTTTCTTCATAGCACATTTTTTTGCGCATTTTTATGTAACATAAAATGGTCCTTTCAAAACAATCAGGGGCCTTCATTCAATTGGCTTTTGGAGGAATAAGCAGATGACTATTAAGGGATTTCAAACTACTTAGCATTTTCAAGGGTTGGGTAGTGAACCAATTGACATCAAGGCAATGGTGTTGAAGTCGATACTGCTCTATTGCATTTTACTCAATTCTTTTTGTGGGTTCGAGAGGAAGAAAGGAACTCTGTTAATTTGGGCAGATCCTGGAAATAAATAATTCAGTATTAAATTACTACTAAATTCACAAATGTAATTAAATAATTCAGAGTGAAATAGAGGGATAAAACATAGCTTAAATAACCCATTGAATGACCTGGGCCATGGTTATGTTCTTTTTTGGTAGGTATGATAATTCTTGGTTGAGGTTGAGTTCCATTAGAAAGCTCTATAGCTAAACATATATCAGCTCTTAATTTCACTATATAAGCATGTAATTGAGCCATAGCTTTATGCACACAGTTTAAGCAAAGCTGCAAAACTCGATATCATTATAGAAGGATAACCATCAATCCTTCAGATTAATGGTAATTGTCAGGCCAAGGGAGATCGAGCTAGAGCCAAACATCTACTGGCTGAAAAAAGCTATCAAGATATTCATAGTTCCAACAAAAATATCTACCTTGTTCTCTAGAGAACAAATTCTTTTTATCCTCCCAACAGAATATTTTATGGAACCGTCCTCTTCAGTGGAGAAACTCATTAGGCCCATTACTATAGTAAGTCAGTGATGTAACAAATAAAATCTACATTGTACAACCTTAGACACATTTAATAGGGTTAATTTTAGTCGAACTAGGCTCAGATTTGAAACAAACCCAACTCATTTGACCCACATCAGAATGTAATCTTCGCCTACCCAACATCAAAAATGCAGGTACAACTTACTCAACCACATTTTAACTATCCAAGATTAAAAAAGTCATAGAGCTTCACAGAATTATCAGAACTAAAAACACTGATGCAATCAATTACAGCCTCCCACATCCATAAAACCAAAACCATACCACCTTAACTTTAGATTTGACATAAACAAAATAATAAAAACAATGCCATTACTCAAAAAAAAGGAAGCAGCAAAGAACTGCATACCTGCAAATATCATAGCTGCAGTTCCCATTACTTAAATACCCATAGTTAGAACTAACACGCATACAAGCTCCTTCCATGTTTTTTGTTCTTCTGGTCTTCCTCTTTCTTCCAAAACTGTTATGAAGCTTCAACACAAAATTCCCATGAAATAAAGATGAATTGTTGCTCTTGAAGCCTAAAATAAAATGATTAATAAAACAGGAAGAATTTGTAGGGCGCCGAGTCTTTGCTTGACAATCGTTGGGAGGATAAACGGATAGATGGATCCAACCATTGACGATGGACGGCCAGAATTTAAACTTCCAAGATCTGTATTTGCCAAGGAGGCATCGACCCGGAGTCGGTCATGTAGAGGAATATAGACGTTGAGTTTTTGAATTTGAATTAGTTAGAAAACAAATGTTGTATAGTTAGCAATGCTACTTGGAAGGTAATGTACACACAAGGTCTAAAATTATTCGGACTTTCTTAGTGCCAGGCAGTTCAGAACAATAAATTTTGAAGAGTCATGTAAATTTTAATATGAAGGTGAACCATAATCTAGAGGAGAGTGTATTTTACAACATTAACAACATGTGAAGATGAATTAGGAGTCTAGAATTAAATTTATTACAACAAGTATCAAGACAACAAGACCACATTAAAATAGTTAAGGATTATCCACCCTTCTCCTTTTTATTTGAAATTTATTATTTATATGTTTAAGTTTAAATTATTTAATTAGTTTATGATTCAAACAATGTGATAATTGTTTGTTGATTAAAAATAGATAGTTTATAAATTAATTTAGGGTACATTTTGTTTTTCTATATTTCAATGAGCCTATTTAATCTTTTCTTTATTGGGGTTTTGTTTTAAGTTATTTTTCCCCTTTCATAGGTATTTGATTGATTGTTGATTCACACACTATGAATGACCATCAACCCTTGTCTTTAGCTTATATTCATGCTTATATCAAGGATTTCAATGTGTTCACATACTTAGTTACATTTGATTCTTTGATCCTTGATTTAACATTTTATCATTTTTTCACAAGGATAGTAATGATTGTTCCATGGATATTAATTAAGATTATTGAAGAACGTTTACAATAAATATAAATAATCAATTTAAATGAAAGTTACATATTTTTGTACTTCCATTCCACTATTAATAAATACTATAATCTAATCCCTTCCATTCCACTACTATAAATACTATTAATAAATTTCTCACTTGTCCAAACCTTTTTCTAAATTCTCATTGTTACGCAAAACAAAAGTAAGTTAAGAGATGGAAATCTTCTCAAGTCTAAAATTTACTAATTTTCATAACCTAAATAAACCTCTAAAATATTTCACTAGTGCAAACTCAATTTCCTTTGATGTGCATTGAAAATTTAAGAGATTGAAAAACTTCCAAGGAGAATTTTTACTTATATAATCTAAATAAAATTGTGTGCATTGAAAATTTCACTTAACTCCAATATAACTCTAAACTTTCATATACTTCAAATAAAGTCATGCACATTGAAAATTTCACTTCAAATAAAATTATAAAACATACCTCCTGAAATAAATACCCCAAAAAAAAATTTCATTGAAAAATGTTATGAAGTTTCTCTTGCTCATTGATACCAACAACACTCAGCTGAAAATGGAACTTTCCCTTCAACTTCTTGATATTCAGAATGTTAAAAAGAAAGATAAACATTATTATTCAGCACCTACAGCAGATCAAAAAATCTTAAACAATAAAGGAATACTAAAACAAACACATAAAGATAACCAAATTAAATAGATCTCAGTTAAATTCACTGGCAAAGATCACTTTCGATATTGGAGAGTTGACAAGGCTAACAAAAGGAGCTGTTTCTTTTGAGAGAATCTTCTTTTCTAGAAAGAAAATTTCATTTGCTTCCCATTTCTTTGGTACAACTTCAGACATTCTCTGTTGTCCAATCCTGCAGAGTTTTTTAAATAGTATAAGCTTTTATTTATGAGTGAGTCAATATGTGGGGTTAGTAAGCCGTTTAGTTTCGAACAGAAAGGTTCCAGATTAAGCTGAGACCCTTTCATCAGTTAAAATTTAGGAATATGCTGGAAAAATACTTTAATGGGTTCCTTTATTAGTTCATAAGAGGAAATTCATATTTGGGGAACGTCTCCACCTCCCAGGATTATTTGTTTTCTGTTTGGTTGTATGTTTGTTAGTTCCTATCTGGAACTATAGCGGAGGCTTCAAACGTTAAACAGTGATTAAGATGGATGGATGTTTTCCTGACACATGTTCAAGAGGTGTCACTTGGCTTGCAAAGCCACGTCCCAATGAGAGTCTAAGCTACATCTGTTGCAGAATGCCCTTGTTTTCTATCACTTATGTTTTTCTTTGTTTTCTCCATGCTCTACAATGTCCTCATCTGCATATAATCAATTTTCACGACGGTGTTTGTTGCTGAGTGCAATCGAAAGCCATGGGGGGAGGAGCTATTCTGCGTAGTATCAGTAGAGTAATTGGTATGGGAGGCACTGCAAGTGAGCGTGCTGGATATCTTGGAACAGGCATGCTTTTTCCAAATGGCTAGTTCAAGGCAAGCCCAATATTGAAAAGGGACATTCCCATTGTAGTCCATCCAGACCCCCAGAATGATCTTAACTAGAAGCAGCTTATCCAGGTCCAAATTTAGACAGATTTGTGCATAGTTTAGTACTCCTAGGGGTTTGGTGCACAATTTTAAATAGGGCTTTCTTCAGCCAGTGTTCACTTGGGAGGAGTAATGGAGGAACCCAAAGAAGAATTGTACTTGGGAGATCCTCAGTTGGGTTGTATGTAGGATCCTAATGTTTCATGAAGAGCCTGGATTTTTTGAAGAACCATGGGTCTTATTAGAAAATTTTCTCTTTTTGGATTTGAATTGAAGACTACCATTAAATATCCTTTGGCCATCATCAATGTTTTCACTATACCTAAGGGATTTCATTTTTCTTAAATATAGCATATAGGTTTTCAGTATCCTGGATTCCGGGAAGGCTCCTATAGATTGACAGATGCATAAGCTTTATTCCATTTCCTTGAGGGAAAAGGTGAGTTTTATGTTTGGAAGATTTTTCATTTTTAAGTAGTAGCCATTCTCTTTCCTGTCGAGGAAACTTGGGTGGTTGATTGTCCTTTTCGCATGTTATTGCATGAAATCTCTTAGTTTTGCATTGCATGATTTTACTGGTTCTAGAGCTTTAAGTTCTTGAAAGATTGCTGATGGTTGGGGCACCAGTCTATGAAACACACCAAAGCATTCTCCACCCCATTCATGTGTTAGGATCATTGATGCTCCTTGATGAGGGTGTTGGGTAGTGATTGAGAAATAATACCGGTTTCTATGGCTAATGAGTTGTGCAGCAGCAACATCAACAGCATGAGTCACTGAGTTGATATTATAATTCTCAATTATAGGCATGATTAGCAACTTCAGACTTAAAGATTTTACTTAACAAAGAAAGTTAATTGTTAGGGTTCACGTTTGCCATACAGTGTCACCTATATTCATTCTTTGGCATATTCATGTATTACCATCTAGTATGGTCATCATAGTAATAAGGGATGCATAATCCTATGCTGTTAATAGCCTGTCAAATCAAGAACATAAGAACTGTGGCTATGCTTTTGTTCCTCTAAATAAGCCTTGTTATGTGACCATTACTAAATTCCATGTCTAGAGTGACTACCACAGAAACAATTCTTTATTTCTGCAATTAATTTTAACTTTTTTTTGTTTGCCTTCTGTTCTGACAGATCAGAGACAGTTGATCTTTAGAATGTGCAGATAATCCATACACCAAACACAATCCTACATGTGCATTTTTTAGATTTGATTGATAGCTTCCACCTCCTGTTCCTTCTTGTTGGCACTAAGTGGAGCTTATTCTGAGACTATTATATCATAATATATGAAATACTGGGCCTTTACCAATTCACAATCTGTAAACCATTAGAAATCATGGTAATTTCAAAGCTGAGCTCAAGAGGGTTGGAGCCTTGTGAGGTCAGAGTAAGCCCAGTATTTTTGTATTTGTATTTGTCATTTTACTCTTAAGTATAATCCTAAAGCTAACATCCCTTTTACCCATTAAATCTATTGTTTATTCCTTTGTTCCACCTAGATATCTCTTCATCCCTCGGTGCTTTCCCTCCTTTCCCATTCATATCTCCTTTCTATTTTTCTAGGATTTTGTGGGTGCTTCTAGGCATCCCCCTTTTGAGTTCTCGTGTTTTCCCATTCACCCCAAAGGAGACTTGGTGGAACATGAGTTGATTTGTAGCATATGGTATAGAAGCAGAAAGCTAAATGATTTAAATATTTTTCTTCCTTTAAGAGAATGATTGGGTTTGCAATTCACGGTATGTGCTTGCCCAGATTGTTATAAAAAAATTGGTTTGTTTCTAATTTTTTTTAGCACATATACTATAATGCACTTATTTAAAGAGACATCAGTGTTATATTTTATGTTATTGACTCAGTGATATTGCTAGGTGATAACAAAGTTCTGCTCAGAACGGATTGCCAAGTATGCATTTGAGTATGCATATCTTAAGAATAGAAAAATAGTGACAGCTTTGCACAAGGCTAATATCATGAAACTTGCAGATGGGCTTTTTTGGAATCCTTCCGGGAAATCGCAAAGAAATACAAAGGGATCAAGTATAATGATCATTTTTGATATCTACTGCATGCAACTTGTCTCAAAACCTGAGCAGTTCGATGTGATGGTAAGTCTTCATGCCTTAGATTTGACATTGGTTTCAGTTATTTAATACTTTAAAATGCTTTAAAGAGAGAGCTCGACATTTTATTTGCTCATCATCTATAATTCTCAATACAGCCGAAGGCAGAGAATCTTGCTTAGAAATTACTACTACTATAATATTTTAATATTTTATTTTATGGGATGAGAAACCTACAGTTTTTGAAAGCCGAGAGGTGTTCTCTTCAGTGAAGTTTCTTAACATTCTTTTCTTTGATATAATGGTGGAGACTTTTCCTTGATGTGGTTGTTCCTAACATTCAGTAAGAATGGGTCAAATTTCTTTCTATGTTGTGATTCTTATTGTTTTATGTCACTTTTGAAGAGTAGAGAGTAAAACTCTCTTATACAAGCATCTAAAAGCTGAATATGTTACAAGATTGAGTTTTTGCAGATTTAAGTAGTATTCATAATTCTGGCCTATATTACAATTACAAATAATGTACTATATCAGATTATCTCAAAAATGAGCTCATTGGCATAAATGCACAGGTTTAAGATATTTAAGGTCTTTTTCAAAGTAATCCAGTCATTTCGTCTTTGACCATCTCATTCGAGAAACTAGAATGAGAACCTTGACCACCTAAGCCATACCTAATCCAACGTCCTTATTTTAAGCCATTATATTGTCTAGATTTATCTGTGGATGTGTTCATGGTCCTGAATATCAAATATTTTTGAGAAATTCAAGTTTTATTCTATGGTGGAGCCAATATGCTTTGCATAGTGTAAAGTTGAAACTGGTATGCTTGCTGATAAATCACAATGTATGTAACCAGATCTGGAAATAGCAGTTATGCACTGGTGATGTACCTGAGACCTATCTTGAAACTTAGACTAACAATGAAGGTGAATTTCATGGTGCATAATGGGATCTGCAGATAGCAAATAATCTGCAAGGAAGGCTTATAGTAGTATTATAGGGTGTCCTCAAATCAATCAACAAGCTACTTGAACCTAATTCTTAAAGTATTGTTATATGCAGATATAACATTCTTATGATGATGCCATTGTGTGAATAAGGATGTTATGATTGTTAGATCTTTTCATGTACTGATGAATGCAGATGAATGCCACATCACATGCATTGGCCAATATAGATGATGCCATGCCAAATAAAAACTTTAATATGTGCTAACAGATGCATTCAGTGGTACACTGCAAGCCAGTGCTCTCCAAACTAGGATCAGGGAGGACAAAGGGCACTATTCAATTAAGCATAACTAATAGTCTAATAGCAGTAAAGGAGGTTCAATATTTGTCAGTGAAACACAAAAGAAGGTTTTTGATCCTTTTTTTTAATTTGAAAATATTGGGGTGGCTGTGCCAGCCCAACAAGAAAAACTTGGCTCCTATGTAAAACTCATGTACAGGTGACATGACCAAAATGAGAGGGTTTGTTCTAGGACCCACATCAAATACAAATTCTATGTGGGGATAATGCTTAAATTACGGTTATCTGTGGGGGATACCATTGCCATTGCAATTTGTCTTACCAGCACCTCTTTTAAGGACAATAAATGTCTGACCTACCTAAACTCTACAGTGCATGCACACATCATAATGCAGATTGAACAGAATCTATCTACTCAAAGCATTTATCACCCGCTATTACCACATGACCTCAATTTATTTTGCCAATCAAATGATTCTGCTCTCTGCAATGCTTCTCTATTGCACCCTTAATGCATTGATTGTTGCCTCCAGCGTTATTTTGTTGTCTATCTAATCAACAATTGATGGACTAACCATCACACTTCTGAGAACTACTTTTGTGAATTAACAGACATTTTTGATATAGATGAAGATGCTAATTTAAACATTCATTGACCCCTATATACCCACAATTATTTTGTAAACGTTGGACCCCTACCTTTTTGTCTTCTCTAGTATGGTAATATTTTTCCCACTAGTGGACAACAACAGTAACACGAATTTTGAGCAAAAACTTATGTCTGAATTGCATAGAAGGAAAAGAAAACAACATTTACTCTGTCAGGGAAGGCAAGTGCCCACAAGGAAATATGCTTTATAATTGACATTGTTACGGTTCAACAGCCAGCAAGCCTAATTATACTACAGTTGGTTACTAGGCAATGTAGAGTTGAAGGCTAGATTATTTGGAAGCGGGAGATATTTTTCCGTAGTTCTGCTTCTTTGTCACATCTCTCTCAGTGCCTGTTAATAGCAGAGCCCAGGGTTTACAAGTTAAACCAGATTGACATCTCTCCAAGGGAAGCATCAAGCGAATGGGGTGAAGTTATTACCACTCTTGCCAATCTTACAATTCTCGAGATGTATGATTGTGGGTTAGCAGGATCACTTCCTCCCTCCAGAGACAATCTCTCTAGACTTGTTAATATTTAGATGGAATTCACACTAATAAATCACTCCTATTTATGATGTTTATGATAAAAAAAATGAGACTATACTGTGACTACTATAACAAGAGATCATACAAAGACAAGTAGAAAAGAAGACACAAACTAAAGAACATAATAGAACACTTCAACCCACAATTATTTATATCTCCTGCATGTTTATAAATGGTATGTTTTCAAATAGTACGGTGATGGCTTTTCAGAAAAAGACAATTACTTTATGTGTTAAAAGATGATTTCATTCAACTCTCTTCGCAAACAATGATACTACATGGAATCCTTCCCAGATCTTAAAAACAAAAAATAAATTACACTTAAAGAACTCGCTTAAGAAGGGAGGTGGATCCCAGTTAAAACAGAGATGAATGCTAGTTGAAGAGGCTCACCCAGATCCCAATTCTTATAGATCATAATCGGATCATTGCTGTCTCCTTTAAAAGAAGCTCAGAAAAGAAAACAAAAAATGGGCCATAGCATAAATCATCACCATCATCAAGTGCAATTAGAAAGGTCATTAATTATGGTAGAAAAGAAGAAACCCCTAGCAAGGCTAGAAAATGTAGAATGGCATAAAGGATGGATAAGTGAAGCACAAGACAACTGGGCTTATTTAGATTAGATACAACAAAAAAATTGAAAAAAATGCAGTAGCAATTTAATTACGTAAACTCAATTCTTTAGAAGTCCAACTTCTTATAATATAATAAGATTTTACATCGCAGTAAGGCATTCAATAGAATAAAGTGACCCTATTTTGGAAGGCTTATTTAACAGGGTAGCAAAAATATAAAATCAAACTAGTATGTAATGGCTTGTTTAATAGAGGAAATAACTATTTAAACTCACAAAGCACATAAGTAGCTAAATTCTCCAAACCAAGAAGTCTGAGCTCATGAGGCATACCTGATTGATCACAACCAGCTCACTGTCAAGCCCTTTAACTACTCGGTTTAAGGGAACAATGCCTCCACGAACCGTGCATGTTTGGATCTTCAGCTGGTACTGTAAAACAAAACAACAAACATTTTATTCAAACAAAAGACAGATAGGGGATGGTAAAAAAGAAAAACTTATAAAGCTATGGCTGATCAAGATTCAAAGGAAGCATCAATTTCACTTCAATGAAGACATTTTCCTTAACTTCTTGATATTCAGGATGTTAAAAGAAAGATAAACGTTATTATTCAGCAACTATAGCAGATTTAAAAACCCTTAAAAGTAAATGAACAGTAAAACAAACACAGAAAGAAAATCAAATTAAATAAAAACAATCTTTCATTCTAAAATTCTAAAAAAAGAAGATAAATTAACAAAATTGTTTAAGTACTTACCCAGATTAACTTTTGAAGCAGATGAAACTTCCCTCTAGTTTTTCCCTCTCCACAACAAAAGTCTATGTTACAAAATGAATAACCAGAAACTGAGAAGAAATCACAGGAAGTTTATGTTCTTGGCCATGGCTGGACAAAAGAGGATCAGCCAAAATTGGAGATGAAAATAGTTAACTTCAAACCCTTTTTATGCTACTCACTCATCTCCCAATGACTAGTCCAGCAATAAATCTGCCTCACCTTGCAAACCCATCTCATCTGCAGGGAAGACTAGCCTTTGGGATTTGCAAAGTCTGCTGCTCATTCTGTTCTCTCACAGTGAGAATTGTAATAGTATTGCTTTTTTCTGTTTTTTGGAAGGCAATAAACAGATGGTTTGCAGAGCAACAAGTTGGGTGAGTGGGTATTGCCATCAGCATTAAGGACAATCTTATTGAATTCAGACCAGTTGTTCAATAAAAAATCAAACAAGAAATTCTGTTTACAGACAAAAAACAGGGCAGATCTGATAAATATTGACTGAAGATTTTTAGATCGTTTCCGTGACCGTTTCTTCCTGAAAAAATCCATCCCTGCTTCTGTGCTATTGGAATTTTTCATTGAAGAAGAATTGAGTCTACAATTGAGAGTGGGAATAGGCTGCCTGCATGTGGAGCCCTTGTAGAATGATACCAGTGGTCTCTTTCTCCTAAGAAATAAGTTGCAGGACAAATATGAAGGACAGGGACTTTCTAACTGATTCAACAAGGACAACCCCTGAGTACTTTGAGATACAGGTGTGGATTCCAACAAATGTACCATCTTCTTTTTCCTCAAATCTTATGGGTCTTTTTTTTAAGAAAACGCCTAAGAAAGCCCACCTGCTTTCAACACCAAATCTGTTTCAGTCTGCAATAAATCACTCCCTTCAATATCAACACAATCCCAAATTATTTAGAATTCCCGATTTGTCATATGTAAATCAATCCTATTATTATCAAATACCCAAGCCCATGTTGCAACTATTCCCCAAGTCCTAAAGCTCTCTTCTCAAAACACAGATCCACTGATCATAACCATCATTTGCAAGGGCTTAAGAAATCCAGAGACCCAGAAGAAAAAAACTTCATCTACTCAACGATCTGTGCCCAACCCAGTTGCCAAAAAGAATCAAACAGCCTACCCAATTCTTTAAACCCTTGAAACCCAAGGTAAACCACATTCCCAAGGACTGTTCAATAAGGTAGCTTACCCAAATCCTCACAGCATCGAAATCTTCATCCACAAGCCACCAATGGCTTGGATTCCTCTTTTTGGGTTTGTCTTGATCTTGTGAGATTGTTTTGTTAATGCGTGAGAACAACTTTCAGCTGACAAAGCAAAAAACAAACGAATGTAAAGGCCATGCATAACAGTCGATTCATAACGGTTATATCTTGAATGTTAGCTGTTTCAGTTTTTCTTCTGAATCATAACGGTCGCCTTTTTCAATCGTATTTTGCTTTAATCCTTCCTTCTGTCTGGAAAATGAACAAACGAGAAAAAAATTATTAAAAAATGTCCAATTAGATTTTTTTTAAATATTATTTACATTGGGCTCACACAGAATGGTCAGACCTAGCATTACCTTAAACATCATAAACATCACCAATTCCACCTTCCTTTGTAAATCTCTCAGAAAATTCATTTAGATCTTTTAGAAAATTCATTTATAAGATTCCTACCTTTCTTGGAGCTCTTCCTTTGTCAGGCCTTAATCTTTCTTCGAACAAATTAAATGGCAGCATTCCATCTACTCTAGGGAATCTCTCCCAAACTGCAATATCCCAACAACTAGGGAATCTACGCTCCCCAATTCTTTTAAATTGATTAAAAATAGTTTTAATTGCACTTATGTTTATAAAAGCAAATTACAACAAAAGTTGTGCCTACTAAAACCTAGATAAAACTAAAAACTATTCTATCTGATATGCAGTATATATCTGCTTTTATATTTGCTAAAACTAAAGCAAAAAAAGTTTATCTGCTACACATTCATGTTGGTTATATATTCCAATTTTAAAAACTTCGGACCACTTTTCTATACTATACACATCTCATTAATACATATTTGTGATCTCTTTGAACAACATTTTTTAAATTTTTTAATGGATTAGTTAGAAATTTGTTTGAAAGATTAAGGTTGAATATTGTAATAAAGTTGTTTTAGTGACTTATATATATTTATGGATGGTTGAAGTGATTTATATATATGGATAGTTGAGTATGTCTCAATTCATAGACTTGTATGTGTGCATTTGTGGATAATTGGGTGAATCTCAATCCATATAGGAAGGAGTATTATTTTTGGTTGGTGTTTCAGTTGGGAAATTAAGTGAATCTCAATCCACATAGGTAGGAGTATTATTGTGGATAGTGGAGTAAGTTTTGATTCAAATTTTGGTTGATGTTTTTTTTTGTGGACAATTGCACGTGTCTCAATTCACAAGAAGGATCTTGCACTTGTGAATAGACAAGTATGTCTTAATTCACAAGTATTATTGGTGATTTAGGATATTTTCTTGGACGAAAGTAGTTTGAGTTGTTTTAAGGAGGTTTGATGGTCAGCTAGGACATTTGCTTAGACACAAGTAGTTTGGGGTGTTCTAAGGAGATTTGGTGGTTAGTCAAGACATTCGCATTGACATCAGTAGTTTAGGGTGTTTGGATGAGTGAGAAGATATGGTGGAGATGCTTCTGTAAATTTTCAAATGGGCTGCAATAGTCAATTCATGTTGCAATATCTATGTTCTTTCCTTTTTTTCTTCTTTTTTATGTAAACCTCAAGGGGGTTTTGGAAAAATTAAGGTTTACATGTTATAATAAAGCCACCTTAGTGACTCAATTTTAGCGTTAAAGTATTAATTTGTTGGGACTTAGTTTATGATAGGTATTTTAGGTAATTTTTTGGAATTTATGAGAATGAAATGCTTTATAATCATTTAAACAATATATTATAAAACCTTGGAGAACTAATAATACATTATTAGTTAGATTTTTTATTGTTGTGAAAATGTAGATGCTCTTGAATTTTCTAATATAGTTGAACCTAGGACCTCCCATTTTCTATTAGGGTGCTCTACCACTAACAAACTAGCCCTTTTGGTGGCTGGTTCATCTTTGGTTCAATAGTGACTCATTTTCTAACACCCCCCTTGAGCGACAATATAATTGCTTAGGGACCCTAGTTTGGCTTGGCTCTACTAACTAGAGCTCTAGTACTATTTAAAAAAAAATCAAGGACCAACTAGGAGTCAAACCTAGGACTTCTCATTTACTATTAGGGTGCTCTACCACTAAGCTACCAACCCTATTGGTGATTGGTCCATCTTTGGTTATGGTCTAAATCATTTTCTAATATTTTCAAGTTTACAACCAAGGTCGATTTTTTGCTTCATAGGAGCAATCAAGAACCATGAATATTAAAATCAACATCATGCATTTTGGTGCAATACAATGTGTCATAAAATTTTGTGACCCTTGGGAGTAACCACCCTCTTTTATTATTGACCTTCAAACTGGTTAAAGGGATTTATAGTAGGTGGTAAGGGATACCATAGGTAGAGCATGGTAATAAATTCAAACCCTTCCTCCTTTTACATGATATATTAGATTCATTTATTGCTATTTGTGTAGGGTGATTTGTGTAGGTAGAGCAACAATTGAAATCCTTAGTAGTAGCAATGCAGTATTTTATAAGATAAATTATATGCAATATATTTAAAAAAATCTTAATTCCACTTTGAGAATTTTTTATTTTAAAAGTTTGTGTAATAACTACCCTTGGTTACTACCAGTTTTTTAAATCAATTTAATTGCATCTTAAATATGATCGTAATTTATCAAGAAACTTCTTTTCTAACAAAAGTGCTACAACCCTTATCAAACAATAGCAATGGTAGCAAATTTATGCCACAATCTTATATTCTTGCACTACATAGAATAAGCTCTCATATCACGAAAAACCCCTGGACCCAATCTTATTCCTTGTAGGTTTGATTTGAAATGGCTCTACCTACAATCTTATATTCATTCAAGTGTGTCTTAATTCATGAGCATTATTGGTAATTTACAATATTTTCTTGGACACAAGTAGTTTGGGGTGTTTTGAGGAGGTTTGATGGCCAGATAGGTCATTTTCTTATACACGAGGAGTTTGGGGAGTTCTAAGGAGATTTGGTTGTCAGTTAGGCCTAGACATGAGTATTTTAGGGTGTTTGGATAAGTGAAAAAGATATGGTGAAGATGCTTCTGTAAATTTCCAAATGGGCTAAGTTATAGTGATTACAATTATATATGAGAAGAATATATGATATTAGTACATTATAATTAGTGATTACAAATATTATTTGTCAAACTAGAGAAGTGGTCTTGGTCTTAGTACATTATGGACGCTAAATTTTTCCACATAAATAAAATAATATTTTTTTATAGAATAATATAAATTTGATAATTCTACTACAAATTATAGGAAAAAATTTGCACTTTCAAAAAAAAGACATCAAAAATGTTACTGTATGAACCCAAATGAACCCTTGAAAGTTCTCAAAATGAGAAATTTTCAACATCTATAAGAATTTGTAATTGTTTAGAAAAAAACACCAAATTCAAAAAAAAATATGCACCACTATGAAGCTCATGAATTTTTACTCCAACTAAAAAAAATCTTGCAAAATAGAGCATTTATGATCTATAATAGAGCCTGCAATATTTAGGGACCAAAACCAAAATGCAAATAGAGTAAGAGATTGGTTGGGGGAGGGTGTTGACGTCAGAAAAATCAGCAAACAAAATATGCTTAAGATAGCCAAAATATTCCTTCAACCACAAAATCACTATTGATTTCTCAGAAACAATTCTTAAAATTATTAAACCAATTTTTTGTTGTTTGTAAATGTTGTACGAGAAACATAAGTGGTTATTTTGGTAGAAAAGCATTTGGCGACAAATATTTTTTATTGCTAGTGGTAAGGCTATCAACTAGCTTAGATTCTTGAAAATTAGTGGGTCAAATACATTAGCTACCACATGTCACTTGATGTGCAACTCTTACCCTACTACGACAATTTTGTGCAATGTATGAACCCCTATTGAAAATCTATGGTGTCACATCCTCATCAAAAGGACGATATTACATGAATATTGAGTGGTCAATGAAACAAATAAAATAATAAAGAAAAATTGGATGAGGTTGTGGCATTTTGTACCAATAACCCAACAAGCATAAGGCATCATTTATGGAGCCATATATCACTCCTATGACAAGAGACAACTTGCAATAAATGGGAATGGTGTGGGTATGCTATGGAATTGTCACAAAATCAATAAGCATGGAATTTCACCTTTTTTTATCATAAGAAATTTTTAGGGAAATGATGAGGTATAAAACATAAGGAAAGAAAAGAATTTACGATCATCCATAAATCAATATTTTTGGGCTTTGTTTTAGGGAGTAATGCAAAGGAAGGCAGGGAGAAAGGGTTGAATAATATGGAGGAATGAAGAGGGATGGTGCCAATGCAAGAACCATGTGAAGGTATGGACATCCATCAATACTAAGTGATTGGCATAATGGTGTCCCTCCCTTATTTACTACTCGTGCTTGTAAATATTCATGGGTTTTTGGAAATAAAAGTTTGAGAGAAGGAAAAAAGAAGAGAGGATAGGAACAAGTGGGATCAAGAGAAAAGATTGTAGGTTGGTGAAATTTCAGACCTCGCAACCTTTCTCAACATCCTCCATGCTTGTGCTATGGTGAGAGCTTGTGGTCAAGTGATGGTTGTTCGTTAAAACAGAAGGATGGATGAAATTTGTTAGGGGCAAGGCATGGGTATGCAAATAAGAGAGAGTTTTTATTATCTCCTTTAAATCATGTTCAAAGTCTAGTTCAAAAGGAGATAGTGGGAGAAAGGCGTGAAAGGGAATGAATATGACATTTGAGTTGTGATGAGTCTTGAAGGGAGAAAAGTGTGAAGTGGTGCTTTCATAGAAATTTTTGTTACACTATAAGCACATTATTATGGTGAAAATGTTGAGTCTCTAATGGTTGCAAGCACTTCCTCAACTAAAACATCTATCATTGCATTGATATTATTGTTGTGTATGCCAAGATTCAACCCATTGCCCTCATATCCAAATACAAGATGGATGAGAAGTAATGGTTGTTTCCCCATCCCATGAACCCTCTTTGGAATTTTTCTACCTAAGAGACTAGCATTTGATGTGCTCCACTCTTTTTCATGGTCTCATGCATCAAGAAAGTCAAGAATCATTGCATAAAATTATTATGTAGAATAGCCCCAAGAGTCGAGAGATCATGGAGAGGATCTGTAACTTCACTAGAGGTTGACAACAATTCCATTGGACTGTCAAGTCCTCTTCTTCTCCAAACCTTTTATGGTATCAAATCACATGGGTATGTAACTCTCAATATCTCCTTGTCTCTCATCTTTTTTTTGTGGATTAAAAATAAAATGAGGGATTAGTTATTTCAATGATTGGAGTTGAGATAAACTACTTTATCTCATTCTAAGAATATGATTTTTGGTTCCATATGTTTACAAACTATTTAGGGATTTAAAGATTTTATGCCAAGGAAACAATAATAAAATATTTAATAAAATGGCTAAATTATATCTTTATCATTATATAAACATAAAAACTTCAACCATGTCCCTATTTAGGAAGTGATCAAAAGATTATATCCAACCCTTATGATCTATTAAATGAATAGTTATGGCAGCAATAAGGTGTTTAGGATGTTAAAATTCGTGCATGTATTTTGTCTTGATTTGTATGAATTAAAAATGACTATTACAAAAGTGGTTACTTTAGTGAAAATTCATATGGTATAGTTGATATCGCATGGGTTTAGACCATATTTTAGAACAAAATTGGTTTTAAAAAAGAAATGAAAGAAAGGTCTCTAATCATGAATGTTAGATTATTTGGTAGGTGAAAGAATCGAGTTTGGGAGAAATTTATAAACCAAGAACTTATTACAATCAAGGGTTAATCATTCGAATAACTTTATGTTGTGTCTTAAGGGAAGTAAGATGGCAAAGAGTTATAAGTCAAATATTTATTTATAATATAAACTTATTTAATATGAACCCAAAATAAAATATAATTAATATGAGCTATGGCCTATAGTTGCACAATAATTTAAGGGATTAGGATTTCCTTTAGTGGTACTAGAACCACACAGTATTAAAAATATTTTAAATATTACAACTTGATATTATTGGTAATCCACTTTGGATTTGAGGGTAAAAGCATAATAGGACTATGCAATTTCTATCAACCTCTTAAATATTAGAACCTTGATATGGAAAGTATTATATGGCTCAAGGAAGAATATTATAACTATAGGGAACCATAATTTTATTGCTTACTACATGGAAGGTAACAAGTGTTTAATTTTATTATGTTGTTGAAATTAAGTTAACAAATAATCCTACGAGATTTTGTTATCCAACATCTCTTGATACCAAGTGTTGCTGTAATTAATTATTTAATTACAGTTTATTAAGTTTACTTAGGTAATAATTAGTTTACTTAATTAATAAGTAAGCTTTATTTAGTTGAGTTGTTTTTAGGTCAACATTAGGGTTATGCATACATTGCTTTTATAAAGCAATTCATCTCATTGTAATTTCTAAAATTCTGAATATATCAATTTGCACATCTTCATGCAAAGCTTTTGATTTTTTCTGTTTTTCTCTTCTGTGGAAGGATTTTCTAGTTTGCATGTTTGATCTTGGTTTCTAACATGGTATCAGAGCCTTGATATGCAATCCCTTCTCAGATTTTGGAGAAAATCATTGCAGAGCACGTTCAGGGTTCCTTGAGGGTTTCATGCCTTGAGTTCATTTATGCAACGTTTTGGATCATATCAGGTATCTCCATTGGATTCAGAGCATTGGAAAAAGTCAAGATTGGCTTTTATTTTTCTGATTTTGGTAATCGTTGAAGAAATCTGTGAGGGTTTCAATCTCGGTGATTTTTTGCAAGCTCTAGGGGTAGCTGATTTTTTGGGGCACTTTGGGCTCAAATGGAGGTCACCATCGCGTTCACAGCAGCCAAAAACTCTAGGAACGACTATCAAATTGTTGATTTTGCAGCAGTTGGTTTCTGAGGCAACATTGTTTTTCCATGGAGGTCGTACGGCCTCCCCAGCACGCTTCATGAGACCAAATTTCTTGAAAATCATGCAAAAAGAATCAAAAAAGCACATCAATTCTTGCATGGCCAGTGCAAAAGGGAACCGCCATCGAGCCACCAGGTGGCCACCCAACGACCACCGCAGCCAAATCCAACTGCCCTCCTCTGCCAGCCCCCCTGGGCTCCTCCAGCATCCGTCGGGGTCATATGGGGGACCGGGTGCTATGTGCCCAGCCCCTGGCCACCTCCAGCCTACGTTGAGGTCACATGGGTAACCAGGGGATCCGCCCCAACCCCCAACCCCCAACCCTCCAACCTTTGGTCATGCATAGGACTAGGGGCCCTCTTTTTTTTAGCCCTCTAGGCGCCTGCAAGCCTTATTGTCCTTCCTGAAGAAACTTTCACTAAATCGGGCGTAAATTTTGCATACGATACCATTTTTTCGCAAAAAAGATACCATTGGAAAGCTAATTCCAATCTTGATTCAGTGGTGAAGGTGGCTTTTCTAGATTTTTCTCCAATTTTATTTTGCAGGTCCTTGAACTCAGATGTTGTTGTTTTCACTCCAAAGGGCATATCTTTTGACTTGGTGATCCTTTTTTCGCCATTCTCATAGCATTGGAAAGCTGGTTCAATCCTCTACACAGATCTCAGGTCCATTATTAGGGAGGAAGTTGTGAAATTTGGTTTGTGCATGAACTCATTCTTGTTTTCTTGCACTAGGTTTACTAATTCTCTCCCGTTTATGCATGTTTAGCATTCTCTCCTTTTGCAATCATTGGGTATTGCAATAAATGAACTGATATAAAGTTCCATCAGGGGTTTTCTTGCATAATAATCTAATTCTAGAGTGTAGTTGCACTTTGATCTCCATCTTTATTATTCATGACAACTCGCATGGATTGTATCTAGTTTCTTAGTTTCTTTTGGCCACATCTTGCTCTTGCTTGATACATATCAGATTCACATCAGTTCACACTTTAGATTGAGATCCTATGGTTATTGATCCACATTGGGTCACATCTCAGTCTAAGGGCCACTAAATTTATGGTTATATTTCAGAATCTTCATGGTACTTGCTCCTATGGATCAGTTTTAGTCATAGTTTGGCATCATCATTGAGATACATGGCTTCCAGATTATTTCATCATATCATTCCCTCTTATGGGGCGCATCATTTTATCTATTGTTGCTTCATAGATTCCATGGTTGTTTTCATTTGTGAGTTTTCCAGTGTTTCGTGGCATCGGGTCTACTGTTGATTTTTCATGATTCCTTGAGTCAATCAGTGACTATGATATGGTTTCAGTAGTAAACATAAGTATCTTTCCTTGCTTGTTGGATTCAGGTTCTAGTGTTACTCCATAGTGTTCTTCCAGTGCTTCTTTGTAGCAGGTCATCACATTGAGGGGGGGTCTGTCCCACTGGGTTTTCTCCTCTTTCTCTTTCATTGCATTTGTACATGGGTACCTAATCATGGCCTTGTTTTCGGGACCCATTCATGCTTTCTTGCATTCATCTTAGTTTTAGGTGCATGCTTTTTTAGTCTCCCTAAGTTGCACTTAAGGGAGGGTGTTGGTGTAATTAATTATTTAATTACACTTTATTAAGTTTACTTAGGTTTTACTTAGGTAATAATTAGTTTACTTAATTAATAAGTAAGCTTTATTTAGTTGAGTTATTTTTAGGTCAACATTAGGGTTATGCATACATTGCTTTTATAAAGCAATTCATCTCATTGTAATTTCTAAAATTTTGAATATATCAATTTGAACATCTTCATGCAAAGCTCTTGCTTTTTTATGTTTTTCTCTTTTGTGGAAGTCTTTTCTGGTTTGCATGTTTGATCTTGGTTTCTAAAACCAAGTATTGTTGACCATCACGGTTATAGTTAGTATAAATAAATTACCTAGTCTATGAACTAGACTATCATAATAATATGGGGTTGCGCAATAGATTAAATGAGATTATAAGATCAAGAATATTATTAATGGTTTATGTGTTCATATATTGGTCCAATATATAGTGTTTCTAGCTTTCTTAAGTAGGATTCATGCATTGATTAAACTAAAAACAAGCTTATAAATACTATCGGATTTCCTTCAAAGATATTCATTGACCCTGTGAGTATAAAAACCTCAATATTGAATCTAATATATAAATTTAAAATGGAAATGTTTTCCTATGGGTTTATGTGAACCAAGGTAATTTCATGTTGAGTAATGAGCCTAGCCCCTATGTTGATAAGAAAATCCTTGGGAGAATCAAGTTGGTTTATGAATAATAATGGATGGAATTGATTGAGGACCTCAATATTATTCAAGGGGAGAGTGTTATTGTATGGGTTGCTCATCTAATTGAACGGAATTAATAATGACACCTTGGTTATGGGAACCTATGTGTAAGTCCTTGAGAGACCTTGTGAGGAGAACTAATTATGACTTTGATCCATTTGGAAGTGGGTACATAGGTGGTCCTTGGGCGAAGGATGTCCCTGTGACCTCAAGTTTGTAAGGGGAGCATATAGGGGGGAATGATTCCAAGGGTTGGAGTTGTTCCTAATTGGTTTGACATTTCCTCCTCCATAAGCTTCAATTTGAGCTTGAAATGGGTACTAGATGGATATTAATGAGTTAAGGTAATCTAATTACTTGTGTTTAATGCAAAATGTGTTTTTGAATAGTAAGTTGAATGAAGTGAATATAACTGACTACTTTCTAGTCGGTATTTGTCTATGTGCACATATTGAGTTCAAGCCATCTTGTGTTGGTCCAATGTTATTCTTATGTGTTTTTGTAATTCAACTCTAGACCTATAAGAATCCATGTATAGGCTTGTGGATCTATTGATTGCAATATTTATATAGGTCTCCTAACTAATATTGTGAATCATGTTATATATGACCCACCCAAGTGTGAACCTACATGGTATTTGAGAAATGATAGGTAATTATTGGACTATGCCAATGATTAATGTCTAGGCTACTACTAAGGATTACCTGACATTCACCTAGTTTATGGAGGTAGATTTCTAAAGGCTACAATGGTTATGATACAATAATAGTTAGTAGGTTATCATTGGACCATGCCAATGGTGAACTATTTTTGTATATTTTGGATTATCCGACATTCACCTGGTTCATGGAGGTGGATTTCTAGGGGCTATCCGAGATTTGATATGATAATGGTTGCATAGGTAGTTATCGTACCATGTAGGTAATAGTAACTAGAGCTAATCATTGTGTTAGGAGGGTACATTAGCAATCACATGTAGCACAAGTAGTTACCCTATCATGCAAGTAACGGTAACTAAAGCTAACAGTTGTACCAAGGGAGTACATTGATAGTAATACATAACACGAGAGTGACCAATGCCAAGTGTTACCTGAGATTATGAATAAGATAGATGACAATATCACTTAGGTTTGAAGGTGATATATGTTAGAAGCTACTTCTTGGACTAGATGGACAAACTTGTTGTCAATGGCCTATAGGTGATTGGAGTTGGAATCCACTAGGGTGGATAGGTTCACTACTTGTGGAAAAATTTGGGATGGACAATGGACCCACGATGTAGTATGGGATGCATTGAACCCCCTTCCTGATTGTCAAATGGTATACTTGGCCTTGTTGGATTGAGGATGGACCCTTGGTGTTGTAAGGGATACACTGAATCCTCTTCCTAGTTGTCCAATGGTGTAGAAGACCAAAGGAAAGGATGGGACCCATGGTGTAGTGCACAATGCACTGATATTCCCTTTTTCTATTCGGGATGCACTTAGGGAAAGTGTTAGTCAGCCATTATGGATGTGCTAGCCAATCACTGTGTATATGTGATGTGGCTGGAGCTAGTCACTATTGTAATTGTGATATGTGTATAAGCCACTCACTAATGTAATTTTGATATGTGTATGAGCTAGTCACTAATGTAATTGTGATATGTGTATGAGTCAGTCATTGTTGTACTTGTGATGTGCAAATGAGCCACACACATTTGTACTTGTGATGTACATATGAGTTAATCACCATTGTTCTTGTAGTTTGTGTATGATCCAAATATTTTTGTACTTGTGATGTGTGTATGATTCAGTCACTATTGTACTTATGCATGTATGATCTAGTCACTATTGTACTTGTGATGTGTATGAGCTAGTCACCTTCTATATATGTGATGTATGCTCGAGGCATTCATTGTGTATGTAATAGTGGGATTATAGAATGATATGACCCCTTGTGTATTTGTGCATGTTTGTACACTAAGGATTGGTGATGTTTGAAATGAACCCAACACTTGATGGAAAATTAATTATTATATTATATTTAGACTAAGTTGATAGCTTGCACTTAATTAATATTCATGGTTAATGGTAAGATCAAAGATCCCATACAAGAGGAGAGAATGAACTCCTCTAACATTGGTAGGTGAACTATGAAGCCTCTGGTTTACTACAAGGGGATACATAGGTAGGGTCATCATGAACCTTCAAGGTTCACGTCTAGGTCTAGGGATGATCCCAACGGTAGGAGCTTAGCACTTTTGAATGTAAGCATAAAAGTGGTGATGTTGAGTTGTCATCTCCATGGTGAATGTAGGGGTCTTAAAATCAACACTTCTATTTTAGATGGAAGATGTTTAGTCGGTTAAGTGGTAGTTGTTGTGAACAAAAAATTAGCACCCAAGGGGTGGATTTTATATATAGATTCTTTACTTTTTAAAAAATTATTAAAAAATTAAATAAAATTATATATTTAAAAAACTTGTGCAACCTATACCAATAAGGAATTAGTCTATGTTAGCACTTGTGCACATAATATTTTGTGGTATGATCCATATGGCCAAGGGTAATATTTTCTCTAATGGGCCAATACAAAAGTGTTTGATTTTGATGAATTGATAGTTGTTCCTTAGGATCTTAGGCCTTTTAGATGCAAAATAGCGGCCAAATTTGATCCAAAATCCTCTAAAAACTTAGCTACCTTTTGGATGTGGCAATAACCTCCCAAGCAGCAAATTTTTTTGTGGCAAATAATCTCCAATTGGCTAATAGTTAAAATTTGGGAATCAAATTTTGTGTAATAGTTCAAGCTATAAGGTGACTTAAATCACCACAATTTTACAGAAAATAAAAATTAATTCTTATTTAAATCCCTAGAACATTTATTTTATTAAAACATTAACTCAAAAATTCACCATAGAATTTGATACATGATTAGATTAGATTCGCCTAAATTTTATAATTTATTGTAGAAATCTAAATTAATTCACCAATAATATATCATAATTGTTAGTTAATTTAGGGCCATGTCACCAGTATTTGGCTGTAACCATTAATTATTAATATAATCTAACAACCCTTTTTGCATTCCACGAGGTAAAATATACATGCAATTTGTAATGCTCACAAGGCCCAAAATTGATTTTGGATCATTGATCTGAATGGAGATCAACGATCTAAAATAAATTTCGGGATTCATGAGCATTACAAACTACATGTACATTTTACCAAGCATGGAATACAAAAGGGTCATAAGATTATATTTTAAATCAATAGTGGCAACTAAATATTATAGATTCTATCCCTTAAGTGAATTCATTTATTTTTAAATTGAAGGTTTTTCCATGGTAATTAGTTAATTTTCCTATAATTTTCCAAGATTCGCCAAGTTTTTCTATAAAATTGTGTTGATGTAAAAAATGTCAATAAAACTAATATTTTTTCAAAAAAAAGGGAAAGATTCACCAATAGAAATCAATATTTTTTCCAGAAAAATGAAATATTCACCAATATTTTATATCTTTTTTTAGGGGGAGTTATTAAAGTTATCATTGCTCCCAAATTTAAATCCTTAAATGCATAATGATTAAATGTATCAATAATACATAATATATAAGTGAGGTATTTATTATATAGGCAAGGTAAGAGGATAAGGATATCACAAGATATGACATGATACACAAAGATACAAGTATCCTAAGTAAACTAATCTACACTAATGTGAATAGAACTTAGGAGGTGAGATAACTAGGTAATATCCCTATCCACACCAATAAATGTTAGTTATGATACTTTGTTTTATGACTTGGTATATGGAAGTGACTTGCTATTACTAATTTTGGATCAATTAAATAGAATGATTTTGGATAGTGGAAAAAAATTCCTTTTAGGTGGTGCCTATTAGATTGATTGGCTACCCCAAATTAAATATTTTCTAATTTAAGTTTATTTTTTCTCTTTCCTTGCCAAGAAAAGTTAGATATGTTTATTGGACAATTCCACTTGGTCTCAATACTACTACCCTACTCGATTCTCACATTCTACTTTCTAATTCTTGAGTGTGGAGTCCCTTTCTATGTGAGTGTGTGATGTAAAATATGTGTATCAGAAAGATAAAATTAACCACACACCAATGAAACATATTACATTAATGAAATTGAAATAACAAAACCAGCTGCTATAACTATTCATTCAAAATCGTTTCATTGTCCTCTATTCTCAGGGATCTTTTAATTCATGCTCTCATATTTATTTAGGTGTTGCAAATGAATTTATCATATGGAAAACTAACAAACAAGAGGCTATATAATGAAATGCTAGACTATATGCCTACATCTACATGTTTTTGGTATTTTGATTGCAATGTTAAATGATATGATATACTGTTGTTGTATTCAAAATGATGCTAAGGTGATTGATGTGATGAGATGTAAATCTAAATTAAATGTTGTATGAAAATGCAACAACTAAGATGCTGAAGCTAAAATTGCCATGATAACACTAATATGAAATAAATGCTAAATGCTAAACTAAAATACTATGCAGATGCTCTCAAAATGCTCTCAATTGCTCTCAAATTGCTAAAATAATTCTCGCAACATAAGTTTATGATCAAATCCTTGTTGAAAAGTTGTAGAATGATCTCTTGTTTATAGATTTTTCCAAGCCTTGGATGAGGTGGCAAAGATGGATGGTCGAGATCGTGATTTGAGAAATCAATAGTGGAGCACAAAGAGGTTGGAGGAATTCATGGAGGCTGCTCCATTTGGAAGGGCAAACATCCAAGGGTCAAAGAGCATCAATTAGAAAGAGGTGCCATGTGTCTCCAAGGAGGTTAGGAGGTTAAATGAATATTTCTAATTCAGAAATTAGAAATAAAAGAAATCATGTGACATGTGATGACTTGGAGGGTGAGTTGGAGGAAGTTAGGGAATTATGGAGAAATGTGACAAATTTGAATTAAAAATTCAAATTTAATTTAGGAAAGAAAATAATCAAATAACAAATTATTTAAATTTTTCTATTTAATTAATTCAAGAGGGAAGATGATTTTCGAATAGAAGAATTAAGAGGTAAACTATAAAAATAAAATTTATCAATTTATTTATATAAGTAGAAGAATTAAGATTAATTAATTAAATCACTTGTATTTAATTGATTTGTGCTCTAGCCTATTTTTATGTGTATACATTTTTCCCCTCTTTAAAGTGATGTGTGTAGACACATTACCTCAAAGAAAAACTTGTCAAACCATGATGATAAAATTTTTGACATGCCCCAGACGTTGATTTTTCAATGATAATTGATGTATGCCCCCTCAGGAGATAAATAGAGGAATTTTTGATTTTTTTTGATGATTTTGAAACTTTCAGCATGCGTCAATGATTTATCTCCCGAAATTTATAATTGAACCGGCCACAGTGCTAATTAGTTGATTAAAGGCCCATTTTTGAAAAATAAAATAAATCCATGCCACTTAATTACCCACCTTAACAATCCCTTTAATAGGTTAAAAGTGAAAAAGAAGCTCATTTGTGTATTGATAATTTGAAATTTTGAAAAAGATTGAACAACTTTGAGCACTCAGAGCAAAATGGTGATCTTGATTCAGACTCATTGATTTGAGCGTGTGCGACGACACAATCATCCGACAGCGTACGGACCTCGCGTATGAATCTAAATCCTCTCTTTGTGAATTTTGAAATGATTTTCTCGCATTTTTTGAATTTTTGAATTTTTGTGTTCAAATATTTTAGTGCATCCATGGGATAGAATAGTGCACGAATGACCTGTTTTAGCACATTGATTTAAGGATTTAGTGCATACATGACCCAATGTAGCGCATCGGTTAGAAGGTTTGGCGCATAGGTTTACTAGATCTTAGGTTGGATAAAGTAGCACATCCATGTACTGGAGTAGCTCATCCATAGGATTAGTGCATGAATCAACTGTTATAATGCATCGGTGTGAGACTTTGGCGCATACATGAAATTAGCGCATTTGTGAAATGTAATGGCGCATAGATCAAGTTTTCTAGTGCATTGGTGTTTTAGCGCATAAAAGTGTTGTTATGGTGCATCCATACTAGAATAAAAGATTTTTGATATTTCTCCTTGATTGTGATGTTTTTTCGATCGCGTCAACTTTTGAGTTGATGTTGATTGATGATGTCAATAGATTAGGTGATGATCGATCTCATGATGGGTGAGATTCGATGATTGATTAATGATGATTGTCCTCATGATAAAAAAAGGATCAATGATAGGTTGATTGATTGAGCTCATAATAGGTGAGGTGCTTTGATAGATTGATGGGTTGATAGGTTGATTGCTTGATTTGATATCCATCTGATTTTGTGATTTTTGATGATGATAGGAGAGTGATTTAGGAGTACTGATGTCTTAGGATCGATTCTCGAAGGTGTGGGATATGATCCCATAGCTGGTGCAGGCTGACATGGATGTGATTGAGAGATGTAGATGGTGCTATTTGATTCATATGCCCTAGGTTGGGATTAACCGAGCACTACTGACAACATTAGTAGAGAGGTGGCATAGAAACCACAACACTTTTCACCTGGCTATTGGAAAGATGAATGTGACACCAGAGGATGTATATCGGATTCTATGGATTCATGTTGTTGGAGAGGTAGTTGTTTATGATGCCACTGAGTAGGGAGGCACAAATGCATTACAAATGATCTTTCATGATGACCATATCAGTGGGTATGAGCTGCCTTGGCAGGAGTTATTTGAGAGTTATGCCCCATTACCTTCTGTACTTGCCAATTTTGTTGGTGGTTTCTTATGTCTCAACCATAGGTCGAAGGGACTATTTGTTGGCTAGGATCATACATTAAAGTAGATGATTCTACAGGGTACCCGATATGCTTGGGGCTCATGCATGCTTGCCCATCTTTATCATGACCTTCATCAGGTAGTTTACCTTGGAGCAACCAGGCTATCTGCAAGAGTCACATTACTATAGATTTGGGCATGGGAGAACATAGTTGTTACCCAACCAGTTGCAGATAGGTTTCAATTGATTGGGAGGCCTTATGTTTATGGATATAGTGGGTCAGTTGTCCAACATAAGTTAGGAAAACTGGAGTATTGGAGATGGGTGTTGGGTGACCTCGATACTGTAACCTAGCGACCATACCTAGACTGCGAGCAGTGGGTCGAGGATCAACTAGAGATGCCCTATGTATGTATTGCCAGATTTTTGATTGGGCAGACAAGGTTTATCATTGAGAGGTTTATGTTGGGTAGAGTACACAGACAATATGGGAGGGTGCAGGGCATGCCTCAGGGAGTATCTCACTATGCACGCACACACCAAGATATACCAGATTGAGGGCCCCTCTTGTCCTATGATGCAACATATCAGAGTACTTTAGTTTGTAGCCAATGGCATGGGATTATCATCCTGAGATCACATATGTCGTCATGTTAGATGAGTACTCTCAATATTTTTTCACACATCCATTTCCTAGATTATCCAGTCTAAATGAGCTAGTGCCAACATTGGATGATGATGAGGAGAGGGCACCCTGACATACCCTGACATAGGAGAGGTAAAGGCGATGGGGATGAGGAGGAGAGAGTTGATGGTGGGGATGGAGGAGGAGACATAGATGGTGGTGGTGGAGGAGGTAGATCATTCAATGTGAGGGACATGATGATACCTTATCGTTGGAGATCCTTTGTGGTTGCAACACAACAACATGTATAGATTGGGGTGCCCTCATAGCTACAACAGGCACAGATTGTCACCCTGCAGACATAGGTACAGACCTTGCAGGCACAGTTGGCTCAGGCCCAGGGGCAGGTTGCAACATTACAGGGATAGGTATAGACACTACAAGGTCAGCTAGCTCAGGCCCAGACACAACTATAGGCAAAGGGACAAACATAGGCCCAAATTTCCACTTTGACGACAAAGAGGGATGCAGCCAGATGGAAGGGAGAGTAGGTGATGGCTATAGTTGATAGGCTCTAGAGAGTGGCTAAGGTAATTGGTACAAGAGATATTGTTAGAGAGTTTTGTGAGTCTTCCAGGGAGGTAGAGTATTACAAAGGTAGATATTATCAGGCAGTGACTGCAAAGCGTCGGGTTAGCTATGCTCGGTCACGGTCTAGTCGGACATAGTCTAGGACCACTAGTAGGGGTGTTACTTAACCACTTCTTGGGGATCCACTAGGCGGTGCTCCAGGGGCAGGTCTATCAGGTGCAAGGGGTTTAACCGGAGGATCAGAGAGACCCATGACATCTGGGGGGAGCACCACAGAGCCTTGAGGTCACTCTTGATATATTGTTGAGACATTATACATTGATTCAGAGACATTTATGATATTGCCACATTTTTGATGTTGTATCTCTTCTCATTTGGATATCATTTGTACACTTGACATTATGATTATTTTGAGATTATATGATATGTAGTGATGATGATTTTGATCTACATGTGTTTACATGATGTTTTATTATGATGGATGCTTATATGATGGATGCATTTATGTTCTATGTTCTATATGTTATGCAATGTATTATGTATGGATGTAGTAATGAGATGATGTATGATTCTATTTATTATGATGTACGAGATGGATACAGTTATGCAAATTTTATGATATGCACTATATTTTTGTATTTTTCACATGTTTATATATGACCTAAATGTAAGACCAAATGTATGTTATGGATGAATATATGGATGACGATAATATATGGATTTATGATGTCATTATGAATGATGTTATATGTGGATGGATGAAGGGGTGAATTTATTATAGCATGTATGACTAGATGGTTTATGAAAAGTGATAAATGGATGTTGATGGATGCATGATGAATGATTTAGGAAAAATGATTTCTTTTGGATTTAATGATGCAAATATATGATCTAAATGTGTGAATGAGTGTGCAAATGGCTTACTTTTGGATATGATAAATACAAATGTATGGATATATGATAATGCATGGATGAATGTGTGAAGGATTATGATAATGAATGGATGTATGATGAATGCAAATAAATGACCTAATTGTATGAATGATTATGTAAATGGATTATGATGATGTCTGGATGATTGTGATAATAAATGTCCATATGGATGGTCTATGTATGAATGAAAGAATGAATTTATTATGATACTGATGTATGATATGAATTATGAATGATGATATTATGGATGATGCTTTATTTTTGTGTCTATGCAATGCAATGCCAATGTGTGATGGATGCGAATATGTGATAGATGCATGGATTGGTGGACGATGATGCTTTTCTTTATAATGCAACTACCATGATGGATATATGAACGAATGCATGATAATACTTTCTAATGATATGATATGGAAATGAAAATGAATGATTGTTTTGTTATGCCAAGTGTACTCAATATTTTAATGAGAAATAACATCATGTTTGAGAGTTGTCAGCCTTGGAAATATATATAATACAAATGTCATACTAATATGAATGAAATTTTATCTTAGCCATGCAAATGTTGCAATATGACTTATTGTGCTTGGTATCATCATTGAGCATTTGATTATGTTGAAAGTTAGTACAAAAATTGATGGTCTAATTAGACCATGATGACCTGAGTAAAACTTCCATACAACTTCCGTTGAGTTTGATAGTCCAAGATAACACAAGCATCTATGTATAATTGGACTGAGATGACCTGAGTATCACTTGCGTAAATAGACAAGAGTTAATCATTTTCCATGTAAATTCAGAATGTCATCAATGATACTTTGTAGAACATGTACTATGATAATTTACACAGTAGTAATGATTGACTCACAAACACCAAAAAATAAAAATATCATTCTTGATCATAGCAACTCTAGCTCGTGACATCATCAAGGTATGTCAGAGAAATGATAACAACAATCAAGATATAACAGTCTGAACAATCGTGCCAACATGTTCCAACCATGATTTAGAAGATGATCATCCAGTGAGATTTGATTTGATTTGTCTAGATGTTGGGTCAGATGGTTGATTTGTTTGATTTATTATGATTGATGATCAGCGTGATTGTTGTTTGTGCCAAGTTGTCTTGTTGTTGCTTGTTTGTTACCGATTGGTTTAAGCTCAATGGTTATTTCCCCCAATGAGATCAAAATTTTTCCCCCAGTGAGAAATAAACCAATTATTACGGCTATGCACAATGAAAACCAAGCCATGGTGGGACATGGCCACAACAGTCAGATATGGATATGAAGCGCATTTTATGATAGGAATGTATGCGTATTGATGGAAAAAGTGGACGATCAACACATGCTCCCAAAATAGATGGAAGAGCATATTTGATCACTAATAGCGCTTGTTTACCAGGTTTTCACCACTTGCTTTTATGAGACTTTTTCAAATTTTATGATGTTTTTGTTGTTACCAAGACACCTGTTTGCCAGGTTTTCATTAAGGCAACGATTTTTTTGATTTTTTGATATTTTTGTATTTTTGATCCTTTTGATTTTTTTGTATTTTTGATCTTTTTGGTTTTTTTGTTGTTGTTACCAAGACGCCTGTTTGCCAGGTTTTCATCAAGGTAACTATTTTTTCAGGACTTTTTATGATTTTTATGATTTTTTCAGGACTTTTAAGCATGCATTGAATGCATTATGTGTAGAACTTCTTCAGATGAAGGTTGTTCATTGGTTCGTCAAATAATTCCCCTTCTAGTGTGGATAGCTGATATGCCCCCGATCCAAAGACTGATACAATAACAAAAGGGCCTAACCAATTTGGCTCAAATTTCCCTTTGTTTTCTCGATCCTGTTGATTACGAGGATTTTCCTTCAGTACTAGATCTCCATCTTGAAAATTTTTGGGCTTGACTCTATGATTGTAACTACATGACATCCTTTGTTGATATGCTTTTAAGTGATCCACGACCAACTGATGATGTTCATCCAATAGTTTGAACTCATGCAGCCTACCATTATCTGTGACAATAGATTGAGGAATACCATATTGACAAATGATGTAATTCAAGATGAATGAGGCAATCTTCTTCCTAATGATGTTGATTAGAGGAATGAATTCAACCCATTTTGTGAAATATTTCATGTGTGTGATGATAAACTTGTGTCTATTAGATGGTGAAGGATGAATTTTGCTAACAAGATCCAATCCCCACTGACAAAAGGGTCATGTCAAGGCAAATGGTTACAACTCCTGGGCTAGAGCATGGATAAGGTTACTGTAGATTTGACATTTTTCATATTTCTTGACAAATTGGTAGGACTCCTTCGCCATAGTCGACCAATAATACCCCAAACGTAGAATTTTCTTAGTGAGGGTAAGTCCACTTGAATGAGTTCCACAGATACCGGCATGGACCTCGTGTAAAGACGATTGAAATTTGTTATGTTCGAGACAACGAAGGAGAGTACCATCAAGACCTCTTTGATATTAAAGTACGTCAGCTATCAAGGTATGGCATGCAGATTGATGAATAAGGTTATGCTTCTGGTTTTAGGAAAGATTGAGTGGAAAGGTATTGTCTTTCAAATAGGCATAGATCTTTCCATAGGTAGAGGACTCAGGGTCAACCGAGTGACATATGATTTGGGATTCTGGATTATCATAGGCAGGGTTAAACACTTGTTCCACCATGAACTCATATCGGCTTTGATTTTCCAAGATCTGCAAGAGAGAAGCAATTGTGGCCATGACATCAACTACTTTTTTATCTGCCTTTGGAATATGTTCAAATTTAATCTCAACAAAATACTTTTTGAAATAATCAATAATTTTATTGTACGACATAAAATTATCATCCTTGGTTTGATAATTATCATTCACTTGGTTAATGATCAGCTGGGAATCACTGTAGACTTGCAGCTCTTTGATCTTCCACTCAACTGCTAGTTTGATGTCGATGATAAGGGCTTCCCATTCTACTATGTTGTTGGTACAGGGAAACATCAGCCGATAGGATTTTGGAATTGTATGTCTCTATGGAGTAACAAACAAGATCCCAACACCTGACTCGTGTTGTGTATATGATCCATTAAAATATAACATCCATTGTTGTGGAGTGATAGTAAAGACATCTGCATCAAGGAACTCAATATGTATTGGATGGTCTTCCTGTAGGGGTTCTTCTACTAATTGATTGACTATCATTTATCCTTTGATTGCTTTACAATCCACATACTGAATGTCAAACTCACTTAGTATCATCACCCATTTAGCTAGTCTTCTTGTGAGATTTGCCTTGCTAAGCAGATATTTCAAGGGATCAATTTTAGCTATGAGCTTGACGATGTGAGTTAGCATATAATGTTGAAGCTGATGAGTAGCAAATACTACTACCAAAAAAGCTTTCTCAATAAAGGAATAATTGATTTCATAACCATTCAATGTTCTACTGATGTAATAAATTGATCTTTCCTTTCCTGCAAAATTCTGCTAATAGTGCACCCAAGGATACCTCAGTTGTTGCAATATAAAGAAGTAATGGTTTCCTTTTTACAGGTGGTACTAGGGCAGGTGGTGACATTAATTATTGCTTCAATTGATTAAAGGTTGCTTCACATTTCTCATCCCATTTAAATTTGACATTCTTGTGGAGTAAGTGAGTGTATGGATGAGTTTTGTCTGCTAGTTGTGAGATGAACCTCCTGATGGATTGAAATCTTCCCCGAAGGGATCTTAATTGACTAATGTTATTTTGTGGTAGCATTTGCATGATGGCTTTGACCTTAGCGGGATCCTCTTCAATTCCCTTTTCTGAAACTATATATCCCAACAACTTTGCGGATGTCACGCCAAACACACATTTCTTCGGGTTTAATCTAACATTGAATTTCTTGAGGCCGGTGAAAAATTTGTCTAGGATCTCCAAGTGTCCCTCTCTAGTGAAAGATTTGGCCAATAAGTCATCCACATATTCTTCCATGAAAGTATGCATCATATCATGGAAAATGGTGGTCATTGCGCGTTGATAGGTGGCTCCAACGTTCTTCAACCCAAAAGGCATGAGATTGCAATAGAAAGTACCCCATGGATAGGTAAAACCTATTTTATCTTGGTCCTCTAGTGCGATTTTTATCTGGTTGTATCCTGAGAAGCCATCCATGAGTGACAACATTGCATGTCCTATTGTCATATCCACTATGATATCAATGTTTGGCATTGGAAAATCATCTTTTGGACAAGCCTGATTGAAATCTCTGAAGTCTGTACAAATCCTAATGCTGCCATCTGGTTTAGATATTGATACAATGTTAGAAATCCACTCAGCATAATCCATTGGTTTGATGAATCCTACGTCCAACAATTTTTTTAATTATTCTTTGACTAGCAAGGTGATGTGAGGGTGCATCTTTCTTAACTTTTTATTTACTGGTTTTACTCCCAAGGGAAGAGACAAATGGTGCATGATCAGTTCAGGATCAATCCCAGGCATATCCATATAAGACCAAGCGGAGTTAACTTTCCTTTCTTCAAAGAATTTGGTAAAGCTTGGTTTCTCTTTTTCAGTCAAGGATGCCGCTAAATGCAGAGTTTTTACTTTTTCTAGAGTGTCCATATTGATAGAATATGTAGATTCTACTAGCATTGAAGATATCTCATGGTAATGTTCTAGTAGCGTGTCAAATCTTCCATCCTTTGACACCTCAGAGAGGTTTTCGCCATTAGATATGCTCTTTATTTTGACTTTTTCATGATCTAATGTTGCCATAGAATGGTTTTCACCATTAGATCTATTTTTATTATTTATATTGCAGCTAGAATATTTGGCACTCCCTTGATTCTCAGCTTCGTTATGAGTCCCATAGATGGCATGTGTTTCAAGGTTGTCAACGTAGAGATAGTTAACAATAACATCGTCATCCACAAAAAATGGGATATCTAGAGGCATGGTTTTGTCCCAATCGACAAGTTTGGGATGAAGTAATGACAAGGGATCACTAGGTTGGTCAAGATCAATAGTGGTGAGGGTTAGAACAAAAAAATCTTTGTGGTATGCAATAGCGAGATCGAGGTCTATGTTGTTACTCTCCTTTGAGTGGTCTATCTCACTAGGAGTCTGATCATCTTCACTAGAGCCATCGATAGGTTGTGATCCAAATTCAAGGGGTCTAGACCCTGAGCCTTGTCACTCTATAAGCATGGGTGCATACCTTTGTATTACATCAATTTATTTATCATGACAGGATTCTTCAGGAAATGAATCCCACTCATACTCATTAGAATCAGTTTCATAGGCATCACTAGCTTGTAGTTGTAGGATTCATTCAACAACCCTTTTGGTGGCCTCTTCTTTTGTTTCCTCTTTGGATTATTCTTTATAGCCCAATCCCATATTATCTTTTGGATTCTTAGTGATCAATTGAACAGGCTCTACGATACCCTCCTTTCTTTTCCCAATAGGACCACTACCTTCGTAACCCATCTTTTCTAAGATGGTGAAACCTTTTCCATATAGATTAGTCAGAATACTAATGGTTGTTGTGGTAGATGTCAATGCAGATTCATCTTCATCTTTGTAAAGCCAACTTAGCACATCCTTGTCTTCAAATTCTTCCATGGTACTTTCCTTTATGAATTTTCCATCAAATAGAGTCGTGGGTTGTGGAGATGGTTGTATTGATATTGATGATTGCCCATATGTGTATCAGAAAGATAAAATTAAACACACACACCAATGAAATGTATTACATTAATGAAATTGAAATAACAAAACCAGCTGCTATAAATATTCATTCAAAATCGTTCCATTGTCCTCTATTCTCAGGGATCTTTTAATTCATGCTCTCATATTTATTTAGGTGTTGCACATGAATTTATCAGATGGAAAACTAAGAAATGAGAGGCTATATAATGAAATGAAAGACTATATTCCTACATCTACATGTTTTTGGTATTTTGATTTCAATGTTAAATGATATGATATACTGCTATTGTATTCAAAATGATGCTAAGATGATTGATGTGATGAGATGTAAATCTAAATTAAATGTTGTATGAAAATGCAACAATTAAGATGTTAAAGCTAAAATTGCCATGATAACACTAATGTGAACTAAATGCTAAATGCTAAATGCTAAACGAAAATACTATGAAAATGCTCTCAATTGCTCTCAAATTGCTAAAATAATTCTTGCAACATAAGTTTATGATCAAATCCTTGTTGAAAAGTTGTAGAATGATCTCCTATTTATAGATTTTTCCAAGCCTTAGATGAGGTGGCAAAGATGGACGGTTGAGATCATGATCCTGAGAAATCAATAGTGGAGCACAAAGAGGTTGGAGGAATTCATGGATGCTGCTCCATTTGGAAGGGAAAATCATCCAAGTGTCAAAGAGCATCAATTAGAAAGAGGAGCCATGTGTCTCCAAGGAGGTTAGGAGGTTAGAAATTAGAAATAAAATAAATCATGTTACATGTGATGACATGGAGGGTGAGTTGGAGGAAGTTAGGGAATTATGGAGAAATGTGAAAAATTTGAATTAAAAATTCAAATTTAATTTAGGAAGGGAAATAATAAAATAACAAATTATTTAAATTTGTAATTCAAGAGGGAAGATGATTTTGGAATAGAAGAATTAAGAGGTGAACTATACAAATAAATTTATCAATTTAATTATATAAGTAAAAGAATTAAGATTAATTAATTAATTCACTCGTATTTAATTAATTTGTGCTCCAGACCATTTTTATGTGTATACAATGAGTATTTTTCATATAGAGATATAGACCTATCTTAGATATGGATTTTGTTCTCTACTAACAATTTTTTTATGAGTCAAATAAAGGAAATCAATTAATAATTAGATTATAGGAGCCATATGACTATGAAAACTATATGAGATATATAAATTATTTTATTTCTAGTTATGGATTGAGATAGTAGATAACCCACATCTATTTTAGTTACACCTTTTTTTTGGAAAATTGATAGCAGAGAGGATAATGCTCTTTCTATTTTATTTTTTATTTTTTATTTTTATTAGACTACAAGAATCGGGTAGCACGACCCCCTATAAACTACAGTGCGCTTGTAAACTTTTTAACGTGACCGGCAATGCTAGTGCGACACGCCCTTCGGTACCACGGGGGTGGGGGAGACTAGACCTCGTGACCAACCTCCTACAATAGGAAAGATTTAGCCAACCGAGCTAGGGCCCCAACCCAATAATGCTCTTTCTATTACTTTGAAGTTCCAACTTACATATTTTAGACTAAACTTTGTATCAGCCCAAGATTATATAGTGTATTACACATGTTTTTCTTTTTCAGAGGATCTTAGTGTCATCAGATGCTTTTGTTTTACTATTGGCATTTTCTTTCTCTTCACCTCTATCCACTCTTGTTCAGTTTCAGGAGGATCTTTTTTTTTTTCCACTTTCAAATTTTCATTACTAACACCTACAATTGAAGAAATAGAAGAAATTTTAGTGTTCTTTTGTTGTGAATCTATTTTCTCTAGAGGGGTTGGAGAAGCCATCATGATTGAATTCTTATCAGGCATAACCTCTTGAGATGGATGCGACAAGCTTGGAACCTTTTCTTGAAACATAGGGGAAGGAACAACATCATTCTCCTCAGAGGAAGAAATTACATAGTGATGGGATTCCACACTATCCCACCAAGATGGCTTGCTTTCCTTAGTTTGACCCTTGCCACATTGTGTAGTAGCATGTTCAATTGTGAAACATCTTCTACAATTGAAGGTAATTTTTTCATAGTCTATTGGTTGATGCCACCATCTTTTATGAACTTTGAGAAAAATATCAACCAGAATCCATTTTGACACAAAGACATGCAAAATTTGAATTTTCATAATTTATAATTTCCTTTGAAATGCTATGATACTTACCTAGCCCATTGAAAATCACCTTCAAACAATCAATTTCCTTTATAATCATAGTTCCATCTGGCTTCGTGGGAGGGAGAAAATTTGAAAAGGTTTTCGATGCAAGAAGGATAGCATAGATTGTTGGGGAAGGCACGAAAAAAGATGTCATTCGTGTCATCATTTTACACCCCTTATTATTGCCTAATTGATTGATTTATTTATGAGTATCAACTTATATATTTTCAATTTTAATGTACATGTTGGTTTTGTTAGATATGATAGCCATGAACATATAGATATAAAATTAAAGAGGAATTTGGTTCATGAACTTAAAAACACCCACACCCATGTTAATCTAAGGCTGTTATTCTTAACAATCACATTATTTAATGTGCAATGGGTACAAATTAATGTAAATTATATGATAATTATATTGTGTCCTAAAACATAATGATTTTACTACGTAATAAAATATAGGATACTTGTTTATCCATTTTTTTTGAACTAGCATATCATTGATGATATGCTAGTTATTTTTATTTTTATTTTTAAAATATGGTGAATTTTTTTATTCAAGAGAAACTTAGCCAGTACAACAAGAATACTAGATGACCATAGTCATCAAAAAATACACCACATCCAGATCCCAAATAGACTGCAAGAAAATATGGTCTAGGATAAAACCTAATCTACAAGGACCACCACCAAAAAAGAAGTCATCCATGTAATGCCCCACCACACACACCCCAAAGGACAACATAACATCAAACAAATTATCGCACTTTTTTTCTTAAAGGTAAAACTAACATGAAATGTAAAATATCATATAATTCTAATATTGAAATCATGCATATACGAAATCTAACTAGTCCTCTGGGGTGACATGATTGCATTATGTTGCAAATATTTCTAACATAACACGAAACCATTAACGATGATAACTATGCACATTAATTCATTAAAAACCCTTTATATAAGAAAAGAACAATGTACATACATCTATAACCATACATAAGGATCGCATGATAATACCAAAAGATACATCCATTACATTTGTCATAAGGATACACATCGAATCCAAAGATCACATGATTATAAATATTCCCATAGATACAACACCACATAAGTGCAATGAATGTGAACCAAAGATGCAACACCATACCTATACATGGGATAACCAATACATGTTACAACAAACTTCCCTTATAACAACGAGAAGGATTCCATAATTACATAATAAGAAACATCAGAAACGAATATAGGTCATAGCACCAAAACTGCCCCCGACACTGGAAAGCTCAGGAACCACTACAACCGGTACAACTCTATGCATCACAATCATCAGTGGGGAACCCAATGGAGTGCATAACACATTCCACCTGACCATGTGGACCCTAAGGTCCACCCCTCGTGCTAGGAGATGACAAAATGACCCGCCACATAAAATAGTCAAGTGAACAAGGCTAACAAGACTCCACAACCAAAAGACAACAAGACAAAACATAAGATCAACCACTTCCAATGGTACAAGAACAACAAGGGGGAAACTACAAACATACAGGGTTGCTAAATGGAAGTGTGACATCGCATGGCTCGATATGAGTTACCCAATGCAAATCTTCCTAGGTACCAACCGCCATCCTGGGTTACCCTGGTGACCTCAACCGATCCCCGACCCCCATTCTTACACTTGCGGAATCAACTTACCTTTCTTGAAGACAAGGTAGTTGAGTTTCCATTCTAGGCCTTCTCGTCTCATCTCAAGCCTAAACGAGCGCTTGAGTCATGAGAGGGCATACATTATCTTTTGTTAGAGTGATTACTAACCACCCCCTAACTATTTATTAGATTGTCACTTAATTAACTCAACTTCCAAACGAGTTACCCTAGATACCACTTAGGGTTCCGACCCTTGTGGGAAGCCACACTCCCTACAAGCAACAAAATATCATAATCACAAACGGCCAAGCCAAATTGCACAAACTATCAAGCCAAAATAAGTAAATACACCAAGTGAGGCATGCACCATCCCATGCTAGAACTTCATAATAAAGAAACTTCCAAGTGCAAGGCTAAAACCCACTAAACTTCAATCACGCATAAGAGTAACAAATCAAAAGGAACCAAAAAGGAGAACCAATTATAAACCAACGTTTTTCCCCCACCTTTGGAAACCTAAAATCGACTACCCAAGAACTCACATATGAGGGTAAATCAGGCATATTGGTTTCCAACACAAAAATCTCAACATTAATAATCTCCTCCAAGAAAAATCAACTCGAGACAGAGGCACATCAACATGACACCATTTAAATCATCTTTTAATTTTCACTAACACATCATAAGTAATAAGTTTCAAAGAACATTACAATCATCATTTCATTTCTCTAACACGTTCAATGTGAACAAACTATAAAGAACCATTTAACAATCCATTGCATTCTATTTAAACACTCCTTAGGAAATTATTTAATTGATTATCGAAACTCTAGGGTCATATTTTATAAATATCAAAACCCGTTTTAACATACATAAATTTATTCTTTAATCTAATTCACACATTTACTTATACATACAAATTGCCTTTTTAATTATATTCACAATACATTCATACACATATATATATACATGTATATATATCATCATAGATGATCATATATACATATATATATATATATATATATATATATATAGAAACATAAAGATGAATAAATATGATTTGAATACCTTGTTGATTTGATTAAAAAAAAAAACTTATACTAAATCTGATAAATATAAAGTATTCTATTGTCATAAACAACAAATTGAATCCTTATTGAATTTGGCATACAAAAAAACTACCTACATATATATATATTTAAAATGCAAACATACCAAATGAAACGAGTGGGAAGAAGGGGTCGATTCAAGCAAAGAAGCTAGAAGAATGCTAAGGCACCTATCCTAATCACTTGCAACCATTACAATCATATCCACAACCCATCGATACATATAGTAACCAGTCCTTAAAAAAAACATAAGAACTGAATTCAAAAGAGACCACATTAGGAACATGAAGAGGGTTACATTGACAGAAAGGAAGAAGAACAAAAGTGAAGAAAGGTGGGCTCAAGCCTACCATAGAATGAAGGGAAAACCAATATGGTGAAACTCAAAACCTACAAAAATGTTGTTCACTCTCCAATAAGGTAAACATAAGTATAAAGAGGGGGGAATCAACACATGGGTAACCCCTATAAACAAAAGAATGGGGAGCTTGAGATAATACAAATGAAATGATCTTAAAGATTACTCGCACTACATTACCAGCCACAACCAAAATATTCACCACAATATGTGTCAATGGCAGTAGTAACGTACTGACCAAAACAAGAAATCGATGGGAAAAAGAAAACAATGAATTGTTTAAGGGAAAAAAGCTTATGAGATTATATTAATGCCAATCTAAGTTGCATCAACAATAAACTATAAAACATGCAACTGCCAGACAAAGCAATAAGATTCTATCAAATGAAATCGAACTATTAAAATGGATTAAAAATTTATAGAGGATGAACATAAATGCCCTATGGTAATCTCATCGAGTAACTACTATGAGGCGGCTTACATAAAAGGATGCAACTATCCAATGCCATGAAGGGTAGCAAAGATATACAAAGCAAAATTAAAATGGATGGAATTCAATATCATAAAATGGGGTGATGTAAAGGTAGGTATCAAACTCTTAAAGAAACAATTAAGAACCAAGTGAATGGTTGAGAGAAAAATAACTAGACACCATACAAATACTAGATGGATCTATTGGAAACAAAACATCTACAAAAGAAAATCCATGACCAGCCTAGATTCTTCACTTGAAGATGTTGAAGATCACTCTTTCCCAGTCCCGAATTCCTCCCCAAAACTTGATCACCTTCAAAAACTATTACACTCAAAAACCATTTCAAAACCAAAAACAATTGTAATTTTCTTTTCCAAAATTATTTTTAGAGAAAAGTTTTCTTTTTCGACAATGAAAACTAACTCTCCCAAAAATCCAAAACCAACCGTACAAAAATAATAGAGAATATTTTTCGAAAAAAAACATCAACGATAAGGGCAAGTTTCTCGATTTGAAAAAAAATCAGTTTGGAGTCATGCATGTGCACACACCCCATTTTTTCTATTTTAACTGTGTTTTCATCCTCAGTTTTGAAAATAATATCTGATGCAAGATAAAGGAAGAAAACTCTAAATCTTAATCTCATTAGAAAAAATCCAAATAATTCCTTGTTTGATTTTCTCATCACTAATTCACCTTTCATTAATCTCAATCACTCAAGCTCAATTAGGACATATCTCACAACAATGGGTTTCAATAAACCCACAAATCACTCTTCAAGGCACTTTTCTTCACAAACCCACATTTGATTTCCAAAACTCAATGAATCAAACAAGTTCATTCATCTCTTTTATTTTTAGTCTTCTTAAACAAACTCCACTTGATTAGACTCAAACATTCTCAGTTTGTTTATTTATCTTAACCTCATTTGTTCATTCCCCAAGACACATAAGGTTCCTTAAGCCATCAAACATCCAAAACAAAAATCATAATTCCAAACTCTTTCCCAACATTCAAAACACTTTGATTAACACATAATTGACTTGTTAAATCCATCTAAGGTTTCCATGAACACTGAACCTTCACCTTTTCAAATACTCACACCTAGAAGGGTTATTTGCTTGTAGGTCTCCTTAATGAACTGTCAAAGATATCTTTTCATGAAGGCCCTTAAACATGACTATAATTGGTTTTTAGGATACCCTTTAAAGGGTTATAAAACATATCAAATGATTGCCACAAGTTTTTTTAAAGAAATGATGCACAAAATCAGACTTTCCACGTTGCACATTAGGCCTAATAGGCTAGAGACAAATAAGGCTTATTGTTTCTCTAGGTTCCCATCATAATTTATCATAATCAATTCTTCAATCCTTCATTATTAGACCTGATGATGCTTAATAGTTCATCAAAATTTCACACCCACATGTATTTTACCAAACCCTAGGTTCTGACCCACTTAAACTCTGTTTTCTAACTGTTACACAGAATTTACAGTCCCTAAATTCAACTTCATTCACTTTCAACTTAATATTTTAACCTGAAACTCCAAGAACATGAAAGTAGATACTATAAATGTTCTTTCTACCGAGTATTAGCAATTTTCATTTTCAAACTTGGGAGAAACACAAATTATTCAATCATTGTTTACCCTGACAGAGGGTTTTGATAGTTTTATGAGAATTTTCAATATCTAGCTTTAAAATGCACTAAATTGCATGGAATAAGATACAACAGGAAGGTGGTTGAATCTATTACCACTCAAAAGCAATTAAACAAGATTTTTGATCCGTACAAAGGATGTACAATCCCTGGAAACAACTAATTTCTAAAGAAAACATAGAAAAATAGTGCCTTTAATTATTCCATTCTCAAACTTCAATCACCTACGAGTTCACAAATGGTAATAAAGCCTTTTTAAAGGCAATATAACATGACTTTTCAGTTTCTAACTTATTTTGAATGACCCAAGAGCCAAATGACCCTTCACCTTCCTTGTTTACATCTTTTTTTGCAATGTTGTGACAACTTTTGACTTCTCTTACATTTTTTCCCCAAAATATGACATATTGACCTCCTAATGACTCAAATATGTACAAAATGATCAACATGACCTTGTTACAATGTTAGGACATCAAAATTGCATCAAATTTCAAAATTTCCCCATGTAGGCATAATTTTGTCAAGGTGCTCCTGCACCAATATCTTCTTTATTTATTTAAAAAAAAATCAAAATACTTTCCCACATTTAAATAATTAACTCTTTTGATAATAAAATTATCAATCATTACAAGATATAATTTAAAAAATTATTTTTCCATATTTAAATAATTATCCTTTCATGATAATAAATTATCAATTATTATTAAATACCATTTTAACAATACTTTTAACAAAACAATATAATTTAATTATTTATTAATAAACCATATACTTTATATTTCATAAAATTAAGAAATTTACTTATTATTTTAATTTCCAAATTTATTTAACTTGCCTTGTAATCAATTTTCAATTTAATTAATTGATTTAACAAGGTCATTTTAAATATTTAATTTACCCACACATTAAAAAACATAATTACAAAATAAACATGGCTTCAGGTCAATTAACCAAATGACGAAAGACATTAAACAAGATAACTGATAAGGGTTACAAACTAGACAGACGGGTTACTAGACAAAGACTCACCCTCATTGAGGATGATGGCAAGGTTGGGGACTTTTGTCATCTCCATTTTCCACATCATATCCATTGGGTCTTTGAGGTACGCTCAGACCTGACAGTGTAGGTGGAGTTGGTAGTTGATACCTACAACCTGCATCAAACAAGATGTCGAACAACCTATGTATATATCAAATAACAAACACACCGTGAGAGGAAATAACAGTGTAGCAAAGCACTCGTGAACGAGTGATGCTACCCCATTCTCCTCACCAAGACCTCAAACAACAACCAAAACATCAAATAACATTAATTAAATCATAAGCAACATCATATAACCATCACTAATCAGATGTATAGCGAGCATAATCATAAGTCACATGATACACAGAGTCAAACTAATCCAAACACACTAATCCATAAATCCAACAGAAAATATTCTCCAACTATTTTATTCTCTACATTGCTTCTTGTAATTCCTTATTAAAATTTCATTCTTCAATAAAAAGTTTCTCATCCTTCTCTAAAAACTACCCATTTCCCATTTGACTTGTGTATTCGTAACCCTCTAAAATAGGGCTCTTTAGAGATCTCCTCATTTTCTTGGCTACAAAAATATCTTCTGAATCTGATTCAGAAGTGTTGGAAAAATAAAAATACTAAACAATTGGTGTTTTTGTTTCATTAACAGGGGAATTCCCCTCTAAGACTACATTTGTTTCTACCATTACAACATCTTCTTTATGCTTTTTAATTGATTATCTCATGGATCCCTTCTTTCTTAGGTGATGCAATCGCCTCATAGATTATGTGGGCTTCTTCTGCCCCATTACAAATGTAGATGAAGAACCTCCACCCTTTCTCTTTTTACCTTTTGGTGGCCTTTTTGAAACAAGGGTTTTCTGATTTCTCTCTATTGTGGGCTACTCAACAGAGGTTGTAGGTTGAATTTCCTACAAAGTCTTCTCTTTTAGTTTGCATGTGGTATGAGTAGGTGATGCAATAGGGGAACTAGAGGGTATTTATCCCTCAGGAGTGGCCACAACAAGCTCTTCCATTATTTTTTCTCGGCCTCTATTTTTTTCATTAGGAAATTCAAGAATATTGCTGATATTGTTATAATTAAGAAAGTCTTCTCGAGAAACTTTTGTGAATTGAATCCTAGAGATTCTCTTTACCAGTGATGTAACTAAGTAGAAATGACACAATCTTGAGTTGTTTATTTTCCTTTTATATTCATAAGACATTCTTTTTAATAGATTGTACAAAAATTTGGGAACACTTACATGCCTACCATGGTGTAGATGACTCAACAATTTAAAATGGATTGTGTATAGCAATGACTGATGCCCATCACATGTCAAGTATTTAACTATGTACGAAGCCACTTTATCCCAAGGCCAAGGCAAAGACAATCATTCAGTACCTTGTGAGGAAGAATCCATATTTTATATTGGGAAGGAGAATTCATTTCTTGCTACAATGGCATCCGCTGTAAATGGAAACTCCTCTCCTACTCTTGGCAAGTCAGATACTTCAGCTACAACTGCCTCTGATGCATCTATCTTCATACCCCTAAAAATTGCCTCTATTGGAAACAAGCCACACTGAGAGGGGGGGGGTAAATCAGTGTTGTACAAAAATTAACTTTAATAACCTTTAACTTCCAAGCATTAGGAACATTCAATCATAAAGCATAAACAAGAAAATAAACACAACACCATAACACCAAGATTTTTACGTGGAAACCCTGTTAGGGGAAAAACCACAGTGGATGGCCAATCCACAATTATAGATCTATTGCTTTACAGACTGATTCTATAATTATTTTCTGCTATGCTCACACACACCACATAGATCTTCTATGCGCAAGTGAAACTGTGCTTAACCACACCTCTTCTCTGCTCTAACTCATAATTTGAACACTAACACAACATGCACACACACCAAAATGATACGAACGGTCATGTATATATATCCACAACATAGGTTTATTTACACTTTGTCGGCTTTAATAGAACACAAAAAAATTATAACTGTCGGCTCACATATTGAGAAATATATAGTGCGTACCCTTAATGGTCGGCCACAACTTGGCTAGGACCCATAGAAACATATACAAACATAGAGATATTCAATTAATTAGTTCTCATACATCCGCGACTTAATATATTAATGAAGTCGGCCTTAATACAAGAAAAATTAAGAATACACCAATCGAATCTTCTAACTCCCATGCGAATTGATATGAGCCACTGCGCTTCAGTCTCAATAGAGATAATACACCAATAATCATTGCTTGAGATGCGCAACACAAAATGGTAACCTAAAATATTTACATAGATCGATGAATGCTGAGTTACTGGATACTCTGTTTTCCTTGTCAATTTTCAATCTATCTGTTAGTGAGCTTGAATGAGGATATGTGTACCTTATCAATGCATAGGGTTTCCATCAATGACAACACCAGATGATAGTTGCAGTGTCTCTTGCCAACAACCTCATCATTTTGAAATGTGTTGGTGAATTATTGGGTCATCACCTCATTGAATTATGTAAGCTTCAAGAAATAATCCATCCACCCAGCTCACTAGAAGATAGTCAAACATTTCCTGTCTTCCAGTAGCAGGTTATGTGTTGCTGGTTCTCTTCGTATGATATCACCTCCCATTATAATGCCTCAGTAATTTGTAGTCACTTTACAATTATACTCTATTCTATTCTTTCTCTACCACCCTAATTACACCACTTCTACTATGTGTTTATGTTGTATTACTCAAATGCGCCCCTTAATTCAACTACTTAAAACTTCTTTCCTTTTATCTGAACTCTGTCTTTTGAAAATGGAAAATGAAACAGTGGAAAGATTTTGTAGAAATTTTTGAAAATCAAGAAAATTAAGAGATAATCATGAATACCCCTACCCCCAACTAAATTTTCTAAGTGCCCTCACTTAGTGTGTATGGTTTAAGAAGAGGTATAATTTTAGAAATAATGGATAATTAAAACATGATATGTGACATGCATGAATGAAAGATAAATTTGCATAAAATCAGTAATCCACCATGATAATTATAAAAAATTAATGTTGAGTGTACCTATTGGAATGACTTGAATTAAAATACAAATTGTTTGAAGTAGTTGTATACTTACCTTGAACTTGATTTGAAATGATACATCGTGTGTGCTATGAAATTTTTCCAACTTTGGTGTGGAATCGATGGCAACATATCTTTTCCATGTGGAAAATATATTGGAATGATGGGTGAAAAAGATATGAAAAGTACACTTATGGTGAGGTGAAATAATTTGTATGGTACAGTGGAATAAAAAAATGTGGTACGATGGTTACATGTGGATGGAAGAGATAGGTTGGATGTAATGAAGTTGAATATGTATAGCTGCATGTGTGAAAGGATATGCTATGAAATGATGAAAATGTAACTAAGGCGGGTTTTTATAGAGTGGTTGATAGACAATTGCTATGGGCTCATGTAGTAACAAGCCCCTTATTTAGTTTTATCACCTAGCAACAATATGTTGCATATACCTATTGCTTATGCTACTAGTTCATAAAATGAAGATTGTCGAATGCCACCCATGCAGTGTGTGTGTGTGTGAAATGTGTGTTATAATTATACTTGTGAAATCATAGTGGGAGAGTTGTGTTGCTCGTCTACTGATATTCCTAAAGAATTACTCGTTGGTGGCAAGAAATTTGTATTTGTGGCTCAAATTGATCTTGTAGTGCTAAAATGAAGTCATCCTTCTATAATGGCCATTTACAAAGCTTTAATCTATGGCCATTAACTAGTAATGAAAACCTTACATTATCAATTATTTATAACTCGACTACTCCATTTGGAATTTTTTTTTTAATATAATATGTCCCAAGCCATCTAGTCTGCAATTTGCCTTTGTAATCTTTATACTTTGAATCATATAGTAAAGTCCAATCACTTGTACTAAATTCCTTGGCTTTAATAAATTGTTCATGCAAACGCATCCTTTGTTTTTGGATGATTTCAATATGGTGTGTGGCTTCCATTCTAATTTCATCTAATGCATTGAGGTTGTGTAACCTATCCTTCTGTGTTGTTGATAAGTCCATGCCCACTTTGACTGTTTTGCTAAGAGTTTTGTATTCAAATTCAATTGGCAATACTATCTTCTTACCATAAACTAACTCATATGGTGTAAAACCTATTATTGTCTTCTAGGTTATCCTATAAGCCCAAACTGCTTCAAGTAACCTAGTTGCCTAGTCGTTCATGTGGAGTTGCAAAAAATTTTATGAGGATGTTTTCAATTTCTCTATATGTGACCTCCACTTGATAGTTTGCTTGAGGGTGGTAGGGTGTGGAATTTGTATATATGATCTCATATTATTGTACTAGTTTTGTGATTATATTTGATCTAAACTATGGTCCTTGATCTATGAAAACTTCTCTAATAAAACACCATATGCTATGAATATATCTTCATAGAGAAATTTTTCCACATTCCTATCTCTTGCAAAATGCAAAGCTTTAAATTCCAGCCATTTAGTAAGGTAATTTGTACAAACCAGTATGTATTCTTTTCTATTTGATGTTGGGGATATGGGACCAATAAAATCTATTCCCCATTTATCAAATGGTGCTATGACTAGTTGTGTTTGTAATGGAATCTCAACTATCTTTGTTGGTCTTCCCATTCTCTAACATCTATCAAAACTTTTTGCATAATTAACTGCATCTTTATGAAGTGTTGGGAAATAATAACTATTATTTAAATTCTTAAGAGTTGTCCTCTTTGTTGTCAAGTGTCTCCTACAAGGTTCATCATGGCATGTTCTATGGATATCATATACTTTATCTTCTCTGGTGCATCTTCTAAATATGTTGTCAGGCCCTATGTATAATAAATATCTTGCTATCCATGAGTAAGATGAACTTTTATGAACTAATTGCCTCTTATCCCTTGGTGAGAGGTGTGGTGGTGTCTTCCCTGCTACCAGATAGTTGGCTATGTCTGTATACCATGGTGTATGCAAAGAGAGAGAAAATATGTGCTCTGTTGGGAATGAACTATCTACAACATCTTCATCTAATTTGGTTAGCAGTCTAGAGAGGAAATCTATTGCTAAATTAGCATTCCCTTACTTATCCATAATAGTTATATCAAATTACCAAAGTAGGATTAACCACCTCACAAGTCTGCCACCAACTCAAAGTTGATATGATCTCAATTTTGGTGGGGTCTACTTAGATTCCCTTTTTTGACACAAAATATCCCAAGACTACTCCTTCAGTCATCATCATGAAGCATTTTTTATTACTCATGGATAGGTGATGATCTTGACATATTTTTAATACTTTTTTCAAATTGACAAGTGCCTCTTCACAGGTATTCCCATTAGTTGTAAAATCATCCATGTAAACTTCCATGGAATCATTATCAAATTATGAGTATATTCTCAATATTTCGCTTTGGAAAGTGGTAGGTGCATTACACAACCAAAATGGACAGATAGAGTAAGAATATGTACCCTAAGGGCATGCGAATGTCGCCTTGTCTTGGTCCTCTAAGGCTATATTAATCTAATTATATCCTCCAAATCCATCCAAAAAGGTAAAGTATTTCTTGCCTATTAGTGAATCTAGTACTTGGTCAATGAATGGAAGGGGAAAGTGGTCTTTCCTAGTTGTTGCATTTAACTCACATTAGTCTACACACACTCACCATTTCCCTCCTTTATTAGGTACAATCACTATTTGGGACACCCATTGATTATCAAAGATTGGATATATGAATCATGCATCCAATAACTTTTTTAATTATCCTTTGACTATGTCATGGATTGCAGGGTTCATTCTTCGTTGGGGTTTTCTAACTAGTTTCTAGCCTTCATTAATGTAAATTTTATGTATGCACATGTTTAGATCTATACCTTTAATATCATGGTAATCCCATGCAAATTTTGTTGCATGTGTGCTTGCAACACATTTAATAATGAAGTCTGTTGTGCAATAGTCAATTGGTTGCTTACATTTAATATCTTGTTTGGCATAATCTCTAAAGTCAAGGATGATGTTTGAACAGATGAAATGTCAAGACCTTCTATATTTGGAATACAATGATGTGGCAATAAAGAGTGGAAATTTTTAGAAACAAACTCAAATGTATTAGTGATAATTATGCTCTATAGTGGGCCTTGCAAACATGTTAGACAGTCATGTTGCTATGGGTATTTTTATGCATTTTGTTTGCAATTAGTTCATCTTCTTCATTTTATAACAAGGGATTGTGTTGAATAGTCATCGAAGTTTGTAATGAGTATTGGTCTTCCCCATTTAGGGCAGGCCATATAATTTTCTCCAAATATGCATGTGATCTGACAGCTAGATAGAGGACTAGTTTCTTAGTCACATTTCCATTGGAAATGATAATGTTACTAGACCTAGAACCCATAAAGGCATCTGCAGTTGCCAACCAAGGTCTACCTAAGACGGGGGTATCCTGCAAGGTTAGCTTTAGGTTACAACACCATAAATTTTACAAGGTACTCCCATGATTCTAATGTTATTACCAAATCTTCTATGATTTCCTCAGGTTTGACTGTAGACCTATTTGCTAACTCTAGCATAGTAGGTGTAGGTCTAAGCTCTGGTAGTTGTAATAGTTTCATAGTTTCCTTGGTCATTACATTGATGGTTGACCCAATAGAAATAGTAGGTAAAGGTTGTACACTTAAAGTACCAAGAGGGGTAGGAATTTGCACTGAAGAAACTATAGGAGAAGATGAGGGAGATTTTTTATGCATTGACTCTGGTTGAGAAGTAATGAGATATTCTTGTGATTCTCCAATGACAATGTATTAATTTTGTCAATCTACCTGAGTATATGTTCCCTCTTTTTCTTTCCTTTTATCTTTATCTCCTTTCATCTTCAAGAAATTTTTTGTCTTCTTGCTGATGATGGGAGAATTTTCTTTATTATTTTTTGTCAATTCTTCCCTATTATCAGAAGGCCCTTTAATATACTCTTCCTCTGATCCTATTTTGAAAGACTTCAACTTTATTCCTCTCTTATCCAGAAAAATATTGGTGTTAGCAAGAATACGTTGAAACCTTTCTCTTATTGAAATCAACTCCTTTTGTGACCATTGAATTGGTGTAAGAGTGCCGACAATTTATTTTCCACATATACAGTCAACTATATAATCTTCTTCCTGCATATCCTTAAGAATTTTGGCAAGCTCAAAGCTTCTGACCTATTATAAGGTAAGTCGACTGAAGTCTAACTTTCTTACATCTTCAATTTTTGGATTTGGCCCATATATCTTCAATCTTGTGAACATGAGTATAACTTATCTTAAGCTTATCCTACATACCTTGATAATCAAACTCATTCCTTTTCTTATACCTCTTCATAGTCACCCACTGCATTTTAGTTCCCATTACTTTGGCTTGTGGAGTTGTAGTTATTAAATACCTACTAATGGTGAGTGGAAACTTGAAACCAAATCTATGGGATTCTGCTTGTTTGCTATGCAAAACCATTATCTTCCTACATAACTCCATCAATATATTTTTTTGACTTGGATACCTTGGTAACATGTATGGTTGCCCATCAAAATAACCAACCTTGATATAGGTGAAGTTAGGAAATTTCAAAAATATACAACAAACTTTTTCACTTGTTCCCAAGATTCATCAAAGACTCTTTTCTTTTCAACCCTTTATTAGATCACCCACCTCTTCAATGAACTCACGCTGGAAGATGTTCCTTGGCCACCTTGCAATTGTAGGCCTATAATTCTTGAGCCACCGAGTGTTGATGCAATTTTGTCTTTGATATTGTCCATATTGGACTCCATGGAAGTCATTAGGAACACTCCTTGGTACTTGTACTTAATATTTTTCTTCATTGGAGATGAATCAGTGATTTGAAAATAGACTACAAAAATGAATTCCAAAACCTTCCAGTGTTAGAAAATTCCAAGTACTGAGGTTTGTGCAGTTGTGGAGAAAATATGCACTTATGCTTTTCAATAGTGTTTTGGGTGTAGTTCAAAGAAAATTCTCTGAACTACATGAGTATTTCTCTTTGGGTGTAAGGGAAGGAAATTTTCCCACTTTTACATTAAGGTATGACTTTAGGTGTACTTTAGAAAACAAGTGCAAGTTGAATAATTTTCTTTGATTTGCATCTGTTGAGGGTAAATTTCTTTGATGCAAATCAAAGAAAATTCTTTGACTTGCATGTGTTATTTGCATAGGTTATGCAATTCGAATTATTTATTCTGAAGTGCATAGGGGTAAGTCTCTTGGATGCACTTCAGAGAAAATCCTTTGAAGTGCATGGGATAGCCATGCATGAAATGGGTAAGGTGTTGTGTAGGGAATTTTCTTTAAACAACACCTTTTAACAATGGTGTTGTTCGGAGAAAATTCTCTAGACAATACATGTGTAGGGTGGTTATGGTGTGTAAGGGTAACAGTGTTATGCAAGGAAAATTCCTCACATAACCCAAAGACTATGTCTATTCAACATATGTTGTTCGAAGAATTTTCTCTAAACAACACTGGTCAAGACAATGCAAATAAAATCAAAAGAAAACCTAACCTAGAAACCATGAACGAAAAAGGAACAAAAATGATAAAAAAACTCAACAAAAACCTAAACAACTTCATAGAAACCTATAGTGTAAAACATGAACCAGATTGATAAAAAAATAATGAAAAACAAGAATAACATACCTATAAACCCTAATGACACAAATTCACAATCAAATCTTCATGAAAACTTGGCACAATTATGAAGAGGAGCAATAGGGAACAAGTAGCACGTGAATCGGTCGAGGAAATAGAAAGATGAATGATAAAAATGAAGGTAAAATGGGTCTAATAAATAAATAAAACAACACTAAAAACACTTTAATAATCGAGCATGCGGGAGTATAAGTGTAGTTGTGGAGAATTTTTTTGCAACTATGTGAAACATGTAGTTAACCAAAAATATGCAAGTAGGCTAAAATTTATCGACACTACACCTAAAAGGAAAAATGGCTGTCATTTAATTGGTTTTAGAAAAAAATTCAAAAGAGAAAAAAGGTGACCCAAATCAAAATAATTTTGAGGGGCTAGACTGTGCATGATACCAATCAAAATTTCTCTTGATTTGCATGCTTAGAGGACATGGGCTATGAAATAGACAAGTTTCATAGGGATTATCCCATGAATTGAGCAAGCAAAATTCAAGAATAACAATATGATTATGCAAAGTTTATGAAATATACAAATTATTTTAATTTTATTTATTGATTTATATAGTAGATAAGCCACGTTTATTTTAGTTACACCCCTATTCTTAGCTTATTGATCAATTTATTTGAGTGTCAACTTATACATTTTTCAAATTTCAATGTCCATGCTAGTTTTGTTAGCTATGATAGTCATGAACATATAGAAATAAAATTAAAGATAAATTTGAGTCATGAACTTAGAAACACCCACACCCATGTTAGTTAAGGTTGTTTTCCTTACCAATCACAACATTTAATGTGTAATAGGCACAAATTAATATAAAATATAGGATAATATTATTTTGTTCTTAAAAATATTAATTTTACTCTGTGTAACAAAAATAGAGGATACTTATTTATCCATTTTTTGAACCAGCATATCATTGATAGTTATTGATCTATCCAAGACATATTGAAATATTTTATAGGCATAAACTATAAATCACATTGTATAAATCATTACCTTAAAATTTATAGGTATAGTTATAATCAACAATAGGTATTAATATACATGTATAGTTACTAAGGGGAGGAAAACCATATCTTAAACCTAAGAGAATTTGATTATATATGCCTCAACCGTCATTATCTTAGGAGTATTTAAATTGACTTAGATAAAATTAATCAATTTTAAAAAAATGACACCAAAAAATGTTACCATATGAGCCCAAATGGACCCTTTGAAGTTCTCAAAATCAAAATATTTCAACATGTATAAGAATCTATAATTTTTTGGAGAAAAATAATACCCCGATCCAATTTTTTTTGCACTACTACAAAGCTCATGAAGTTCTACCCAAACTAGAAAAATTTCTTGCAAAAAGGATTTTGTATTATTGAGAATGAAGCTTGAAAAATTTAGGTACTAAAATAAAAATATAAATAGAGTAAGGGGTTGGTTGGGGGTGAACGTTGCTGACATAAAAAAATCAGTAAATAAAATATGCTTAAGATGGCCAAAACATTCCTTCAACCATAAATTGATTATTGATTTATCAAAAACAACCCTTGAAATTATTAAACCAATTATTTGTTGTATGAAACTATCATATGAGAAGCAAAAGTGGTTTATTGTGGTATAAAGATGTTTGGCAATGAATATTTGTCATTGTTGGTGGTAAGGCTACCAACTAGCTTAGATGCTTGGCAATTGGTGGGGTCAATAAACTATTCCCCACATGCCACTTACTATGCAACCCATACCCTACTACAACAATTCTATGCAAAGTAAGAACTCCTATTGTAGAGCTATAGATTCTTTAATTTTTTAAAATTCCTAAAATTTCAATAAAAAATAGAATTAAGAACTTTACAACCTATGCTAGCGAGGAATCAATCTGTGCTAACACTTGTGTAGGTAATATTCTATTTAGTATGATCCATATGGATGAGGGCAAGATTTTCTCTAATGGACCAAGGAAAAAGTATCTAACTTTAATGAATTGATAATTGATCCTTAGGATCTTTCACCTTTTAGACAAAATGGTAGGATCAAATTTGACCTAAAATCCTCCAAAAATGTAGCTACGTCCTAGATCTAGCAACCACATCACAAATTCAAATCCTTGTAGATGTGACATTTAATACCCAATATAGTTAAAACAAGAGGTTGAATTGACTTTCTTGGGCCCCCTAAAATCAATGGTGAGCTTATATTTTCACCATAATTCTCCAAAATGAACATAAATACAAATCTGGAAAGAGGAAACCCCCAAAATTTAGGATTTCTATTAATTTTTATTATCTAGGTCATCATTTAATGCATGAGATCATACACAACTTTTGAAGATAAACCAAGACCTACAACCTAGATCTCTTAAAAATACTAACAAAAAGCAATCCCACAATATTTGATATCATGTAAGAACTAGTATAGGATGATTTACATACCATGTAATATTTTTCTATGGGGGTAGCCACCCAAAATCTAAGAATTTCAGTGAAAGCAGAAGAAAGATCAAACATGTACAAGTGAGGTATTGCTTATACAAGCAAGGTGAGAGGATATGATATCACAAGACTATGACATGGGACACAAAGAGACAAGTACCCAAAGTAAACTAGACTAGTGTGAATAGAATTTAGGAGGGGAACTAGTTAGGTGATATCCTTGTTCACACCAATAAATATTATTTATGATATTTTTTGATGAATCGGTATATGGCAACAACTTTTTACTACTAGCTTTGGATCAATCATCTAGGATGATTTTGGATAGTGGAAAAAAGTCCTTTTAGGCGGTGCTTGTTAGATTGATTGCTATCCCAAATTAAATGTTGCCTACTTTAAGTTAATTTTCGCTCTTTTGTTGTCAATAAAATTTAGATATCATTATTTGACAATTCTAGCTAGTCTCTATTGAACAAGATAGCTGAGAGGGGGGGTGAATCAATTGTAGAAAATTTAAACTTTTAAATCATTCAATGAAACTTAGATCAATCACAAATCCTTAACACTGCTAAAATGATTAAACATTGAGTGCACGTGCATGAACTAAAAACCATCACACAAACATAGTAACACTAGATTTACATGGAAAACCCAATGAGGGAAAAACCAAGGTGAGGATTAAATCACACTATAGAGAATATCAAAACCGATTACAAAGGCTCACTGCCTAAGGTAAAGGCTCACTACCAGAACAAGGACTCACTTCAGGATTAGGACTCATTGTCCAACAGGGTTAACCAATCAGAGGGATCACTGTCATAGAGAAACACAAAATATAGAAGAGATATGTTACAAAGGGAAGAAAATCTCAATTCGATAGATATTTCCACCATAGTTTACTCAACCACTTGTAGACATGCATGAAAGATAGAGTACACCTTTAGCTCACTACATACAAAAACTCAACATTTAGAATTCACATTGATCTGACACACTCACATCACACACACACACACACTTATTCACATCTACTTCACATCTATATACTCTATTTGTTTGTACTTATATCTTTGTACATCTTTCACCAATAACTCATCTTGTATTTATACCATCTTCAACTTTGAAACATATCCGAAGTCAGTCATCCATCATTAAATTTCACTTAGGTTAGTGCCAAAAAATCCTAGGGTGGAATTAGATTGAGGGCAACCAAAACACATGCTTGATGAGGAGCCAAACAAGTCCCAACATGATTCATCAACTTCGAAGGTAGTGTTTTACACAAGGTCGACCAAACGAATGTAAAAAACATAGACCAATTAAGCACACACAACTCTTAGCACAATCAAATCCTTCCAGACACAAAAATTATCTTCAACATGATTATAACAACTTCACTCTAGAACTGAAAATCATAAGACTTAACCAAAAATAAATCCAGACCAACAACATTTCTCTTGGTCCTTAGCCAAATACATAGAAAACCTCAGTTCACAACTAGTGAACATAACTCACACTGTACAATGAATTAGAAACCAAAAATTTGGATACAGTAGCTTCCAACAACCATGATCAACATATCTGAACCACACAAACATAGGAGTGAATCCTAGAGAAAAACCTAGAGCAACCACTGAACACTTGCAATATTTCTTTATTACAATTTTCTCAATATCCTCGACATATACAACCAATAACCTGCATCCATGACATCAGTGACAATAGCAACTAGTTGACATAAATGACAACACCTTCATTCTTGCAAAAATCTCCCCCTTTTTCATTGATGGCAACACATGATGTGAAAAACCATCAAAGACAACATACTAGCTCTGAACACACTTCACAGGATTTTTCTTTCTATTTCTCCCCCTTAGTGGATAATCTTTTTCACATGATACTCTTCTCTTTTTCACATTATTCCTCTCCCCCTTTGACATCAATGACAAAGGAAAAATATATTTTACATTGATTTCCCCTTTGACATTAAAACCATAATACTCATACAATGACAACACATGACACTACCAGCCCCCCTTGAGAGGTAGCCACCAAAACATCAGTCCAGAAGAAAGATAGATCCATAGACCCACCAGACTGATGCATCTCCATATGCATCTAGTTCAAGAAAAGAGGGGAAATAACCCCTAACTTCAACTGGAGATACTCAAAAGTATCTCTAGGAAGAGTCCTCGTAAATATATCAACAATTTTATCCTTCGTAGGAACATACTCAAGCTTTACTTCATTATTCATAACCTTCTCTCTCAAGAAATGATACCTAATAGATATATTATTTTTCCTTGATTACATCATTGGATTCATTGAAATGTTAATTTTACTTGTGTTATCATAAAAGATAGAAATAGGATCATCATACACAACTGTGATATCTTTCAATGTCTATTTCATCCATAGAACTTGTATCCAACAATATGAAACAATAATATACTCATCTCCAACAGTAGATAAGGAAACTAAATCTTGATTTTTACTCAACCATGCCACCAATGTGCAACCAAGAAAGAATGCACCACCACTTGTATTTTTTTTTCATCTACACATCCAACCCAATCTGCATCTTTATAAGCACTTAGTGTAAAGTCAATATCCCTAGGACACCATAAGCCATAATTCCATTCAAATATCTGTATATTCTTTTAACAACAACATGTGTTTCCTTGGGATCTTCTTGAAATCTAGCCACAAGACAGACAACATGCATGATATCCAATCTAGTAATAGTCAAATACAACAATCTACCAATCATAGATCTATATTTGCTCTGATTAGCCTTAGTTGAACATTATTTTTACCTAATTTTCAACCAGTCACCATAGAAGTGCATACTGGTTTGGAATCATCCATACCAAACTTCTTCAACATCTCTTTCACATACTTAGACTATGAAATAAAAATTTGATTAGTTTGTAGCCAAAGAAAGAGATTCATTTCTCCAAACATAGAAGTCTCAAATTATTTTTTCATTTCTTTTGCAAATATCTTGTACATAGTTTCATTTCCTCCAAAAATAATGTCATCAACATACACAACCACACTAAATATTTTGTCCTTTTCAATTTTAAAATACATATTACTATTTTTCATATCTTTGTTGAAACCTTATTGAATCAAGTACTTGTCTAACCTTGCATACAAAGATCTAGGAGCTTGCTTCAATCCATATAAAGCTTTCCTCAATCTACAAACCATATCCAGTTGATCTTGTTGAACTTCTCTTTTGGTATTTGTCCTTGATGTCAAAATTGTGATTCAGTTTGGCATCTTGGTGATTGATTATTAGTGGCATTGTGTGTACATTCAGATGATTTGGCACACTTGTTCATATTCAGTCTTGGCATACTTGGTTTTGGCTTTCAACATTATGATGATTGGTTTATATCCAGTTTTCTTGGTACTGATCGTTTGGCTCCATGTGCAGATTAAAAGGTCATCTTGTTTACATGGTTATGATTCACTATTCAGGTGATATCATTCTGTTATGTTTGTTCACTATTTTTTTGTTATAGTGACATCTGTTGGCATTCAATTTGATTTCTCAGTACTTAGGGTTGGATATGTTCATCATGATTATGAAAGTATTTATTTATTTCTTGGTGACTATATTTCATGGCAAAGGTAACTCATTTGTACTTAGGCTTCATGTCATATTGGTTGCAAAAAGTCTATGACTCAGGTGGTATATCATTTATATAGCAGCACTTATCACATTCTTGTGCTTGAGCTTCAATTTACATCAACTTGCACTTTGGTGTTACATTTTATAGTGCTTGGTCTTCATCGAAGTTGGCATCATTGATATTGTTCTCGGTTCTTATAATGGTTGATTTATTTTGGCCTTAAGGCTGACAGGTGGTTTGTGGAAATAATGAAAAATCACAAGGCATCATCTCTTGGAAATGATGTTTTTACTCTTTAAGGGGATCGACATTATGCTTGTGAAGGTAATCTCTTTGGTCTTCACTTTGCATGTGGTTATCGACTTGGGATTTTGGATTTTATTTACATGGCTCTTTGGCAGTGGGTACTTCACATCATTTACAACTTGTCATAGAAATGACTTTGATTAATGTCACATATTTTTCTATCTTGGCATGAATAGTTATTTTCTTTACTCACGTGGATTGAGAGTAGGAAGATTTGTAATATTCATTGGCTTCATTATGTTGTCAGTTTTTGTGAATATCTCTGTCCGCGGATTTGAAGGCATTATTATTGTTTGTCAATTATCATGATGCTTGTTTGACCTAAATCCTCTTGGATTTCAAACTTTATCAAATTATGAATAAGGCTCGAATATCTTTTGGAAAGGAAAATAAGTGTTTTGGGTGAAACAATTGATTGTTTTACAAGCTTGGTTAACCCTAGCTATTCTGCCATGAAGAGATTTCAATTATAGGTCTTTTGTCACCGTGGCTGTTAATCTGTGCTCGAATTTGAGGTATCATGGACAGTGAAAGTTGGGAGATTAGTTGGTGGTCTTTGTTTGAGCTGGAAGCGGAGGTAAACATAGAGGATTTCATGGGATTTTGTTTCAAATCGCCATGAGGTAACTTCTACAAGTTTCTTCTTCAAATATGAATGAAGTAAATGAAGATCTTTTACTTTCAGTCTTGCAATATATTTAGAAGTGAAAGACAATTTACTCTTATGATCTCTGTTGTTTTCTCAAATAAGAAAAGATAATATTTTAGTTGTTTTTACTAAGTAATGGAAATAAATATCTTTGTTTTAGTTACTTTCAAAACCCTAACTTGAGGGTTTGTTTCTTGACTTGAGTTTTGTTTTCACATTTCATGGTTTATGGGTTTCGGTTTTCACTTGTATAAAATGAATGGAAGTTAGCCATTATTGTGTTCAGAATTTGAGAAAGAAAAAAGAGTGAATACTTATTGAAAGATATAAAATAAAAGGAGGGCTTCATTATATATTGTCTCTGGTTTCTAAAACAGAGAATCATATTCGGATTTATGTGAGAGAGATTATTTCTTGTACTGTTGCAATCAGTACATTGTGTAATTGAAATTATTGAAATATCATTTTGTTCTATAGAGATTTTATGATTGCAAAAATAGTGCAATTGTAAGGTCCTTACATTGCAAATTTTGTGTAGAGAGAAACATTGTAAAGGAGTTGGTGCTCCTATTGAAGTGGGTGCTTTAAAATTTTAGTAATTGAGTTGGTGCTTTGGAAATATTGTAATCAGATTTTGGAATCAAGCCTGTAAGGCATTTTGGAGTGGTTTTTCTACCCCAAGAGGGTTTTCCACTCAATAATTTTTGTGTCACTCTTTTGTGTGATTTGAGTCTATCTTGCACAATCTTTATTTTTGTCATTTATGTTGAGTTAGTTCATGAAATGCTCTGATACTTTATCATTGTTCAAATTAATCTAAATGCTCATGGTTCAGTTGTTAATGTGCAAAGTTTGAATGTTATTTACTGTCATTTGAAAGTCTAGTTTCCTTGCAAAAGAAAGCATTAAAAAAATGTTCATTCAACCTCATATGAACAATATACATCATGCTTTAACAAGATTTGTTAGGCATTCATTTTATAATTGACTGCTTTATCTGTCTAATCTTTCAAAGTTTAGTTTTTATATTGCATTTATAATGTTACATTCTATTCAAGATCAAAAAGAGTTCTAATATGCATTTAATGTCATAAGAGTTTTAAAAATATATTACTCTAATTCACCCCCCCCTCAGAGTAATTCAACTTCCAAAAAATCTAACAACTAAAATCCTTTCGGTTGTTCCATGTAGACCTCTTCTTCTAGCTCACCATTCAAAAATGTAGACTTGACATCCATCTGATACACCTTGAAAACTTAATGAGAAACAAATGCTAAGAACAACCTGATAGCTTCCATTCTTTCCATTGGAGCAAAAGTCTCCTGAAAATATATGCCTGCTACTTGTGAGTAACCCTTACACATAAGCCTTGCTTTGTTTTTGACCACTTCTCCATTCTCATTCAACTTATTTCTGAATACCCACTTTGTTCCAATAATGTTTTTATCTATCAGTCTTGGGACCAATTCCCAAGTTTGATTCTTCTAAATTGGCATAAGTTCTTATTTCTTATCTTCCATCCAATGTTCATATTTACATGGTTCACTTATAATCTTTGGTTCAATATCAGAAAGTAAACACAAATTTACCTCACCAATAGCAGCTCCGCTTCTTATCAATACTCCTTTTGTTTTGTCTCCAATTATATGACTTTTGGAATGATTCTTTTGCACATATCTAAGTGTCTTAAGGGACACCACCAGAGCTTCTTCTTCTTTTTCTTCAATATGCTTCTCTTGCTCATCCTTTTCTTGTTCTTCCATAATTTCTTCAATCCTTATGCAATCAGGTTCATTAGATACGTATCCATCAACTTCAATTGAATTCTTCATTGCTTCATCAAACTTGACATTTGTACTTTCTACAATCTTCCTCAGTCTTTTATTGAAATAATTGTAAGATTTTATTTTAGTAGAATATCTCAGAAAAATACCTTCATCACTTCTTGCATCAAACTTTCCTAAAGTTTCTTCATCCTATCTAATATAACATTTGCTTCCAAATACCTTGAAATACTCAACAATAGGAATTCTTCCACACCATAGCTCATAGGTGGAATTTGTATTGTTTGCTCTTTGTTGAACTCGATTGAATACATAAAGAAAAGTGTGAATAACTTATCTCCAGTAAACTTCCAATAGACTAGCCTTAGTAATCATTGATCTAGCGGCCTCTTGAATTGTTTTGTTCTTTCTTTCAACAACTCCATTCTAATGAGGAGTTCTCAAAGTAGATAATTATATTTTAATTCCATTCACTTCACAAAACATATTAAAATCATGATAGGTGCATTCACCACCTCTGTTAGGCCTTCAGAATTTTATCCTCAAATTTACTTCATTCTCAACCATAGCTTTGAATGTCTTGAATCTATCTAATGCATCATACTTCTCTCTAGAAATGTAACCCATGTATATCTAGAATAATCATCAATCAAAAACATAAAGTACCTTTCACCTTGTAGACTTCTCACTCTTGTAGGAACACAAAGATGTATGAACTAAATCCAATAGTCTAGTAGTAGATTGTTCGTTTGATCTACAATAGCTTCTTGCTTGCTTTGCAAAATGATTTTTTTGCAAATAACATTAACAAGCTTTGTAATCCTTGGTAAATCTCTCATGGTCTGAACTGCACTAATCCTCGCCAAGTTATCGGAGTTCATATGACACATTCTCTGATACTACAACTAAATGTCATTACTCTAAGTCATAAAACATTGTCCATCAACACCCTTAAGTTGATAGATATTTCCTTCAGATTTCTTTCCTGCAACAATCCCTATTCTGGAATCTTTCCTGATCTCACATCTTTCATCTTTAAATACAAGATTATATCCTTTACTGCACATCTATCCAACACTCAAGAGGTTATACCTTAAACCCTTAACATAGTAGACATCATCAGTATTATGCTTTTCATAAAAACTTACTGAACCTATCCCACAAATCTTAGCACTAGTATAATCTCCAAACATAACTAAGCCTCCATCATACATTTCAATTTTTTAAAAATTACTCTTATCAGCAGTCATATGATGTGAATAGCCATTGTTAAAAACACAATAGTTTTTTACCTATTTAACATGCAGGGAAAATATTACAATACCTTCATTTTTCTCCTTCTCCAGAGGGCATTCCTTCACCTGTTTTTTAGAATTAGTAGAAGTAGGTTCATCTTTTATAGCCAAGAACAAGCATCCATTGCCATTAAGATCTCCATAATTAGATTCCTCATCAGATATACTAGCATCCCCATTCAAATAATATGCTCTGTTGATCTTCTTACCTTTATTTTCTTTCTCATATCTTTATTTATTCCTCTTAGCTCTTTCCAAACACCTCAAAGCATAATGTCCTATTCCTCCATAACTAAAGCATTTAAATGGTAACTTGCATTCATACTTGTCAAAGCCTTTCTTCATCCTTCTCACAAATTTAGCTTCCACTTCATCAAGATTTTCTTCATCCGGATCTTAAGCTTTTGTAGCCTTAAAAGTAGTCTCTGATTTGGATCTATTTCTCAAATTTGGCTTTTGTAGCCTTAAAAGAAGTCTCTGATTTGGATCCTAGATTCATCTATGGTAGCACCAAGTCCTCGCATCCTAGCTACTACCTCATCAAATCTTTTTACATAGGCTTTAATATCCTCATCTTCAGACATATGTAGGAGCTCAAACCGTGTCTCCAAATTCTACTACTTTGCCTCTTTGACCCTTTCATCTCCTCCATGCACCTTTTCCAAAACATCCTAGACTTCCTTGATAGTCTTCAGATTTTGAACTTTAATCAACTCGGAATGTACAAGAATATTCTTCAAAATGTACTTTGCCTTATTGTTCGTTGCATGTGCCTTGATCTCATCAGCCATACTCGGACCATTAGTAGGAGGAGTGAAAGTATTCTTGTAAACTTTCTCCACATCATATCCACAATACTCTAGATATTCTTCCATCAGTATTTTCCAAATAGCATAATTAGTTTCATCAAACCTCAGATAATCATAAGTAACTTTGCTAGCCATCCTAGACCTTCCTTAAGCAGTTAAGCTCTTCTCCAAGGAAGCAAGCTCTAATACCAATTGTTGAACAAGAAAAATGAGAGGGGGGTGAATTAGTTGTAGAAAATTTAAACTTTTAAATCATTCACTGGAACTTAGATCAATCACAAATCCTTAACACTACTAAAATGATTAAACATTAAGTGTAAGTTCAAAAAATAAAAACCATCACACAAACACAGTAACACTAGATTTACATGGAAAACCTAATGAGGTAAAACCATAGTGAGGATTAAATCACACTATAGAGAATATCAAAATTGATTACAAAGACTCACTGCTTGAGAAAAAGGCTCACTACCAAAACAAGGACTCACTGTCCAATAGGGTTAACCACCCGAAGGGCTCACTACCATAGAGATACAAAGAAGATAGAAGAGATATATTATAGAGATAAGACAATCTCAATGCAATAGATATTTCCACCATAATTTAGTTAACCAATTGTAGAAATGCATGAAAGATAGAGTACACCTTCAACTCACTACATCCAGAAACTCAACATTTAAAATCCATACTGATCTGCCACACTCATTGGTGATTCCTCAACTAGTTTACAATTTTTGGCCAAACTGGACATTGAACTAATTTTTTCTAATTAAATCTTCACTTTCGGGCACCTATAGCGGCCAAACCGTGAGGAATTTTAAGATGATGCAAACTAGTGATTTGTGACATTTTGTCTCTAGATTGTAAATATATTTTTTTCAAAATTTTTGGAATCAAACTACACTTCTTTTTCCATCTCCTTCGAAAACTAGTTTTTTTTAGTAAACACCATTTTTAAGGAGAGATGCTCACCGTATACAACATAATTTTTTTTCCATGAAGGATAATTTTTTTTGAATTTTGATTTATAACTACGATATCTAGCACTTTTATTGTTTTTCATAGTGTTTTATTGAATATTTTTTCATTAATCAAGTTTCAAAGTCAAACCAATTACAATTCAGACATAGGCGGACTGTATACAACATAATTTTTTTTGTATGTATCAAAATTCTTTTTTTTTTTGTTGGATCAAGGATTTCAATATCTAGTGCATTGATATTTTTCAAAATTGTTTTTGATAATTTGCTATTTTTCCACATGTGCATAACATAGAGCTTGATTTTAAGTGAAAAACCTACATTCACAAGAAATAAAAAATAAATATTATAATAAAATTAAATTTATTTAAAATTATACTTTTTGGGAAGCTTATAATAAGGAATACATACTTACAAAAATTAAATTATAAATGAATTCATTTGATCCCCCAAACGGTAAATCAAAAGTGGTTTTTTATCATCATTTTGATAGGTGTAAGGGAGACTTCGTTATAGGTATGGTTTAATACCATTGGGGTTCTATCCAAGGGGGTTTGATATAAGGTGGTTTGATCAAACCCTCTTCAATTGAAATCCTTCAAATGGAACTTTTTAAGGCTTAAATCATTATATTTTCTAAAAATATGTGATTTCACCAAAAATACGAATCTCCTAGAAATTGTAAACTAGCATTGTGGGATCACCCTCACATCACATACACACACACTGATTCACATCTACTTTGCATCTATCTGCTTGATTTATTTTCACTTATCTCTTTGTACATCTTTCACCAATAACTCATCCTATATTTATACCATCTTCAACTTTGAAACTATCCAAAGCCAGCCATCCATCATTAAATTCAAATTAGGTCAGTGCCAAAACATCCTAGGGTGGAATTAGAATGAGGTTAACCCAAACACATGCTCTATGAGAACCCAAATAGGTCCTAAAATGCTTCATCAACTTCAAAGGTAGTGTTTAACACAAGGTCGACCAAATGAGTGTAAAACAATTAAGCACACACAACTCTTAGCATGATCAAATCCTTTCAGACACTACAATTATCTTCAACACAATCATAAAAACTTAACTCTAGAACCACAAGTCATAATAATTAACCAAAAAAAAATCCAAACCAACAACATTTCTCTCAGTCCTCAACCAAATACATAGAAAACCACAATTCACAGCTTGTGACCATAACTCACATTGTACAATGAATCAGAAGCCAAAAATATGGATATAGTAGCTTCCAACAACCATGATCAACATATCTGAACCGCACAAACATAGGAGCAAATATCGAAGCAAAACCTGTTATGCCTTGCATAACCACCCCATATTTTGCCTTGGTCAAAATGGGTCCCGCCTTTGTGTTTTTATCTTTTGTTGATTTTCAAACAAAGTTTGGAGTCTTTCCTTTCAAACACTTCGTTTTTCTTTGGTTTAGTCTGTTGGAAGCGGAGCCAGAACTGAATCGGGTTCTAAAACTTCCTTTAAAACTTGTTCCTATCCCCATTCCGATAGTCTTTTTTTGTGGCTTTTGTTTTGTCTTTGTCAGAGTCGGAGCCAGAGTGGATGTTAAGTCGGTATTTATTCAAAATCCCAAAATCAGAATCCATTCTACATCCGCCTCCGCTAGTTGAACTTTTGTTTTAGACTAAGTCCTTATGTTAAGTTTTCTTATTTTTGGTCTTTTGTTTTATTTTGTGTTTAGGTTTTGTTTTATGCATTGTTGGCGGAACCGGACCTGAAATGGGAATGAAGTTGGGAAATTACTCAAGTTTCCAAAACCGTTTTCATTTTGATTCCGCTCCCACCATTTCTTGGTCGTTGACTTTTTACTGAAGTCACACTGCAGTAATGTGTTAGTTCTTCTCCAGTTCCGACTCCACTTAATTGCATTTAATGTGTTAATGACAGCTGCCATGCGTAGGTAGAAACTCTGAATTTTACCTTGATTAGGGATTAAACGGGTTATTATTATCATTGGTAAGAAATCAAAGAGTGAAGTAGAGCAACAGTGGAGTTCTTTTGAGTGAATCGATTGAAAGAGGAAGAGATAATTGCTTGCAAATTTCTTCAGAAGGTTTGCCAAGTTTTGCATTTGAGGTAGGGTTCCTATTCTCATTTTTCTTTTATTTACTTCTGTGTTCTTTGTTTGTATTTGATCATTTTGATTTTGGGCAAGTTCGTTATTTCAGTAGGTTTGCGTGTTTGTTTTTCTTTCTTTGTTTATTGCTGTTCTTGATTTCATTTTTTTACTTTTGTTTCTGGTTTTCAGTAATTTAGGCCACGGTCGTTTTCACATTTTGTCGTGGTCACGTCATGTTGTGTTGGTTTCTAAACATGTAGATTTAATTAGGGTTTGCCAGTAAGATAGATTAAGTTGAAGTTTTACAGTGAGTTAGGGTTGATAGAATCTTGTTTTTACTTAGGGTTTTTATTGCGCATTCGTCTGGTTAAAATAGAGGGGTTAAATTTGTGCCCTAGTTTTTATATCGCGTTTTTTTTAGATTAGGGTTTTATGCATTTCTGTGATCACGTTTAAATGATTAAATAAGATGCCCTAAAATATAGTCACCCCCACAGTCATATGGGCATGGTCCTTTCATGCTATATTTTAAGCCTTATTTTATTTAATATGACCTTAGTCCTTAATCATGAAGTTATGTGTCAGAGTATTAAAATCATTGACGATGTCATGGTCAACCTTTGCGGAAGCGGGATCGGAATTGATTTGGATTTTTGATGTGTTTTATAATTAGTGTCAATTCCATTTTCCATCCCGTCTCCGACTTTTCTTGTAGTAAGAAGCTTTATTTCAAGATAGTGTCAACCTTGGTGGAAGAGGAAGTGGAACCGAAATAGAATATGAAAACAGAAAATCGAAAGGAAACCAAATCAGTTTCCTTTCCGGTTTCGGTTCCGATCACTATTCCACTTCCGACTCTGAGCCCGCTTCTTGTTAAGTAGAATGTCAATAACAATTTTTTCTCCAAGCCCGACAGTATGTTAAAAGAGGATTATTTAAGATGTTTGCTGCCTGGTTCCGCCTCTGGTGTATGTATAAAAAAGGTATTTTAAGACACATTTTGAGATGTTTGTTTAAGGATCTAACTAGAGGTTTTGTTGCAGGAAAGCTCAAGAATGTCAGGAACATTAGGAGAAGTTGTCCAAAGGAACCGGCTTGTAGGAACATCAAAAGCATCAGCTAAACCCAAGAAGATCAAGCCAAAATAATTACCCTATACCTTGAGGTATAACCATAGGAGTCTTGTTGTCATAGTGAGCAAAGTAGAATCGGATTGGTCAAACATCACCAACACAAATCTGGGCCAATACAATTTTGAAGAGTTGTATTCAAAAACTTTTGCTGAAGATATAACAGGGAGGACACAAAGAATTGTTGAGTCTGGCTTGGCTCACATCACCCTGTTTCTGCTATCAATCCAATGCCTAGAGTTAATCTTGACAGCTATAGGAGCTTACAATCTGGCTACTCGATAATGCATGGATTCCCAAGATAATGTAATCATTGATCTTACTCCTCATATGTTTCAAAGTAAATTTAGTGTCCCGGATCCTAAGAACTTGGTGCAGTTAAAAGAGGCAGAGGCCCTAGAGAAATATAGAAAATATAAGGAATCCAACAAGTCCCACTTGAACAAAAAGTGGTTAAAAACAGAGAAGAAGTCTCTAACTAAGCTTGCAGACCAACCAAAGAGGGCAGATTTCTACAAAGAGGTATCATATTTGATAATGACATTATCTAGGGCTTTTGGGAAGAGAGATGCCTTTCATTTCAAGCAGTGGATGTTTCCCTTCATCCAGATAATCTTAAATGGAACCCATTAATTTGATTGGCCGATGATTGTATCAGATGCCATTCATGATCAATTGACCAACATTAGGGAGACTAAATACTTTTTCATGACTTCTTACATTGTGTATGCAGCAACAAGAGTAGGTATCTTCCTGGGTTTGAATAGAGTAGGGATAATGGGAGTGTTAGATGGACAAAAGAAGTTGTGGGAGCATTATAACCAGCTATCCCTATAGGTTGCTAAGACTCAATTCAAAAGGGTTAATGATGCATTCATATATGTTATCATTAACCAACTCAACGGAGATGCAGGGTACAGACTCAGCCAAGAGGCCATGGCATTTATCACTGAATGGGGATGTTGGTACATTCAATACCCAAGGTTTACATATTTTAGGCTAGCTGGTTTTGAAGGTCATCCACATTTGCTGCCAAGATGTTGCAATAACAGGATAGTATTAATGGAATTTGTATATTAGGCTCTTGGGGTTAATGCCCGATTTGGATTGAAACATAAGACAGGATGTCGCAAGTTCCCCATGAAGTTGGGTGAGTACAACTGTCAGCATCTGGTAAGAGCAAAGGTGGTGTGCAGTGAGTTGATACAGTTAAAGCTAGGTTTATATACAGCTCGTAAGCACTTTGACCCTAAGAGTAAAATGAATGCCTTGCTGCCTTCTGTGTTTGATAAACATTTTAATTTATTGGAGGATTTCTAGAGTGACTGACAGGATGAGTATGATCTGAGGAAGAAGAATTATGAAAGATTACTTGTCTCACTCATGTCAGAGCTTGGTATCAAAAATGACATTCCTGAGACATTGGTGGATGATGGAGTTGTATTTTAAACATTGGAACTAAAAGTTTGGATCCAATTGACTATTACAGTGAGGAAACCATTGACATTAAACAGATAGGGCGAGCAGTCTTGGATAGAAGTGTTCAATGGTTGGTTCTAAGAACCAAAACTCCTCAAGGACCAGCTCCTAAAAAGGGGAAAGGGTATAAAAGGATTAAAAGAAAGACACCTCCCAAGGAGCCTTTGGAGTTCCTTCCTCTAGAAATTGAAGAAATAGAGCTTGAAAGAGCAGTTGATGAAATAGAGACACTAGAAGGAGATGCTCAAATAGGATCGGTTGTTTCAACACCTACATTAAAATCTGCCCCGGGGATCTATCCTAGGTTGGGAAGATTTAGAAAATGTATTTATTAATCAATTTTGGGTTTATGTGGACCTTGCCATCTTGTATCACCAGTTTTTCACAATAAGAAAGGAGCATCATGAGCCACTACCTTTGTTCAATACTAGGTTCCAAAGAATGTTTCGTAGGCTGCAAGACCCTTATCTAGTAGCTGAGAATATTGCCATATAGACATATTTAAGAGCCGTTGATCCCTTGATTGGCCTATTCTTGTAGAGGACTTATCAATCTAATGAGATTGACTCTTTGTCTAAAGTTTATCATCTGACCATCAAGTTGCAACAACAGATAAGTCTACAATTAGGAGGTTTAGGAGCAGCTCTTCCTCCCATGAATTATTAGATGCCTAACCCACCATTATACAACACTATTCCAGGGATGTCTTACTCCCAATATGGACCTATGTCTGAGTTACAAGCTCCACCTACCATGTCCTTTCTCAGAAATGGCATGCAAGATTCTTCCCAACAACCTCAAAATCCACAACAACAAGTGGGAGGATCAACCCATGTTCATTCCCCAGCCATAGTATAGAATGTGCAAAATGAACAAACTGTCCAACTAACTAGTGAGCTAGAAACTCTCAAGAAGACTCTATCTCAAATGTCTAATGACATGGAACAACTTAGGCAAAACCCTCCCCACAACCAAAATCAGAATTATCAGAACCAAGGAGGTTACAATAATCAGGGAAATTACTCTAATCAGAATGGGAACCAGAACACCAATCAAAACTTTCAGAATCAAAATTCCTCTAACCAAAATTACCAAAACCAGAACAAAGGATATAACCAGAGGTTCAACAACAACAACAATAGGCAGTGGAATACTGGACCTAACAATGAGGGAGTTCCCCATAACTATCAATCAGGTGAAGAGAGACTGCATACTGCTAATGTAGCTGACCTCAATTTCATGACTAATTGGTGTAGACAACATGATACTACAACACATTCTAAGGTTAACTGCCCTGAAATGGAGAAGATTGTAAAGATTGCACAAGCTGATGGCCATCCTCCAGCAAGAAATTCCAATCAGGATAATGGGCCAGTCAACACTACCATGACTTATGAGACTATTGAAGAGAAATACCAGTTTCCTATGCAAGGAGATAATGAGCTAGGGGAAGATGTGTATGTCGCTCAAGCTTTTTAGTCCAAACGAGGTCACTTTCTAAGAAATCAGAATAAGGGCCCATTTACTACATCTGCACCCTCGAACAACATGGTTCCACCAAACCAAAATGCAAATAACAATCCACCACCACCAAAGGGACCTTCTGATCCTCAGAATAGAGGCAATCCACCTCCTTTTCCTAAATATCAAGTTAGGAATGATACAAAATATGAATTTTTTGCAGAATTGTAGAGACAAAAGACGTCCTTGTCATTCTTTGACATCATGAAGTGGTGCCCAACTCAACATGAGGTGGTATTGAAAGCCTTGGAGGAGGTAGATCGCTTAAAGGGAAAAGGTAAAGTGACTCCAACAAAGGAGACAAATGCAGCCATCTATAAAGGTAAGACCAGTACCCCACCTTTTCTTTTAAGTTTAAGGATTTTTGGAAAGAATTTGCACAATTGTTTATTGGACTCTAGAGCATCGGGAAATGTTATGCCCTTTTCAATATGTAAGAAGTTAGGATTGAGTCCTATCTCAACCAATAAGAAAGTGATTTAGTTAGATAAAACTAAGGTCAATGTTGTAGGTGAACTAAAGAACATGCATGCACAGGTTGGATCAGATCAAAGGATCCAGACCTACATAGATATCCAAGTGGCTGATATCCCAGAGACATATGGGATGCTTCTAAGTTGGGAGCTAATGAAAAGTATTGGTGGATATTTGTCCTTGGATTTCTCTCACATGTGGCTACCCTAGAAGGGGGTTGCAACATAGATAAGGATTGAAAGTGAACCTAGACTCAAGCATATGATTACATAATATGATGCTTCGAATGAAGTAGCATATTTTGAGATTGAGATAGGAGTTTACAAACAAGAGGAAGTCCTTACTTTCTCTGTAGTCAGTCCTAGGGATACATTGCCCCTAGAACATAGTGACCCAATGATCTGCATCAACCAACAAGTTCTGATAAGGAAATTGCAACAAGATAAGCTGGTTTTAGGAGAAGGAACTGATTTGAGTAGTTTGTTGCTTCCTAATTGGTGTAGGATTCATTATCACAATCATTCAGAATTAACATGTCAATCATGCTTAGGTATTCTAAGTCATGTAGATCAGCCTCAACAAATATGTAAAGAGAAACCGCAGACCCCCATCAATGAGTTTTCTTTCAAAGTTAAGGATGCTACCATTCTTACATGGGCTAGTCTTTCTCAACAGGAAGGTTTTTCACCAGTAGAACAGACTTGGGTTGTATATTCTGAAATCCAACAAGAAGTTGAGGTGTCCCAATTCTCGTTCAATACACCTGCCCCAGATACTTTGCCAATACCCAAGGTATTAATGAGAAATGAGTTGGATTGCAATTTAACTCAAGAGGTTGTTTAGGAAGTGATTTCTGAGCAGGCTGAAAACATAGAAAAATCTTCAACTGAGCTTTGTCTCGAGTCAAATTATGATAAACAGAAAAAGTCCAAGCCGCCACACATCTCAAGTAAGTGATCCCCTGTTATCCCTAAAAAGAAAGAGCTCCCAGCTAAAGATCAATTATGGACCCTTAAATCTGATGGTTCCAAATCTAAAGCAAGAAGTGGAGTAGGGATTGAGCTAACTAACCCAAAAGGGAAGACTTACTTTGCTTCTTATAGATTGTAGTTTGGTTGCACAAACAATGTGGCCAAGTATGAAGCACTTACTCGGGGTCTTATGTTTTCTCATAAGAAGAAGGTCACTACTCTCATAGTTATGGGAGATTCTAAGGTGATTGTAAAGTAGGTACGTAGCAAATATACATGTCATAACAAAAGATTGGCTGCGTACATAAACAGGGTTTGGAATTTAATCAAAGATTTTGATGCTTTTGGGATTAGTTTGATCCCTAGGGAAGCTAATCAAATTGCAGATGCTCTTGCTATTGTTGCTAGCACATTAGAACCCATGCAAAATTTTGATCTAAAGAGTTTTTCAATAGAGTTAATTTCAGTCCTAGCAGTTCCTGATAATGTTCGACACTTTCAGGTATTTGATGATGATCAACACATATTGGCCTTTTTGGAAAGTTTTGATGTTTTTCAAGGACAAATAATAGATGAATCTAAACGAGATCAGGGAGATTGGGATCCTGAGAAAGAGAGTCCAGAAGGGATATTGGATTTGAAGAGTAATAGCATTCTGAAAGGGATGGTTGCTTTAGAGAGGATATTTGACTCCAACCCAAGGGCTTGCCAAAGGGTGCCTACAGAGAGTGATGGAGGGAAGTATGAATCTGTTAATTTGAATCACTCAGGCCCAAAGAGGAATGTTCTTATAGGAAAGACTTGTCCTCAGGAAATTAAGGAAAAGATAATTAAGGTCTTGGAGCAGAACATTGAAGCTATTGCTTGGAGTTATGATGATCTAAAATGTTTTGACACTTTAGTAATTACTCACACCATACCTCTCAAGCCAGATGCCAAGCCTTTTCGCCAGAAGTAACTCCTGGTCAATGCTTTAATTGAGCCATTAATCCAAAAGGAGGTGCAAAAACTTTTATCTGCTAGAATAATCTTTCTGGTTAGACATTCTACTTGGGTGGAAAATTACATCCTATGCGCAAGAAGAATGGTGAGATCAGATTGTGCGTTGATTTTAGGAATCTAAACAAGGCTTCTGAGAAAGACAATTATCCATTACCTTCTCTTGATGAAGTATTGCAAAAGGTTAATGGATCCTAGATGATTTCATTCTTGGATGGTTATTCTGGATACAATCAGGTCCTGGTTAGTCATGAGGATAGGATAAAGACCGCTTTCACCACTAAATGGGGCACTTTTGCTTACAGGAGGATGTCATTCGGTCTCATAAATGTTGGAGCTACTTTTCAAAGGGAAATGCATGTAGCCTTTAAAGATCTGATAGGAAAATGCATAATCATTTATGTAGATGATTTGACTATCTTCTCTAGGAATAGAGAAGACCATGTTGCAGACCTGGAAAAGGTTCTAAAGAAATGTATAAGTTATGGTGTCTCTCTTAACCCAAAGAAATGGGTATTTGGAGTGTCTGAAGGGAAGATTTTAGGTCACATTATATCAAAGGAAGGGATTTCCATAGTTCTTGACCGCGTGGAGGCCATCTTGAAATTTGACAAAGCTAGGCAGCAAGAAGGAAATGAGGTCCTTCTTTGGAAGGATCAATTTTGTTAGGAAATTTATAATAGGGTTTGTGGAGATTGTCAAACCCCTCAATGAAATGATGAAGAAGGATGCAAAAATTGAGTGGAGTGAAGAGGCTAAGTCTGCTTTCATGTAGATTAAACAATCTATATCTGAGGCACCTATTTTGACAAGCTCGTATTATCTAAAACCCTTCTACATTTATTCTTTTGCTTTTGACCATTCATGTGCAACAGTTTTAACATAAAGAAGAGAAGAGAGCGAGGAGAGACCTATTGCTTTTATGAGTTCTCCATTTAAGAATACAGAAGTAAGGTATTCACCACTAGAGAAACAAACCTTTGCATTGGTATGAGTAGTGAAGAAGTTCATGCATTACATAATTCGAAGTCAAGTGATGGCTATAGTTCCAAATCCAGCTGTGAAGTCTCTTCTGATGCAAAGTGAATTAGGGGAACGGAGAGGGAAGTGGATGGAAATATTATAGCAGTTTGACTTATAGATTCACTCAATGAAACTCGTTCGAGGACAAGGATTGTCAAAAGCAATGGCTGATGTAGATAGAAATATTACTTGCCAACACTACATTGTCCAATCATTCACGAAGGATCCCTGGTATACAGATTTAATTTTCTTCCTCCTCAATAACAAATGTCCAGAAGGAATGAATGCTACTCAGAGGAGAGCATTGAGGATGAAGAGTGCTCATTACATGCTCAAAGGGGATCCATTTACAGAAAGAATTTTCAAGGAATTTACCTACGCTGTTTGGATCAACAAGAAGCTAAGCATGCTATTTCTGAGTTTCATGGGAGGCATGGAATAGGGCATGGGTCTACTGATGCTTTGGCTCATTAGATTTTAAGATCAGGCTATTATTGGCCTTATGTATTTAGAGATGCACATCAACACTATAGGACTTGTCATGTATGCAAAACTTCTGCACCTAGAGAAAGAAATCCTGCAATGCCCTTGCAACCGGTATATGAGGTAAGGCCATTTGCTCAATGGGCACTTGATTTTGTATGTGTAATTAATCCAAATTATTTTGCAGGTCATAAATTCATCTTGAATGCAACTGACTACTGCACACATTGGATTGAGGCCCTGCCTTGCAAGAATAGCACCATAGAGGTGGTCATCAAGTTTCTGACTGAGAACATCATAACCAGGTTTGGAGTTCCATTTGCTCTGGTATGTAATAATGGCCCTACTTTTTCTTCTACTGAATTCATTTCATGGGCCTATGAACATAAAATTGTTTTGAAGTATTCTTCCAATTACTACCCTCAGGGAAATGGAGTAGCTGAGTCCACAAATAAAAACTTGTTGGAAGTTATAAGAAAGTTGTTAGAGAACAATCCTAGGGACTGGCACACCCAACTGAGATTTTCCTTATGGGCAGATTGAACTAGAATCAAAGCAGCTCTAGGAAATTCACCTTTTAAGTTAGTTTATGGCCAAGATCCAATCTTCCTGATCCATTTACAGATACCTGTCCTTAAGTTCATGCAGGAATTTTATACCAAGGGTGATAGGATTGAGGTTAGACTACTTAATTTACTGAACATGGAAGAGCAAAGGGATGCTGCTTTGCAGCAATTCTCTAAGCATCAGGCTGTTGTCAAACGCTGGTTTGACAAGAGAGCCAAGATAAAAGCTTTTAGGATATCAAATCTGGTGTTATTATGGGATAAGGCCAGAGAGAAGAAAGGAGATCATCAGAAGTTTGATACACTTTGGTTAGGTCCTTATCAAGTGGCTAAAATACTAGGTGAGAATGCTTTTCATTTGAGTACCTTAACAGGAGTGCCTGTTCCATTACCAGTTAATGGTTAGTTTCTGAAGAACTATTTTGGTGCATAGAAGGTCTGATGTTTTAAAGGAAAATGTATTATACTGTATCATATGTAATTAAGTTCTTTTTTTTTTTTTAGTTTTAGTTTTTTAGTTTTTTATTATTTTCTTTCTTTGTTTTGTTTTGTCTTGTTTCGTTGGGGATCCTCATTTTGTTCATCTCAAGTTAAGGGGTTGTTATTCAAAGTATGCTACTGGTACTAGGAGAGAAATTGGTTTAGGTATTTTCATCATCATCATTGAAAAGGATTTCATTTTGAAACTTATGTTTTATGATCATTCTAGTTTGGGTTGGAAAAGTTATTAAGGATAGAAGATATATTGTGAATATCTCATCAATTGTGATAAATAATCTGTCACCAAATTAAGAAAACATCTGCATGAGTAAGTACCTATTTGTTTTAGAATGGCTCTACCCTTTGATTCAAGTGAAAAAAATCCGATTCCAAGACTATCATGAAATCCATAGTAGTTCTCAACCCATGTTTCAGATTCATTATGTCTAAAGTATTGAGGAAGATGAATAAAAGATTTCCACAAGCAAGGTTTTTTAAAAAAAAATGAATGAAAGAAAAGAAAAAAAGAAGAGGCAGACTCAATATCAAGTGGGTAATCAAGTTTCTCTATTGGGGATATGGATGCCTGGCTGGCAGTAGAGCAATGCTTTGAGAGAACTAGAGGTGTCTTCATCGGGGCTATGGATGCCTGTCTGGCAGTGGAGCAATTCCCAGGATTTTATTGCACAATAGTTAAAGGTCTCAACCTATGTAGCTTGAATCTTAGGTATAGTTGTTCACAAAGAGAGAAAGTATCTACAAAGAATGATGCACAATATATGCACACACTCAGATTCATAAATAACTCATGAGCACATACATCTGAGATTCTAGCTCAAATTTATCCTACATATATCTGATCTTCTTCAAGTTAGTATGCTTCATAAACCAAGTAGTTTTAGGGTGACTAAAATTTTCTTTGGGTATCTTGAAAATGGGTAAACCATTTTCCCAGCCGAGTCGCCATTTGTTATGCCTTGCATAACCACTCCATCTTTTGCCTTGGTCAACATGGGTCCCCCCTTTGTGTTTTTATCTTTTGTTGATTTTCAAACAAAGTTTGGAGTCTTTCCTTTCAAACACTTTGTTTTTCTTTGGTTTAGTCTATCGGAAGCGGAGCCGGAACTGAATTGGGTTCTAGAACTTCCTTTAAAACTTGTTCCTATCCCCATCCCGATAGTCTTTTTTTCTGGCTTTTGTTTTGTCTTTGTCGGAGCCAGAGCCGGAGTGGATGTTAAGTCAGTATTTATTCAAAATTCCAAAATCAAAATCCATTCCGCATCCGCCTCTGCTTGTTGAACTTTTGTTTTAGACTAAGTCCTTATGTTAAGTTTTCTTATTTTCGGTCTTTTATTTTATTTTGCATTTAGGTTTTGTTTTATGCTTTGTTGGCGGAACCGGACCCGGAACGGGAATGAAGTTGGGAAATTACTCAGGTTTCCAAAATTGTTTTCATCCCAATTTCGCTCCCGTCATTTCTTGGTCGTTGACTTTTTACTGAAGTCACACTGTAGTAATGTGTTAGTTCTTCTCTAGTTTTGACTCCCCTTAACTACATTTAATGCGTTGATGACATCTGCCATGTGTAGGTAGAAACTTAGAATTTTACCTTGATTAGGAATTAAATGGTTTATTATTATCATTGTTAAGAAATCAAAGAGCGAAGTAGAGTAGCAGTGGAGTTCTTCTGAGTGAATCGATTGAAAGAGGAAGAGATAATTGCTTGCGAATTTCTTCAAAAGGTTTGGCAAGTTTTGCATTCGAGGTAGGGTTCCTATTCTCATTTTTCTTTTATTTACTTTTGTGTTCTTTGTTTGTGTTTGATCATTTTGATTTTGGGCAAGTTCGCTATCTCAGTAGGTTTGTGTGTTTGTTTTTCTTTCTTTGTTTATTGCTGTTCTTGATTTCATTTTTTTACTTTTGTTTCTGGTTTTCAGTAATTTAGGCCACGGTCGTTTTCACATTTTGTCGTGGTCACGTCATGTTGTGTTGGTTTCTAAACATGTAGATTTAATTAGGGTTTTCCAGTAAGATAGATTAAGTTGAAGTTTTACAGTGAGTTAGGGTTGATAGAATCTTGTTTTTACTTAGGGTTTTTATTGCGCATTCGTCTGGTTAAAATAGAGGGGTTAAATTTGTGCCCTAGTTTTTATATCGCGTTTTTTTTAGATTAGGGTTTTATGCATTTCTGTGATCACGTTTAAATGATTAAATAAGATGCCCTAAAATATAGTCACCCCCACAGTCATATGGGCATGGTCCTTTCATGCTATATTTTAAGCCTTATTTTATTTAATATGACCTTAGTCCTTAATCATGAAGTTATGTGTCAGACTATTAAAATCATTGACGATGTCATGGTCAACCTTTGCGGAAGCGGGATCGGAATTGATTTGGATTTTTGATGTGTTTTATAATTAGTGTCAATTCCATTTTCCATCTCGTCTCTGAATCTGCTTGTAGTAAGAAGCTTTATTTCAAGATAGTGTCAACCTTGGTGGAAGCAGAAGTGAAACCAAAATAGAATATGAAAACAGAAAATCGAAAGGAAACCAAATCAGTTTCCATTCCGGTTTCGGTTCCGATCACTATTCCACTTCCGACTCTGAGCCCGCTTCTTGTTAAGTAGAATGTCAATAACAGTTTTTGCTCCGAGCCCGATAGTATGTTAAAAGAGGATTGTTTAAGATGTTTGTTGCTTTGTTCCACCTCCAATGTATGTATGAAAAAGGTATGATTTTAAGACGCATTTTGAGATGTTTGTTCAAGGATCTAACTAGAGGTTTTGTTGCAGGAAAGCTGATGAATGTCAGGAACATCAGGAGAAGCTTTCCAAAGGAACCCACGTGTAGGAACATCAAAAGCAGTAGCTAAACCCTAGAAGATCAAGCTAGAACAGTTACCCTATACCTTGAGGTATAACCACAGGAGTCCTGTTGTCATAGTGAGCAAAGTAGAATCGGATTGGTCAGACATCACCGACACAAATAAGGGCCAATACAATTTTGAAGAGTTGTATTCAAAAACTTTTGCTGAAGATATAATAGGGAGGACACAGAATTGTTGAGTCTGGCTTGGCTCACATCACCCTGTTTCTGCTATCAATCCAATGCCCAGAGTTAATCTTGACACCTGCAGGAACTTACAATCTAGCTACTTGACAATGCATGGATTCCCAAGATAATGTAATCATTGATCTTACTCCTCATATGTTTCAAAGTATATTTAGTGTCCTGGATCCTAAGAACTTGGTGCAGTTAAAAGAGGCAGAGGCCCTACAGAAATATAGAAAATATAAGGAATCCAACAAGTCCCACTTGAACAAAAAGTGGTTAAAAAACAGAGAAGACGTCTCTAACTAAGCTTGCAGACCAACCAAAGAGGGCAGATTTCTACAAAGAGGTATCAGATTTAATAATGATGTTGTTTAGGGATTTTGGGAAGAGAGATGCCTTTCATTTCAAGGAGTGGATGTTTCCCTTCATCCAGATAATCTTAAATGGCACCCATCAATTTGATTGGCTGATGATTGTATCAGATGCCATTCATGATCAATTGACCAACATTAGGGAGACTAAATGCTTTTTCATGACTTCTTACATTGTGTATGCAACAACAAGAGTAGGTATCTTCCTAGGTTTGAACATAGTAGGGATAATGGGAGTGTTAGATGGACAAAAGAAGTTGTGGGAGCATTATAACCAGTTGTCCCTACAGGTTGCTGAGACTCAATTCAAAAGGGTTAATGATGCATTCATATATGTTATCATTAATCAACTCAATGGAGATGCAAGGTACAAACTTAGCCAAGAGGCCATGGCATTTATCACTGAATGGGGATGTTGGTACATTCAATACCCCAGGTTTACATATTTTAGGCTAGCTGGTTTTGAAGGTCATCCACATTTGCTGCCAAGATGTTGCAATAACAGGATAATATTAATGGAATTTGTATATCAGGCTCTTGGGGTTAATGCTCAGTTTGGATTTAAACATAAGACAAGATGCCACAAGTTCCCCATGAAGTTGGGTGAGTACCACTATCAGCATCTAGTAGGAGCAAAGGTGGTGTGCAGTGAGTTGATACAAACAAAGTTAGGTTTATATACAGCTCGTAAGCACTTTGACCCTAAGAGTAAAATGAATGCCTTGTTGCCTTCTGTGTTTGATAAATTTTTTAATTTATTGGAGGATTTCTGGAGTGATTGACAGGATGAGTATGATCTGAGGAAGAAGAATTATTAAAGATTACTAATGAGTATGATCATGTTAGAGCTTGGTATCAAAAATGAAGAATTATTAAAGAAGAATTATTAATGAGTATGATCATGTCAGAGCTTGGTATCAAAAATGACATTCCTGAGACATTGGTGGATGATGGAGTTGTATTGGATCCATCTTATGAAGCTTTAAACATTGGAACTAAAATTTTGGATCCAATTGAATGAAACAATGAGGAAACCATTGACATTAAATAGATAGGGCAAGTAGTCTTGGATAGAAGTGTTCAGTGGTTGGTTCTAAGAACAAAAAATCCTCAAGGACCAGCTCCTAAAAAGGGGAAAGGGTATAAAAGGATTAAAAGAAAGACACCTCCCAAGGAGCCTTTGGAGTTCCTTCCTCTAGACATTGAAGAAATAGAGCTTGAAGCAGCAGTTGATGAAACAAATACACTAGAAGGATATGCTCAAATAGGATTAGTTTTTTCAACACCTACATTAGGTGAGTCTTCTACTCAAATCCCACTTGCAAAACAACAAAGTGAGGAAGTGCAGAAAGGGACTCTTCATAGTATGGTTGAAACTATAAAGGGAAAAAAGGCGAAGATAGAAATTCATGATGTTGGAACAAATTCGGATGAAACTCTGTCAGATAAAGGAATACAAGAGAATATGCCTCTAGAGGAGGATATTGAATAGGTAATGACATAGGAGGATCAATGGGCATTGTTTGAAGAAGTCAGGAAGGCTGCTGATGAGCAAGCTACAACAATAGAAAAGCGAAAGTTAGTTGATGCCAAGACGCAAGCTGATGCCATACTACAACAACAACAAATTGAATCTATGTCAAAAGCTGATGAAGTAGAGAGGCAACAGAGGCAAGAGGAGCATGAGCTCAAGGTTAAGGAGGAGAATGATAAGTTAGAATTGATACAAAAGATTCATGACCTTGAGGAAGAGAAGGCAAGACCGAAGGGAAAGAGAAGTTCTGGTAGCCAAGTTAAAGCTTGCTGAAGAAGCTCACAGAAAGGAAGAAGAAGCAGAATGATTACAAAAGGAGAAAGAGGCCAAAGATCTAGTCAAAAGGAAATGTCAAGAAGAAGAAAATGCAGAAAAGCTTAAAGCTTTAGAGACGGAAAGAATGGAGAAAGAAAGACTGGAAAAAGAAAGACTGGAGAAAGAGAGATTAGAGGAAGAGAGATTGAAGAAGGAGGAAGAAGACAAGAGAGCACAAGAGCAAAAATATGAGGAGGAGGCTGAGAAGTTGGCACAAATGAGTGTGGAACAAGAGCAGCAACAGAAACAGAGGGTTAATTCTCAACCTCAGGTAAATGTGCAACCTCCCTTAGCTACCACCTCCTCTTCTTCAACCATGATGACTGTTACTTCAGGAGCTCCGACTTGGTTGAAATTAGACCTTAAAAAGAGAACATCGACACCTTCTCAACCTCTCAATTAGGAGGATATGATGAAGGAAATTGAAAGAGAAAGGCCTAAAATGAAGGCCAAGATCCTGCACTCTACTAGGTTGACTGACAAGGGAGAAATTGTGGCTAAGTGTGCCATACCTATGATAGACAAGGAGGCAGGGGATATGCAATTAACAGATTATCAACTAGGCATAGTAAATTTGGGGAAACCTACCAGGGATCAGCAAATGAATCTAATTTATGTGGTAGCCTCCTTAACCAAGTCTAGGATGTTGAAGGATAAAAAAAGGAAGGATGAGCTTAAGGCTCAACTAGATCAATTACATATTTTTCTCAAGAATATTTCTACTCCAAGATCACAACATGAGCAATTGCATGTTTTTCTCAAGAATATTTCTGCTCCAAGATCACATGTTGCTGCAATTGAGACCCCAATTTTGCTGAGTAAAAAGGAAGTAGAGGATTTGGAACAGGTGAGGGGCAAGGAAAAAATGTTGGATCGGTGGGTAAATAAGCCGAGTGAAGAAATAGATGGGGTGTTAGAAGACAGTTTTGAGGTTTACAAAGCGAATGAAGATCTGATGGAAGAGATCAAACAATATGTTAAAACTTTGGAAGCACAAGAGGAGGAGTATAGGGAATACAGTCAAAAATTGAAAGAGGTCAATAAATTGTCTAAGACTACCCTCCTAGAACAATCGATATTAGAAGAAGACAATAAATATTTTTTGGAAAAGACTTCTTGTATACTCTGATTTAGAACAAATTTCTTATTCAAACATAGAAATGAGGTGCAAGATTCTATTAAGGAGCTAAATGAGCAATTTGAGGAGTTGGCAGCCATCATTGCTATTTTGGTAAATGTTGAGGTACTTGTAAAAGAAGGCTTACCTTTAAGACAAATAAAGCATAAATGGACTAAAAGGCTTAAGGAGGTTATGCAGAGAGGAGATGTTGGTGAGGATTTGTTAATAGATCGATTGATGGACATCAAAGAAGAAATTAGAGTAGCCAAGAGAGAGTTGACAAAGATGAAGGATATGAGAGGGTTTACTGCAGTGGAGTTGGAGCGAATTAATTTTGAAGGTAGCTGGATGGATGGGCCTGAATTAGACACATTACAACAAGTCTTCTCTAGCTATGACGAATACATGATGGAGCAAACTTTGCATGCCTAAATCTCATGCATGGATGGCTTTTTATTCTTTGCATGTTGGATGTAGCACTGACAGTTTTTGAAGCGCATGAATTTTCTTCTCTTCTATTCTCTTTTCTTCCAATTTAACTGAGTTTCCAAGGATGATTGTAATCCCTAATAGGGTGGGTCGACTTAAAATAGAAGCGGAGTTCAGATTTTTTATATCTATAAATACCCTTTGGGTATCATATTGTAAGGGTCGGCTAATAGAGAATAGAATTGGCCACCTGATATTAGGAGATAGAATTTTTCATAGTGATTACAGAGATACATTGTTACTTGATTTTTACAATTAAATAAAATTATAGGTTTACACAATATGGTGTTAGAATTAAGTTTTACTTGATAAGGTTGATGAGTTATAATCTATCTGTATGCCAGTGATTGTGCTGAAGCATGATTGTTTCTTATGTGATGAAAGCCATTAGAAGAAGCTGGATTCAAGAATTATCTCATTAGATTATCATTGAATTAAATTTATTGAATTTTGTTGATCTATGATCCTGGCAATGAATGAATGTGTGTTCTTTTTGGAATCTTTGAAATAGTTGTGATATGCGAATTAAAATAAGACTCTTAGATGCATACAATGGTATAGATTATTCTATGAATTGTATCATGCTTTGGTTTTCTTGATCTGTTGGAAAACATTCTTTGTTACTAGCACAGGCCCCTTGAACATTAAAGTTGCATGGACCAATTGAGTGACACCAAACAGTTGAGAACCAACTACCAGGACCTTGGGAGTTAGGCTACTATATGTTGTCTTTCTTTTTCAGGAGAAATAGAGTAGAAACATTCTATTTTAACGTTGTTTGTGTCATTTTCACCATCAAAAAAACCCATAGCAACCATTGAACATCTCCAATGTTTCTTCATGACAATTTTCTCAATATCCTTAACATATACAACCAATAACCTGCATCCATCGCATCAATGAAAACAACAACCATTTGATAACCAATTGACCAGTTGACATCAATGACAACACATTCATTCTTGCAACATTCTCAAAACTAAAAACCTAATGGATTCTCCCAGTATAATTCTAATTCTCAAGTGTGGAGTCCCTTTCTATGTGAGCATATTTTCATATAGAGAAATATACCGATCTTAGATATGGATTTTTTTTCTCTTTTGACTATTATTTTTATGCTTAAATAAAGGAAAACAACTAATAATTATATTATAGGAGCCATGTGATTTGAATTTTTTTATGAAATATACAAATTATTTTAGTCCTAGTTATGGGTTGAGGTAGAAGATAATTACACCCACATCTATTTCAATTACACCCTGTATTCTTAGTTGATTTATCGATTTCTTTATGAGTATCAATATACATTTTTCAAATTTCAATTTCCATGTTGGTTTTGTTAGCTATGATAGACATGAACATATAGAAATAAAATTAAAGATGAATTTGGGTCATGAACTTAGAAACACCCACACCCATGTTAGTTATGGTTGTTGTTCTTAGCAATCACATCATTTATGTGTAATGGGTACAAACTAATGTAAACTACATGATCCTTAGAAATAATGATTTTATTTTATTTAGTAAAAAATAAGATATTTATTTATCCATTTGTTTTGAACTAGCATATCATTGATTGTTATTGATAACCAAAACTTATTGCAATATTTTATAGGCATAAACTATTAAATCACATTATACAAATCATTAGTTTATAAAATATAGGTATAGTTTTTTATTAAGGAAAAAACAAGATTTGAAGGGGTCCTGAAACCCTTTAACATCAAGGAAGATAAAGATATAAAAAGAAACAATTCAGATCAAAGAATAAAAATCTTCCAACAAAGAAGAAAACATAGAACCAACCCAAAGGAAGCACAACAAAAAACTATTAAAAACCTAGCGAAAGTCCAGCCACTAGGCCAGATTCCTTAAGATGTCTGCCACCTCCTACTCTAGATTGTTCTTATTTAAAGTTGATTTCTTAATCTCCTAAATGTTAACAGGGATCTTGTCAGTCTTCCTCTTCAGGTTCGCTCTAGTTCTTTTGCTCGATCCAACACCCTCCACCTAGATTTTTTCTTTCTCAGCTTCTAGATCCACATCGGTCCTTACCTGATAAGCATTTTATAGATTTTCAACCATCATATTCATTGTGCTCACGGTGGATTTTAAGATCTTGTGGCTCATTTCCAAAACCTTCTAAATATACTCTTTACCGTTCTTAAGCTTTTCCTCTATAGCAGATAGCTTGCCATCATGATTACTCTTAAATTGCTGCAAATCCTCACCTATTTTCTTGAGGCAGTCCACCATGTATCTCTTTTCTTCAGTCCTTAAGCTAGTGGCCTTTTCTCTGTATTTTTTAGTGTTATCCATCATATCAATCTTTTCCAACTTGCTATTCATATCCCTCTGATTCAATTTAATCTCCTTAATTTCAAAAAACACCCACCTCATTAGCCTGAAAAATTCCATAGACCCATTGCAACCAATAACAAGGATATCAGTAGGAAACTCACGTTCGACTTTAAAGTAATGGTCATCCTCCTTGAGATCACTAGGATACCGAAGCCTTTCCTCTCTATCAGTAGCAGGGTAGCTAGAGTACTCCGACGAAGGGATCGACTAAGGATCATCCCAATTGGTTTCATAGGAGGGGTCCTCCAAAACCTTCCTCTTGCCCTTCTCCTGGGGGGAAACACTAGATTTTCCTTTCACCTTCAATTTAGTTTCATTAGAACTCGAGAAACTAACTTTAGCTTTACCTTTAGAGACCATAACACTAGGTTTAGGAAGGGCACATGCCTTGGAATTGACTTTGTTACTACCCTTCCCCACCACCTTCGAGGGATGACCTTCCTCATCCTCCATGTTAGTCTCCCATTCATCCTTGTCCGTGTAAGTAGCACCCAATTCATCCTTAGCAGATATAGAGTGGGGAGAAGGGGTCTGGTGGGCCAAAGCTGACATAGCTTTAAAATTTTAAAAGATTAAAACAAGCAAACCCTCATGAAGAATGGGGTATCTAATTAGGTTCAAGCTATGGTCTGGAAGGCTAGCATTCAATGAGGTGGAAAGATAGAAAGGGAAAGAAACCCTAACCTAATGTCGAAAGTGATTCAGGAGCAGAAAATGGTGACCAAAGACCCTAGTGTATCTACCATCCAATGTTATGTACTCCATGATCACCTTCAACACCTCCCACCAGAGCAATTTGATCTTGACAGAGTCATAACTACTTTTCGTAGCTCTATGCAGGTCCTATTTTTCCTTTTTTGTCTTCAGGAATTTTCTCACAGACTGGTTAGAAAGTTTCTTATCCCTGTAGAACTTGAGGCACTCTATGGGAAGCCCCATGACCTCAACAATTAGCTTCTCATCAATGGAAACCTTTCTCCCAAATAAATTTACCTTGCCATTATTCCGTTCCTCAAAAAAAACCTTGCGATCTTCTAGTTCCAACCATGGAGTTTTTTGATGTAATTAGTAATCCCACCCTTCTCCAGTAGTTTCCACACCTTAGTGTTACTCCTCAGCTCCTCACAATCCATTGGTTCCACACGACGACACTCACCGCCCATGTTGACAGAATTGCAAGCCTTCTCCGAAGACTCCTGAAAACCAAATAACCTGATAACCAGAATGCCTAGAAAGCGTGTGAAGCACAAAATATCAGAATGATAATTAATTTTATGGTACTCCAACCCTCTATGAAAAATAATTAAACAACAATTCTGAGACAACATGAAAAGACACTCAACACCCATAATCATTAATTGATAAGGGAAAATGAACCTTCCCATGAGTTCTGTCATACATCAATAAGGATGTGACATCAACGCCCAAATTGTCACTCCTTTGCCACATCATTTTTCCCTTGGTCTGAACCCACTTATTGGCAAAGAAGTCTGCCACCGTGTTAATCTCCCTGTAAGCATGGGAAATAAAGCATTTATCAAAAGAGCTAATAATCCCCTTGGAAAGATTAATCCACTTATCTATGGTCATGAGGGCTTTTGGAGGCCCTTAATACATTGTATAATATTGTTTGAGTCCCCTTCAAGCCACACATTTTTGAAGTTCAATTGATGAGCAAGATTTAAGGCTTGGAAAGCCCCTATTGCTTCAACAAGGTGGTTGGTTTGGGTGCCCAAGGGGAGTCCCACCACTGAAATAAAAATACCATTCTCATCCCTTATCACTCTAAAATATAGGTATAGTTATAATCAACAAATGTATTAATATACTTGTATATTTATTAAGGGGAGGATGACCATATATTAAAGCTAAGAGAATTTTACTATATATGCCTCAATCATTGTTATCTTAGGAAGACCCGCATTGATTTAGATATCACTAAAAATCCATTAAGTATAGTTATCCAATATTACTATTTGGTCTATTTAGATGTTAAATATATAAACTCCAAAACATAATGAGTGCTCATTCAAATTTCCCTAAAGTATAGTATTTCAACAATCCTGAAAGTATTCAATTTTGATATCACTTCCCTAAAGCATAGTTGTTCATCAATCTTATTCATTAGACTTAGATATTATACATACAAACTCCAAAAAAAATTAGTGCCCATACAATTTTTTGCACAAAATTGATTCAATGGGATTCCATTTCACATTTAAATATAGTTAAAAACCATGAGAGATCATGTAAAAGGTTAAACCATTTTTAAAAATTGGGGAAAAAATAGAATATCCATTTGGAGAAATTAAACAAGAAGAAAACACCACTATCTTACAAAATTCAATCTCATTGTCAATATTGTTAAAAGGCATATGTAAGGGAAAAAATTAAATGGAGGGAGACAATGTTCCTATCCTAGAAAAGGACTTAGTTAATGTATAATATTAGATATGAGAAAATTAGATAGGAGGCATCTAAGAAGTAATGGGAAGTGAGATCACTATATTATTCTCCATTGCTAGTTTCCTTGTCCTAGGAGTTTCCTTTAATTGTTTTTTCCTTGGAGAGAACCAAGTGTCAGGCTCAAATTGAGACTTGGAACTTAAAAGGTTCTAAGTTTGTGAGGAATTATAGACCTTTCCCTTCAAATATTTTTAGGTTATTAGGGAACATGTGTTCGAGTAGACTTTGGAATTCAAATTATGCCTTGGTCTAGGGATTCAAGTCCAAGTCTTGCTTGCTAAATTTTCTCAATAGGTTGCAAGAGTCAGGACGAATTTAGGAATTATCGTAAGTGTGCATGGATTCTTGATGTCTACACATTGAAAAGGATTTTATGTGGTGGTTCATGGTGACCAAGTCAAATTAGGGACTCAAAACCGAAGGTTCCAAGTCCCAACAGAGGTTTGACACTTGCAAGTTAGTGAACGTGTTTCTCATTGACAACGAGTCACAAAGAGTGAAAGGAACCGAAGACCTGGGAACATGTCTCATGTTTAAACATGAACTTGATTTCCTTGAAGGTGTGTTTTAGTGATTTTGCGAGACTTGAATATTGGGAAAAACCTTGAACTTGGAACAAGTTCCAAGTCTGATTAGGGGCACAAGGTCCACATGTAGGTGGGTCTAGTTTGTTTTGTTTAGTGAAGGGAAAACACTAAATTAAGTTCCAAATCCACATTGGATCTCAAAGTTTGATCTTTAGATAAAATATATTTGAATCTCAAAATGGTTGTTTTGGCATTTCTAGTTTGTGTAACCTAATGAAATTTGGATGGTGGTCTAGCAAAGATGTGAGGAGGGTGTTCCAGTAGTTTTAGAAATACTGTCTTCCATACCTCATTTTCTATTACAACCTTGGTGTCTTGTAGAGTTGAGCATTTTTCTTGTTTCACAATGCATCATGCAAATTGGTGTACATTTCAAGTGTGTCATCACATGTTATGAAACCTTGTACATGTAGTAGTGTTGTGTGGCTTTCTTAATGCCACATTTTATTACAAAAATATTGTCTATTAATGTCTTGAGAAAAATATTGGGGTATTACAATGTAAACAACATGGAAATAAATTTGTACATGACTTAATGCATATATTACATAAATAACAATAATAATTGAACATATTTACATGCCATATGAATCATTCACATGAATATCAATAAATGACAAATACCACTAATACTAGCGCACACAAGCAAAATAGGCACACCATATAAGTTTGATTCACGCTTCATACACCACTAAGATAAAAATAATATATTAAAAATAATGATGTTTACATGTGTCAATATGGTGCCTACTAAATATTAAAATTCGAATGCACACATGTATGTTGGGAACACAATACAACTCTAATATGAATTAGTTCCATGTACATGCCATATGAATCAATCACATACAATTAAATGACATAATAAAATAATAATGGGAGCTAATTAAAGGATATTTATAGGTAAATTAAGTGTATTTTTAAAGAAAATTACACACAAGGGACAATATGCATTCCATGCAAATTCGACAAGAATTAGACCCATTTATATTTTATATAAGTCAATCACATGGATAAAAATAAATGAACAAATGACACCAATATGAATGCACACAAATAGACTAGTCAAATTATACAATTTTTGTTCACACTTGATACAACACTAACATTAAATTTATATTACTAAGGATGTTTACATGTGTTAATGATGCTACTACAAAATTGGAGTACAAAAAAAATATTCTATATTAGGCACATACAACTCTAATATGAATTAGTTTCATTTACACACCATGTGAATTAATCACATACAATTAAATGACATAATAAAATACTAATAGAGCTAAGCAAAGAAGAACATGCATAGGTAACTAAATTGTATGGTTAAAGAAAATTACACATAGGGGATATTATGCATGCCATGGAACTTGATAAGAATTAGAACCATTTATATTTTATATAAGTCAATCACATGAATAAAAATAAATAACATAAATGCCTACAAATAGACTAGGAATATTATACAAGCTTGATTCACACTTGATGCAACACTAACATAAAATCCATATTACTAAGGATGTTTACATGTGTTAATGATGCTACTACAAAATTGGAGTACACAAAAACACTTATAGATTAGGCACACAATACAACTCTAATATGAATTAGTTCCATGCATACTCCATATGAATCAATCACATACAATTAAATGACAATAAATACTAATAGGAGCTAAGTAAAGAAGGAAATGTATAGGTAAATGAAGTGTATGGTTAAAGTAGATTACACACAAGGGACATTATGCATGTCATGAAACTTTGATAAGAATTAGACCCATTTATATGTCATATAAGTTAATCACATGGATAAAATAAATGACATAAATTCCACCAATATGAATGCACACAAGTAAACTAGACACATTATACAAGCCTGATTCACTTGATGCAACACTAACATAAAATCCATATTACTAAGAATGTTTACATGTGCTAATGATGCTACTACAAAATTGGAGTACACAAACACTCTTATAGATTATTAGGCACATTGAGCACACTAACATAAGCACATCACTTCTAGTGTCTTATTGAATATTAAAATGTCATCAAGATAGACAACATGATAAACAATAACAAAAGCTGCCCAACTAGTGTACTATGTGTGCGCTCTTAATTTCAAATCTTTAAAGTTTTTGAAGGTTTGAATAATGATTCAATTTGGTGGGGGCCCCATTGGGCTCCCCCATCCAATTTTTTTCCCCCAAATCTAGTATTGTTTTTTTTTTTCTATGTCTTCTAGGATTCCTTTATCTCTAAAGATGATCTTATCTCCTATATGAATAAAATTGTTGGTCGTGGATCCTTTTCTATGACAAAGCTAAATACAGAGTTTGTTTCCTATTTAGTGGATGATTTGGAAGTGGTCCTGAGGATCTCATGCATGAAGTGATTGAGGATCTTAAGCTTTCACTAGTGGGAAAGTTCCATACATTTCTCTCGAATATTGACTAGGTTAGGAGGTGGGCTGACTCTGTTGGGAATTTAAAAGGTAGTGTTACCACTAGTGCCATGGAAAAAGGTCTATTTATTTTTAGTTTTATTATGCATGAGGATTTTATTAAGGTTCTTATGATGGCCTTGGGAATTTGACAATGGATTCAAGAATTTCCTATCACTTTGTAAATGGAAGCTAGGGTTTGACCCGTTTGTTGATTTGGGTTGGTAGCCCCTACCTTGGTTCATCTCCTTGGTCTCCCCTTAGAGTTCTAGAAATATGGTATATTTAAGGGGATTTCTAATTCCTTTGGTAATTTACTTGTTGTGGACAAGGTAACTCAAAGAATGTCCATATTAGTTTTTGCTCGGAGTTGTGTTGATGTGGTGATCAAATCTATCTTGTCCACTTCAGTTGTCTTGAAGTTGAAATTTAGAAAATGGAATCAACCTATTGAATATGAAAAATTACAAAGCATATTGTCAAATATGCAAGAATTGTGGTCATTTCCAGGAAACTTGCATGAGGAGGGTTTAGGATAGTAAGATTGGGGAGATGTGTCCTGAGAAAATGCCTTCTTTATAGAATAATGAAAACTCAGTGTCTTAGATTGTTCACCAGTCTCCTTAGGCATTTGTTTCTAAGGTGAATCATGTTGTGGACAAGAAGAATTTAGCTAAGGATAATCCTATTGGGGAGCTAATTAAGGATGTTTCTAGAGGAGAGGTCACTGTAGCTGCCTCCTTCAAGGATCAAAATAAAATGACTAAAAAGGAAGCCAAGGGTGTTCCATTTGAGATCTTGGAATGGGATAGGGTATTGGTTGTTTCCTTTGATGATTCAAAACAAAAAGCTATAAAGGTGTATCAAAAAGAGAATGAAAATTCAAAATGGAAAAATGAGATTTTTTTTAGTAATAAACACACGAGGGACAATATTAATGAGGATGGATCAAGGATTGGTTTAGAAAGTAAAACCAACCACTTTGTGGGGAAAAATCTAAAATTATTGAGGGAGGGATATATTCTTAAACAGTTCGGGGTCTGGTTTCCTCCTCTACTCTTTCTACACCTGATAAATAGTATGTAGACTTGTTGTATTAAGTTGAAAGGAAGGTAAGAATTTGATGGAATATATGGCCCTGCTGGGATTTAATTCATCTCTTTCTAAGGGGGTTGCTTAATATGATTGGATTCAAGCTAATGGAAAATCCAAAAAGAAGAAAGAACTGGATATTGGGGGAGGGAACAAAGTTGATAGACTATCCTAGAAGGAAACAAGGAATAAAGACAACCATAGACGTTGCTTCAGAGAGGCAAAAGACTCTGGATTCTCTCTCGAGTTCCAAGACTAAGAAGAGGTAAGGGGAAGTTGTCTTCTCCTTCCTACAACATCAAGGCACGATGCTATATTTAGTTTTTTTCTTGATATGAGGATGATATCCTAGAATATAAGGAGCCTAAATAGTCCCTATAAACAACATTTGATCAAGACTTATCTTGTTGATTATAAAGTGGATGTTTTATTGATTCAAGAAATGAGAATGAAGAGGGATACCTTTGAAAAGATTATTAAGAATTTTTGGCCTAGTTCCAATTATGTTGTTAGTGATGTTGAAGGAGGTTCTGGGGGTGTTGATACTTTGTGGAATCCTTCCAGACTCAAGGGGACTATTAGCTACTTCTATAAGAACTCTCTAATGGTTTCTTTTGAAGATCATATTACCTCTGAAAAATAGAACTTGATAAACATCTATGGCCCTAATTATCACCTTGAGAGAGCGGGTCTTTGGGATTCCTTGATAAACCTCATTTTTAGTAACATTGGAGATCTATGGATGTTTTGAGGGGACTTCAACTCCTTGATGTTTCCATCAAAAATAATGGGAGGCTTGGAGGAGTTTTTTAACAGTAGGATGGATCTAGATGGATTTCTTAATTTTGTTGGTCTATTTGATGTTTCTTTACAACTATCCCTTTTTACTTGGTCGAATAGGAGACAAGGCAATCACCTCATACAAGTTAAATTGGATCATTTCTTTAAATTGGAACATTCTTCCTACTCTCACTCTAAATGCTCTCCCAAGAATAGGTTTGGATCACAATTCTCTTCTTCTTTGTAGGGAAGATAATGATGCTAAGGGGTCATTTCCTTTCAAATATCAAATCATGTGTACCCTTCATCTTTATTTTAAACCCCTTATTGATAAATGGTGGAATGGACCTGTGAATGCTTCGCCTAGACCTTCCCAAACATGAAAAAATAAGTGATCATTAAGCATTCTCTATGAAATTTATCTAAGCATAAGAACATGAAAACAAAGTAGAATATCAAATAAACTACTAATGAAATAATATTCTAATGCTCAAACCATCATCCCATAGGGGGATTAGTGCTCCTTTGACGTGGAAAGAAGCATTTTCCTAACCCCTTGATAAGCTTGATGATGGATTTGTGATGAACAAAGTATGAAATTGACTATAATCTAGCTAAATTGCTTGAAAATGATGAAAAATATGGAATGAAATGCCTATAGTGATAATGCTCTTAGTTGTGGATCCTCATTGTGAAAATGATGCCTCTATTTATAGAAGCCAAGGATTGAAGAGTGAAGAATAGGGAGAATGTGTGATTATAAAATAGACAATTAGCATAGTGCCACTTGTCAACATGCTAATGAATCTTGGATAACACACATAGATATGTTGCATCAAGGTATAAATGGCCAGGATGTCATTGTATCTAGTGATATGGATTTTTACTCGACAAAAAAATAGGAGTATCCTTGTTTACACCTAACATACAAAAACCTTAGTAGGATGCACTTCAGAAGTTTCAAACATCTTGAACCAAGACATAAAGGCATAACCTCCCAATGTAATAGTCAATAAGCTATCCAAAACACCTTCCATACAAACATAATAAAGCAAGTATTCACCGAGGTTATATTACAAGAACATCCAACAAGCACAAAAAAAAAAAGATAAAGATCAATGCCCCATTCCTTTATCTCCAAATCATTTGATTAGACATCATCGAGAGGTCATTGGAATGAGCGTAATAAGATAAATTAAAAGAAAAGATCAAGTAAACAAACAAGCTAATGTTCTTCATACCGCTAGCCAATACTAAACTACAGTGATGCTTGATGTTGAAGTCCATTGTACAAAGGATGCATCCTAGGACATGATGTTATCAGATGATTTTGGAACTAACTAGATGATAGACTATTGATGCGAAGAGTTGACCAACTTTTTTACCTACTGACCTAAACTTGAGATCTTGACACCCGAGTTTCCACTTTTAATTGCCAATCTTGTTTCTAATTGCATTACATAAGGGTGAAGGTGATGGTCGATTTATTATGAGTGGATTCTTATTGCAGGTGAAAGTGAAATGAGATGGATGATTTTTTCAAATATTTGGATTTTTTTGATGTTTTGAAATTTTTTGAGGTTGTTTTTGGTATTTTCAAAATGTTGTACAAATGTTTTGATTTTCAAAATTTTCCTATGTTTTTGGTTTTTTCCAAGATTTTGACCAAGAACCTAACCTAAAGACCTACCCTAGGGGCCTCAGGGGCTAATCAAAGATTATCCTTGCCTATGTTATACACACAGAGACCATGTAGTTTGTCTAACACAAAATTGGTTATTGATGATATATGAACAAATGAATTGCTAGTTTATTATGACAAACCCCTAAAGGAATGACCTAATGTGTCTCAAGGGCACATAGATGATGGCCTTGCCTATGTTCATGCTCAGAGACCCATAGTTCATATACCATGTTTTTGATGTTTTCTGACTTTTTGACCTGTTTTGGGATTTTGACATGTTTTGGATGTTTTTGGACTTTCACATGATTTTGATGATTTGGATATGGATATGTGATGAGATTAGTGCTTTTTTGGGGGATTTTGTTGAAAACCAAACTAGGTTTGATTGATCAGATTGATGGATTTGTGATGATAACATCATTGAGGATACACAACAATGCAAGGACAGTGTTAAGCAACATGAGGATTGGGAAGGATATCCCGAGATGATGATGGATTGGTTGGATTTCTTTGATCAAGATTTTGAAGCTTGATTTGGAACAAAATTGTTTTGATGATTTGATGTGACACTGAAGTGTCAGTTAGATGTGATTGGTGTTTTGGATTGATGTTCAATGAAAGATAAAGCTTGATAAAGAATATCTTCTTGTCAAAATATGCCATGGGTTTGTGATTTGGATTTTGGCTCAAAAATGCTTGACTGGTTTGATTTTATGTTTGCCAATGTTCAGATCACCACATAAGTTGGAGGATATAGATCAAGATTTATTCCCAAAGCAAGATGTAAATATCTACCCCCAGTGTCTGGCAATGTTTGAAAGGCCATGGGTGGATTCTTGGATAGATGGATGGATGGATATGGTAAGCATGCAAAGGATGCGAAGGATTATCTTATGATAAGATAAGGTGTTCGAATAGAGGATTCTCATTTGGATAATGCTTCATGGCTTAGATAATATTGGGTAGGATAGGATAAATGAAAATGACCCATGTCAAGATGTTTACCATAAGCAAGTGTAAAATGTGCACCAAAATTTTTCAAGACCAAGATAATTTGGAAGATGGATGTAGATATATGAAAATGGATTGAATAAATGGTTCATGGATGAATGGATTTATTATGGATAAGATGGATGGATTGTTGGCTTTATTATGGATGTGATAAGATGCTTTCTCTTGAAATGGTGCATGTAGATGCTCGATTCTACACATGATGCCGATTTTCCTATTTTTCATCATGGCACCTGTCCAAAGTGCCACCATAATGGTTTTCACTAGAGGACGATTTTTTTATCTTTACAATTTTCATGATTTTTTGATTTTTTGCCAAAAGATTTTAAGCTCATGTTGAATCACCTGGTGGTGCTGATGTAGTTTCCTCTATCATAATGTGCCATTGATATCCTACTTGAAGAATTTTCTACTTTTGAGATTCTTGATCTACTTTTATGATACCGGAGCTAACTATGTCTTTGTGTGTACATTGCGATAGAATGCCTTCCGAGTCCTTATGATGAAGAGTTGCTGCCAATACATGGTCAATGTGAGAATTGTATATCATGCATGGAGGAGTGGATGGTGTTGTGTGTTTAGGAACATGAGATGGATTGGTTGATAGATTAGAACCTTTGACTCTCCAAACATGGGAAGATGAGCAATGATGAATGGATACAAAAGTGTGTATGGAATTAGGACCAACAAATTGATATACTTTTTACATTGCTTGAGAAGCCTGATTTTTACTTTGTGGAAATATTTGATAAATACTTTTCCCTTGTTTATTTTTCCCCATAGTTTCTTTGACTAATGGAGCTTGATAGGGATAATCAATCTTTATATTCTTTGGTATCCACGTGTATTTGATTTGTCCTTCATGCTTCACTACTTCTTTTGCTTTGATAATGTTCTTTTTTATTTGATTCAAATCTTTCTTTTGATGTTGTTCCCACTTCGTAGATGGGGTGATGGGTGGATGAAGATTTATGAAACGACTGGTTGTAGTATTGGCATCGGTTTCATCAGAAGGATTCTTCATGCTCCCTATGTTGACATTTTCTTGAGATGAAATTGCCCTCAGTATTATAGAGGTATCGTTGATATGTTTAGATCCCTTAATTTTAGAATAACCAATACCTTGATACTTAGGATTTACAATAATCTATGCTAGTTATAGGATACCTTGTTCATGTAGGCCTAATCCTCTACTTTGATAATTCATCTGTTGAAATTTTTTGTTTGCAATAGGATGTGATCTACCTTGGAAACAAGATGCTAATCCTTCTCTTCTCTATCATGGATCTTCAAAGGTGAAAGATTCTTCATTGATAAGATAGCTTTCCCTAAAAAGGTAAGTGATCCAAGTTTATAAGTGATAGGATCCTCCATATGTGGGATAGATTCCTGATTGATATCTTTAGCTTGATCTTGTGAAATATCATATTTTAATGCTTCTTCAAGAGGTGTTGATGATCCACTCTCCACGTAAAATTCTTCCTCATGATTCATTTTTAATATGTCTTCATGGGATGTTTCTAATTCACAACTTCTTTAGAAGCCTTCTTCATGACCCCTTTCTGATATATCTCTAGATTTTTCTATATTTTGATCAGGTGTACAAATGTTAAGAGTAGGAGACTATTTTTCCTTTATAATGATATCAAGAGTATGAGACTCTTGTTTTGAATGAAGATCATCCACATGTGCATATAAATAAATCATCTCATGGGTAGATGGAGGAGTATGTGCTATATGGATATGCTCATCATTTGTGACATCTTGTATAGATAGGAGAGTTCCCATTAGATCATTGTAGTATTGTGGAGATACAAATTCTTGATCTTGGTTAATGTTGGAATTGCTTTTGACATACTTTAGATCAAGTTCTTGACATGGGTCAATTTCATAGGATGGATTTCTTACAAAGGGTTATTGGACATCATCATTAGGCATGGGAAGTGGCTCAATATACTATTGATCTTTGAGTGGATTTGGATCAAGTGTTGAGTTGATGATTCCTTCAAGATTTGCAACCATGAGGTTGAATAATTTCAATATGTCTTGGGAAGGACCACTGCTAGACTTTGGTGAAAGATGGTGATAATGCTCTAGAATAAACTCTTGAGATATGTCCTCTAACTCATTAGGCAATGTAGATACATTGTCAACATGATCATTGGTGGATGGATCTTGGATTATGTCAATAGGATAAAATAATTCTAACACTCCCTGAAATAGATCATTATGGGGTATTATTGTTGAATTTTGATCATGATTGAAAAAGTGACTCTTGATGCATGTTGACTTGATCATTGGATGGGGTAAAAAAAATTTCAAGATGCTCATTGATGGATTGATCTTGATCATTGATCTCAACACTTGTAGTAGAGATATTTTCAATGTTATCACTAGTGGTTGAATCTTGATCCTTGTCCTCAACATTTATTATTTTTTTATCAATAAGGTCTTGGATGAGATTTTTGAGTTGAATACAATTTGATGTTTTATGAAGATTTTTTCTATCATACTCACAATAAATTCCACCCCTATTCCAAGTGAATTTTAGGAAAGAGTTGAAAGCACTTACCTTTGGAAGAGTGATGAGTTTTGCATCAAGTATCTTTCTTAGCACTGATTCAATTGGATTTCCAAAAGGAGTGTATTCACATTTGTGCTCTTGTGAGATTTGTGCTTGGTGAGGTGATTCTTGTTATGATTGATCTTGGAGATGTGGTGATTGGGTTTTTGTTGATGTTGTTGATCTTGATATACAACCTCTTGACATTCGGGATATTATTCTTTATGTGGTTGTGGAGACAACTCAATGTTTTGATGAGATAATCCTTTTGCAATGTGTAGATATTTGGGTGGAGATGTCTTTTGGTGATATGAATCAATTAATTTCCTAAGTGAAGCAATTTGATTTCACAAAAAATGATCTTGATTTTGATCTTGATATCCTTGATATAGCTGATTTGGTTGTTGGTAAGGCATATTTGGAAGATGCACTTGTGGTGTTTGTATGTGATCATATACAAATTGACTTTGAACAATGTTCTGACTTGGGATGATGTTTAGATTTTGCATTATGGGTTAACGTGGAACTTTTTTGTGGTTGGGAAACACATTGCTTTGATTTAGGTAACCTTGATTTTGCATGGTGTTACCTTGACTTGGATCAATACATGGATTTGCTAACATATCATTTGGACTTTAAACAACATTGGTGTGATTCACAAACATATCTATCCCAAATTTTACCAAGTTTGGATTTGATATGTTCATGTTTGGTAAGCTTGTATTTGGTATAGTCACATTTGGCATGTATTGATTTGGTGGTGTGTCACCAAAAAGTGTAGCCTTTGACACGTTTCACTCATTTGGATCCTTGCCTATGGATTTTGGACCTTTTTCAGCCTCTTTTTACCCCTTTCCAAGCCTTATGCCAAAGTGTTGTAAGGTATTGCAAAATATTTTCACACCCTCCTAGCCTTTTCATCACTAAATCAACCCTTTCTTATGCTATAATGACCCCTTAATGCACATACATACCTTATTTTAGTGTGTTTTGTGAGACAATCTTGACAAGCAACAATAATCATACTTTAATCCTCGAAAACCAATGAAAAATTCCCAAGTGGACTAGGTCGCCACCTTGGGTGACCTAGTCCCACCATACATGCATTTTAGGGTTTTTTGTAGATCTAAGTACCCTTTTGGCAGAAACAGGTTTCGACAGATTTTCATAGAAAAAATGACTAAATTGCCTAAAATGGCATAAATGTTCCAGTGGGCCTCTGCATCAGATTATTTAGGTTTCTAGACCTCCAAGTCATCCCTCTTCAGCCTCTAGGTGCACATCTTCCTTTCCCTTCACTTTTGTTATAGTTTTTTTTCATTTCTTAGGTCATTTGCATATCATAGTGTGTTTTCCAGCATAGTTCATTTTCTAGGTTTTACATTACTAATTAGTTTTTTTTTTCCATTTATAGCATTTAGGGAATTCCACACACATCACTTTAAGCCCCTAACCCCCTATTTGAATGTAGCCTTAAGAATATTGGCCCATCTTTCTCCTTTTAGGTGAAAAACCTTAGAAGTGTAAGAAAGCATTAAGGTACCAAAATCTTCATTGCATTTTGGTGAATTCAAATTTTGGGTGGGTGCATGGAAATGGGTAGCCAATTTGTGGCCACTTTCAAAAAAACTTTTGAAAAGTCATAACGCGAGCACATTATAACACGCTCGCGTTATTGCATGTTAAAAGCAAAAAAAAAAGTGAAATTCTATCATTTTGATTTCGATTGTTTTTTCTTCTCCCCGTGGCCAAAACCCCCATTTTTCCCACTTGCATTCTAGGAGGAGCCATTCTAGAAAATTCTTCACCAAAAATTGCTATTTCTTCACAATGATGGCGCCACGACAAGGAGGAGGTGTGAGAGGTAAGGATTGTTTTCTTTTTATTTTGAATTTGTTAGTTTTATGTTGAATTTGATATATATTTGTTTGAATTTTTAGGAGATGAAAATCAACATGCAAAACCTCAATATCCTCAACAAGAAGAGCAACCAAATCCTCAAGATCAAAATCAACCACAACAACCTCCTCCACCAATCACTCAACCCCCTCTTGGCACTCAACAAAATTTAATGAGTGAAATTGAGAACAACAAAAAGAAAATTGAGGATTTAATCAGTAGGTTGAGTAATCCAAATGGTTCAACCACATAAAGAATGACCCTAGAAAATTCATTGAAAGATATGTTAACAAATTTATATTCAATTAGCAAACAAATAATTGGATGGCAAGATAGGAGGCAGGCGATTAGGGATTATTATGCAAATAAACTATCATATAAAGAGGTAAAGGATTTAAAAATTACAAAAGGTGATTTGTGCTCATTATTCACTGACCCACACATAAATCAAAATCTTACCCTTAATGTGAAGAGGTTTCATATTCATTGGTGTGACCACCAATAGATTAGAAACCATTTTTATGATAGGTGGTACATGGTCTTCGATTACCCACCGTGCAACAATTGCAAAGTCCCACAATATTTCCTTAGGAAACTATACAGTGAGTTCATATTAAATAAAATCCCAAATTATTTTGATATGAGGGATTTCCAAGGGAGAGGTGGGGGGTCAACTCAAGATAGACCCAGTGCATTTCCGGATCCTACATGACAAGGTAGATGAGCTTTCATTAGGCCACCTCGTGAGCATGTTGTTATGCCTTCTATCATGAAGGAAAGTGCTAACATAGAGATATTGCAGACAATCAACACTTTTAACCAAAGTGTCATCCATTATACTAGCCCTATTCTACAATGCCATCTAGGGGAGTTTTTGAGTGGTGGCCTTCAAACCCATGTGTTTCAACCTTGTGGGGTGACTTTTTCATATGAACCCACCAACACTCAGGAGGCTTCTACATAGGATCCGTCTGCAACTATGGAGATGGAGAGGACAACTGGCATTTTGCATGAGGTGTTGGCATTGATAGTCAGGTAAAAGTTAGCATGTTCATTGAATTTAATTTATTAAATTTCAATTTTGAATGCAAGATTAACTAAAAATGTTTTATGATTTTAATAAAATTGCAGCGTCACAGTGTTGAGACTAAATATAGCATTCCCCCACCTACTTATTTATGCAATACACTTATCGTTGGTGTATGTAACTAGTAAACAATTATAAATTTATTACATGTTAATAGCATTATTTTACGAATGGTATTTTAATATGTGATTTTGGATGTTGAACAGGCTAATATTGAAGGTTTCAAGGGAAAAATTCCCAGTGGGAATGGATTTACTCAAACCTACATAGAGGTAATAGAATAAAGAGTTTAACTAATGAATTGTACTTAATAGATTTGTGTAGTTTATATGCACATTGTTGATTACGTTGAATAATTTGTTGTTTTATTTTCAGTTGTTGCAAGTCAAAACACCTATGAATGTGAGGAGGGAAATGGAGATTGGCATATCATCTCCTATACAATCCTTGATGGCTCTGATAGGGGAGGTATGAGGCAAATTAGTAAATTTCAATTTACATTCGTTGTTATAGATGTTAGTTAGTGAAAAATCAAACCATTATTGATTCACGTAGTTTAATTTATATTTGTATGGTTTATACAAGGCTTGAGCACGCTTGAGCATGGGTGTGAGAATATTTACCTCATGGAGAGAGATCATGAGATAGCGGTAAGTGATTATTTTGTCAAATATATCATTTTTTATAATTTAATTTCTATATATTCATGTCTTTACTTTTTTATTGTAACAGTTAAAACTTCACCATGAACAAAACACTAGAAGGAGGAGTAGGAGCACTCCTCAAGCACAACAAAAATTAGTGACAGACCTATTGCCATCCGATCGAAAAGCAAAGGGAAATAATTTATTTATAGAGCATGGATAGAAATGACTTTTGATTCCAGAGCCTTTTGTCATATGCCTACATGGCAGTTTTGTACATATTTTGTATTGGACATATTTGACATTGTATGCCTATATGGAATTCTTGTAAGCCTATATGGCTATTTTGTACATATATTTCATACTTATATTGACATATATTGGTGTATTCCTACATGGCTATTTGGTTAACACAAATATCTTTTATCGATGGTGTCCATATTTGTATTCTAAATTGATGGTTCAATAGATATGAGTTACATGTATTCAAGTGTATACATTACAACTTACATGTATACTTTGTGACTTACGTGTGTTCCAATGTATACTTTGTGGCTTATGTTTTTTGATGCGTATACCTTGTATTTGTGCATGTACTTTGTATTAATTTGTGTATACTATGTATTCGTGTGTATACTTCTTGAGGCTTACGTGTTTTTGAGTACTTGTGCTTCTGTTATTCACATGTACATACTTGACTTATTCACGTGTATAATTATTAATTGGTTAGACCTAGCATTGATCATTTTTTTCCTTCATGGTTTGTCTTGATTATTAATTGATTGATACTAAACAACTTTATCGAAAAGAAAAAACGCGTTTTCAAATGGTATTCCATGAAATGATTCATAAAAATATTTCAATATGTTCTTGATGCATCACCATATAAACACATCAAAAGATTTATATGTCAAATTTTTGCAATATTATTTCTTGTATATGAAATGGACTCAGGAGATAGAAAGTTATAATTTATTATACAAATAAGAAATAGACTCAATGTTGTCTTAGACCCCCGAATAGGTCTATTTAACAAAGCAACACACTCTCAATCACTCTTCCAATTGAAAATCACCATTGGTGATGTAGAGTGGCTCAACCAAGTTGTTATTTGACACAACTTCTCTCAAATATGCCCACTAAGACTCCAACATTCACTTGACTCAACAGGGTAACTCAACTACACAACCATGGAATCTATCAAACCAGACATGACCAAAACTTGGAGCAGACTTGGAAACCTCCCAACATGACCAACCCAACTCAACACAACTCACCTTATGTTTGGGAACCACCTCTGAGCTATCACTTTCAAATTAGGCCTCTTATTCCTTGTAGCCTAACCAACTAAGACAATCAACACATGAACCACTCAAAATACATTAACCAGACCAATGACACTGGTTCTAGGCATCTTATACCAATTCCCACAAGTCCTCAAAGGCCCATGTCTTGACAACAAAAGACAAAGCCATGACAAGCCAAAACAAAATGCTACAAGGTAGGCCTAATTAGGCTACTCCACACAAGGAATCAAGTACCTTGGCTCACCCCAATACTCCTCAGCCATAAATAGGTTATTACAACCTTTTCCAACACATATCAAATTCTCCCAAGCACCCTTGTCACAAAACACATGAAAACAATCAAAAATCAGATTTTACACAAAATCAGACCTCTCACATAGAGATGCCAGGTCTAGAATGCCAAAGATATCTCTCCCACCTTCAAGAAATTCTTTGAAACCAACATGGAATCAAAATATACATGGTACTCTTCCATTCCACCCAGATCTAGCCTTAGCACATGGTGGAGATGGAAGATATGAGGGAATTTCACTCAAAACCCTGGTTTTTGAGGGTTTCAGACCACTTGTAGAGAAAATGATAAGAACTCTCCTATTCCTTTTTGGTTTTGCATAAAACCACTACGAAAAGAAATCCAAATAAGCCCTCTTTCAATCCATGTTAGCCTTGGGACCATATAGGAAAGCTACAGGCCTTACCAAGTATGGGATCAACAAGTTTGTATTAAAAATCAAAAAAGCAGAGAACGGTGTGAATAATTCTTATTAGATATTCTCCAAAATTTCAAAAACAACCTCCATTCAAGCCTCTCAAGGCTTTAAATAGTATTTTACACCCTTATCTAACTGATCCATGCTCTCAACTACCTAAAAAGCAATTTTCAAAACAAGTAACTGTTGCATTTCAAATTTGTTGCTTTAAGCAACTTACAAATTTGCAACTTTAGACTCCTCCAACCTAATGACTACAAATAATGACCTCTAAAACCATAGAAATGGCTTAGAAATAGCCTTATTACATCCAAAAAAATCCATTCTTGTGCACTCATATACAAATTCATAAATTTACCTTCAAAGGTTACAAAGACAACATCTAGTGCAAGATTGAAATTTTCACATTTTTTATCACTAGACCCAAAAATCACCCTAAAATATACCCAATGGTCTTAATTGACCTTATTCAAGACAAAGAATGCTCGAAATACCCACAACAACCTATTGAACAACCTATTGACCATCAGATAATCAAAGATTGAGTGTGAGGTGTAGGTGCTCCTACACCAATCAGGCAACATTTACCAGTCCGCAAATCCACAAAATCCACAATTTTTAGGGCATGCTTGGCCCTCTAACCCCACTATCCTCTAAACCCTCACTTTTCTCAAATTTCATGAGGGTTTATTGAAAACCCCATATCCAGATGTCATACAACCTCAAAACCTCTTCCATCACTCTTCATTATACCTGCACAAACTTAATTGACCACCAAATTCTGCCGCCCCTTGACTTTACCCACTTTTACTCCCTCAAACCTCTCTTTTTCATTCAAAAACCCTCTATTCCCAATTAGGGCATCATTCCATAAAATAATTTGACCTCCCTTGTCCTTGCAGACCATTTGAACACATCAAACTCCACAACCTCACCCTATTTCCAACCTATTCTAACTTATTCTCAAGCAATTTCTTCTTTTCACCTCGTCTAGCCTTGCTTTTAAGGCCTAAATTTTGAATTTTGAATAGGGGCAGCATTAGTAATCTCTTCCAATTCCTTTACCAATACTATTTTTTTATTTGTACTTACATAATTGACTCAAATGACCCCACACTAACTCAAAACTAAAATCAAGATTACATAATGGGCTATCATGACCTTATTTGACATTATAATGACCAAAACCACTGAACTAGACCTTCTTCATCAAATGGAGGAACAAGGTGCTCTGCACCAATGATCATACACTTTTTGTGTTGAATACTCAAACTTCTCAACCATCATTTGCATGTTTCTCTTTTACATTGTTTGGCATGACATCATAAGGGATCAAGTCGGTTGAATGCAACTTAGATCAATTCTGCGTGTTTGGGTGTGAAAGAGGACCATGCCTAGTGTAAACCTACCTATCAGGATGACTTCGAGATAACAAAAACTAAGAGAGGTTAATGTAGAGGGGTCCAATGTGATCTCGCAGGCTCAGATAGAGAGGTTGTAAGAATCATGGTTTTCGAGTAATAACCCATCAAATTTTGCTTCCCTTTTACACTTTGGACCCTTAAGGGATCGATCTGGTTGAATGTAGCTCAAAACAATTCAATGTGTTTGGGTGCAAAAGAGGACCATGCCTAACGTAAAAATACCTATTCAGATGCATTGGAATAGTTTGTTTGGTCACATGAGTTATAGAATGAAAGTTACACCACTTTGCAACTTTGCACTGCTTGCATTTGACACTTTTCCCATCAAGTGAAAATCCGCCGCCACAGGAAAACCACTACAAGATAGCTAAAACTGAGAGAGGCTTTTGTAGAGGGGCCCAACAAAATCTTGTAGGATTAGACAAGAAGTTTCTAAGCATCACAGTGTCTGAGTAACAACATGATGAAGTTTGTAGCCATTTTGCACTTTGGACGCTAAAGGGATCGATTTGGTGGAACGTAGCTCAGAGCGATTCCATGTGTTTGGGTGTAAAGTAGGACCATGCCTAGAGTAAAAATACCTATTCAGATGTGTTGGAATAGTATGCTTGGTCACATGAGTTGTAGAACGAAAGTTGCACCACTTTGCAACTTTGCACTGCTTGCACTTGACGCTTTTTCCATCAAGTGAAAATCTATTGCCACAAGAAAACCACTCTGAGATAGACAAAACCGAGAGAGGTTTTTGTAGAGGGGCCCAACATAATCATGTTGGATTAGATGAGAAGTTTCTATGCATCATGATATCTGAGTAATATTATGTTGAATTTTGCAGTCATTTTGCACTTTGGACCCTTAAGGGATCAATCTGGTTGAATGTACCTCAAAGTGATTCTGCGTGTTTGGGTACGAAAGAGGACCATGCCTAGCATAAAAATACATATTCAAATGTGTTGGAAAAGTCTTTTTGGTCACACGAGTTGCAGAGAAAAAGTTGCACCACTTTGCAACTTTGCATTGCTTGCATTTGACACTTTTTCCATCAAGTGAAAATCCGCAGCCACGGAAAAACCACTCTAAGATAGCCAAAACTAAGAGATTTTTTTGTAGAGGGGCCCAATGAGATCCTATAGGATCAAATGAGAAGTTTCTAAGCATCACAGTATCTGAGTAATATCATGCTAAAGTTTGCAACAATTTTGCACTTTGGACCCTTAAGGGATCGATCCGGTTGAACGTACCTCAGAGTAATTCCACATGTTTGGGTGCGAAAGAGGACCATGTCTAGAATAAAAATACCTATTCAAACATGTTGGAATAGTCTACTTGGTCACACAAGTTTCCAAGCGAAATTTATACCACTTTGCAACTTTGCACTGCTTGCATTTGACACTTTTTCCATCAAGTGAAAATCTGCCGCCATGTGAAAACCACTCCGAGATAGCCAAAACTAGGAGAGGTTTTTGTAGAGGGGCCCAATGAAATCCTATAGGATCAAATGAGAAGTTTCTAAGAATCATAGTATCTGAGTAACAACATGCTGAACTTTGCAGCCATTTAGCACTTTGGACTCTTAAGGGATCGATCCAGTTGAACGTAGCTTGGAGTGATTCCGCATGTTTGGGTGCAAAAGAGGACCATTCCTAGTGTAAAAATAGTTATTCGAACATGTTGGAATAGTCTGATTGGTCACAGGAGTTGCAGAATGAAAGTTGCACCACTTTGCAACTTTGCACTGATTGCATTTGACACTTTTTCCATCAAGTGAAAATCTGCCGCCATAGGAAAACCACTCCGAGATAGCCAAAACCGAGAGAGGTTTTTGTAGAGGGGCTGAACAAAATCCTGTAGGATTAGACAAGAAGTTTCTAAGTGAAAGGGAATAAGTTTTATGGGGTTTGTGTTGCTGCCCTTGTAGATTTTGATGGAAAAGGGCATGAAAAATGAGGTTTCACTCTAGGGTTTGAAAAATATTGCATGTAGAGGTTGGGTGTTTTCCTTTCGAGTTTGTGCAGGTGATTTTAAGAAGGTTTGAGGTGGTTTCATGTTCTGGTAAGGTGTGGAACCATTCCTTTCAATAAACCCTCTTTATACTAGCATAAAATAAGGGTTTTGGTTTGGCATAATGGAGTTAGTTTCTCTTGAGAAAAATTGTAGATCTGAGGGTTTGGATACATGATAATTTATGCCCCAACAAGTTCTGGGGTTGTTGAATGTTTAAAGATATGTTCCTTTGTAAATTAGGCCTAGTTAGCCTAATGAGGACAATGAAGGTCATTTTTTATGCACATGTTCCAAGATAGCCACTATTGATTTTGAAGTATGTGTTGTAACTCAGTAATAGCTATATAGATCGGCCATTTGTTTGTGAAGTCATTTGAGAAGTTTTCCTCAAAAAACCACTTGGAGCCACACTTTTCACTTGGAAATTCATCATAAAACCTTGTAGCAACAACTCCACCTTTGTTTCTTGAATTCCCCTGCACAAATAAACACACACACACCTCTAAAACATCCTAATATTAACTTACTCTACTGATCTAAACTATCAAATTCAGTGGAGTAGTCATTATTGGTTATCTAGACTCTCAAAACCCCAATCTTGAGGGTTTACAGATCAAGTTGAAAAAAATCAGTTCAAACTAATGATAAACTCAATGGATACCCTCCTAAATAGATTCAAATGAAAGATACTTGACTATTCTACCTTAAACAACAAGATTCAAGGCCTTAAACTACTATACAAGCCATAGAAGTTAATGAACAGTTGGAAAAACTCATAAAATCACTAAAATAGGGACTTTATTGGTTATAAATATTCAAGAATATAAAAGATCTCTATTTTGCTCGACCTTACATGCTTTATATCACTTGTTTAATCACCTAGTGACCTCTTTGAGACTTTGAATACATTACATATGACCTTCACATGACCTTTTTCACATTGTTTACATTTCAAAATTCAAAATTTGCAAATTTTCCTATTGAAGGCATTTAGAGAACAAGGTGCTACTACACCAAACATGAACTCCAAAATTACAATATTTGAGTAAATCTCATTACAATGACTTAGGTACTTCATTCTCACATATCTTTTACAATGTCACTCATACATTCAAGATTCTCTTTAAATGTCTACATCATAGGTGCTCATTATGAGGTTAACTTCAATTGAGTAACTTGATATTCCCTCACTAAGCTTCACACGCTCTTTTATAATGGATTGAAATCAGAATTGAGATTTGTCAATATCATAAAAATAAGGATGTTGCATTGCTTTTTTGGCTAAGATTCTCTTTGATGGCTCATAAATCAACATTTTCTACAACGAGAGATCAATCAGTTTTTAGTAGTTTACTTACAAATACGCAAAGTAAAAGAGAAAAAGAAAGAGCATCCAAAATGGAAATGAAATGAAAATAGATGGAAGGCACTTATAGATAGGCATGCAGGTATCACAACTTAGTTACTCCTGCTCATATATCTTCACTGGGAATTCCAACATACCTATTGCACTAAACGCCTCTCATGAATAGAGTAAGTTGAAATTTGAGATTCTCTTACAATGTCTACATCATAACTACTCATGATAAGGTTAACTTAAAATGAATAACTTGAAATTTCCTCACCAATATTTGCACACACTTTTCTAATGGCTTAAAATCATGATTGAGATTTGTCAAGATCATCAAAATAAGGATGTTGCATTGCTTTTTTGGCTGACATTCTCTTGGATGGCTCATATATCTGTATTTTCTGCAAGGGGACACCAATCACTGTTTAGTAGGTTTCTTACAAATAGGAAAAGTAAAATAAGATGATAGCATTGGCATCAAACAAATTAATGTGCATACAAGTATAAATTAATAAGAACCAATTTGCATATACTTACAAATTAATCCAACGAACCATCTAGGTTTTCTCTACTCTTTATTATGTCAAGTATTGCCTCATGGTCAGACTCATAGACCTTCCACGAGGTCTTATCAAAGGTCTACCCCCATATTTTGTTAAACAAACATTGGATGCCATGACAAGGTTCGAGTAATGAAGAATCTTACAATGCGTGTCAAAGTCCTGAAACAACCAGTGTTTAACACTTGAATGTGGGTACCTTCTAAGCCACTTTCCAGTAACCACAACTGAGCCTGTAGGGTATTCGATGTTTTCTCCATCTATAATTGGGGCCAATTTTTTTTTGGCCTCAACAGAATGACAAAAGTAATAGTCTATTCCCTCTTCATTGTCTTCATCTACAATAACTACATAAACATGCCCTCGATTGATATGTGCAACAAATCTCTTGAAATTAGTCAACATTACGAATACACTACAAAGTAAGATAATGATATGGAATTTCAACAACTAAGAAAGTAGATATATCACCTGGTTGAACTAGATCTGATACGTGGTCAAAGTCGACCGATGACTCCATCTGTGTTAGTTCTAATACCATCAGAGGGCGATATGTGTGAAGTGGGCTAAGATAACTTATCAACCATTTGTCAACCCACTCCCTTGACTTGCAATCATTCCAAGCTTGCATTATACATGAAGAACAAAATCATGCCATCTTTCATGTATCGATGCTCCATGAACCTGCATTTGAGCTAAGGAAAGAGTGTACCTCACTCGATCCTGTTAGTGTACAACAATCCTCATATGGTGTACTCTCAAATTGAGATGTGTTGGATGGTGTCCAAAAATATTCACTTGTGGTAGATGGTGTCCCTCCATATTCACTTGCAGTAGATGGTGTCCATCCATATTCACTTGCGGTAGATGGTCTCCCTCCATATTCTCTTGTGCTTAATGGTGCCCATTCATATTCACTTACCATAGAGGGTGTGTCTCCAACTATGGTCTCCCTCCATATTCTCTTGTGCTTAATGGTGCCCCTTCATATTCACTTACCGTAGAGGGTGTGTCTCCAACTATGGTCTCTGAATCTATCTTACCACGATGCCTTCACATTCATGCCTTTTGTGCTGCCAATCCATTTTCTCTTTTTGATGGTTGAGGCTCCTATTAAATTGGCTTGTTTCCGTTAATCGTTTCCAATTTCTTATTTTCACAATATGCCGCCACCAGAACTCCTTCTTTTCTTTGAAGGTTTCATTCTCTTCGTCTGTTAGTTTCCTCTTTGTCTTTTTATTTGAAATGGAAGATAATTTTATCTATAACATGGTAATGAGACAAATATTAGTTCCTAAAAAATGTACTCATTCATGTTAATCAAAATATATGTCATTCAAGGCTTCATAAAGAATACTTACAATCATCCTGTACAAGAGTTAATCTAGCATAGACAAAGGTGACATGATTTTTTTCAATCTAGAATGCCTTAAAGAAATGTGGTAATGTGGCATGCCATGATTGCAAGATAGGATCAAAATGGAAGCATGGAAAAGCATACAAAATTTCAACTTATGTCATATATATGTATACAAACTGTGGAAGCATACATGGTGTGGGAGCACCATTGAATGAAAATTGTCAATTCAAGAAGTTATTGTCTAGGCTTTAGGAAAATATCGATGCAAAGACTGATTTAGAATATTTGAAGGAAGATCATCAATAAATAGGTGAGGGAATGTTGTTTGTGTGCAGGGGAGGTCTAAAAGGGTGTTGGGCATGAAGCCCTAGAGTGAAATTTTGAGTTTTCCATGAGATTTCGAGTGGTTTTGATATGCTAAAGTGTGTTTTGCATTGGGTCAGTGTGGTTTCTTGTTGAATTGAGTTTATGCAGACCATTTTATACCTGTTTTAAGTATTCATAAGATTGTGTGAGGGTTGGATGAGTGTTTTTCAATAAACCACTAGTTTCTTGGGTAAAAAAGAGGGTTTTTGGTGCATGTGAAGATGGGTAAAAGCAAGGTTCTTGTTGTTTTTGAGTCTAATATATTGATCTATGTTAAATAAGGTCTATGATACCATTCTTAATATGTATTTAGTTCTTTTGAGTCATTCTAGGTGTTTAGGGAGGAGATTTGGCTTGACATTTGCAAAAAATTGCATTTTTGGCAGAGTTGTCAAGAGATAAGTTAGTTAAGAAGTTACAAAAATAGTTAGATACATTGGGGGAGTTTATTTTGAAGGGAAAAAGATAAATATCATGTAAATTCTAGAATGGAGGCTGCTCTTCAATATTTGAATAAAATAAAATAAAGGAATTCTCTAATTTTTGTGATTTTCCTATGTTTTCCTGTGTTCTTTCTCTGTGTACGAACCCATACAGGTGTGTGATGCCCTGAAGGTTTGGGAGATAATTTATGAATGAATTTATCTTTACTTGAATAATTTTTTGTGTCTTATAACCATTTTAGAAGAGATTTTCAGTCGTTTCTCCAAGTCTGCCCTGATTTGATAGTGTAAGGGTTTGAGGCTATAATGTATTGATTTTCACCAATCCACCCACTGTAATGGATCTATAACTTAGTGTATTGGTGTGTAACATAATAAGGTAGATTTAAAATTTGTTTGGGAGTCTAGAAGAGAATGGGTTTGGTCGGTAGAGTGATGCACTAGGCTGGCCAGAGCACATTTCTATGTGAAAGTGAATAACCATGATGGTGATTCTAAGAAATAATGAGTGTAATGGAATTGTGAGTGTTTGATAAGTTTTTGTAGAGGTATTGGAAGGTTTTTTGACCCTTGGGAGGAATGGGAGAGGGTTGGAGTTGTGAAATCATTGAAAAACCCTTATTTTTGCTTGTATTTTGGAGGGTTTCTTGGGACAGTAGGGTAATGACCTTATGTGGGAAAATTAATCATGAAATTGGTGGTTTGGTATAATGAACATTGAATTTTCTTGGTGTTTTAGTGGAAACCTCACCTTTAAAAGATACTTCCTTTGCAAATTTGGGGTAATTGGGAACCCTTTTGCTAGGTAGGCTTAATGAAAGTCAAACATAGTCCAAAGAAGTCACCCCTGGTTTTGATGTATTTTGTGTGCCTAGAACCAGGTTGATGTAGAGTGGTGGGAACCCAAGATACAAATTGACACAACTTCTCTCAAATATGCCAACCAAGACATCAACCTTCAATTGACTCAATAGGACAACCGGGTTACCTATCAATCATGACTCTTCATTATGACTCCAAATTGAAATTTGATGCAAGAAAAGAGTGTCAACACCTTCAAGATGTCAGCATCTTGACATTCAAACACCTACAAAAAGAAGATCAAATAAACTCTTCTAAAATCAACTTTTGACCCAAAATTGCCTTGTAGGCTTCACAAACTAGTTTTAGGTATTTTTCTCACAAACCTCCCAAAACACCCCTTGCACCTTGAGGTATACAATAATAGACACAAAATCAAATGAGTCTTGGTAGACAGCGGAACAGGTTTGAATATATGCACCCTAAAATTTGTCACGACGTAGGGATTCTTTGAAGCTTGTATAGAAAAATCTAAGAAAATCATTATCAAGGCTTATGACAATGTTGAGTGCTCGTCCAAGGGTATAATCACACTTCTTGTAAGAGTTGGGCCCGCTTTCAAAACACAATATTCCAAGTATTGGATCTGGACTTACCATACAATCTTCTCCTTGGTCACCCATGGATGCACACCATGAGGTTCATAGCCTCCACATACCATCAATGCCTTAAGTTTCCCCATAACGACATCAAAATCACTATACTAGGTGATCTTGACCCCTTCCAATATTGTAGTAATCTGAAAGGGTCCATTGAGCATCAAGTGCTTATTAATCGAGAAGCCTCATCCTTCATCTCGCCACATTACATTGATCCATACTCTCTAGTTAAATCGTCCACTCCATCCATTACACCTTCCCAACCTAAGGTCTAGATCCATGATAGGGAATGTGGTGAATATGACATGGAGAGTTTATTTATGATGGACATAGTGGTCTTGGCTTGAATAAACATGGAATGAAAGAACCAATATTGCCTCCTTGATTACCAAATAACATTGGGTTAGGGTATGTTCCACCAAAGGCGAGTCCTCCTTGTACTAAGTTTCCTTCAAGTGAAAATGTTGAAACTTCAAATAAAATTGAGTCATATTAGGAATACCATACTGAAACTAACTCCAATAAATGGGAGTGGGATTCCTACACATCTAGCATGACTATGACCTAGCTGAGATTTTTCAAGAGCTTGACATATCCTCTTCCATGACCAAAGCCATGAGCCACAATGTTTGGATCAATTCCTTTTGGTATCTTGATAATACCTTCATTTTTATCATATCCTCATATTCATTGATCCTTAACAATATTGATGGTGGCTTACCCCTCATTTACCCGCAACTAATAAATTGAGATCAACAAGGACCACTGAGTTTAGACATAGTCAAGAATGACAAAGTGATAGTTGAGTTTATGGGACTTGGAGAAGGGATACCGAGTGGGGATCATAAATTTGGTTTTATCATAGAACTTGACAACACAACATACTTTGGAGAGTTTTCCCCACCCTCTAGTTGCAAAAATAAGAAAAATAAAAAGAATAGGTCTCTAGGAAAATACCGAAAGGTGCCTTTATACCTAGAAAAAGTAAAAATAAAGGATGTATCCGAAGGTGAAAACCCTCTAAGGCACCTAAGGATGGAGGTTTGGACAATCTCCCCATAAATCAAGAGAGATCACCATTTCTTGTGGAAAAATCAAAAGATGTCAATCTAGGTACAAAAGATAATTCTAGAATCATTCATCTTGCAGCATCTTTGACCATTGAAGAAAAACTATAGTTTACCACTTTCTTCTCTGAGAGACAAATCGATTTTGCTTGGTCATATGATGATATGCCTGGGTTATATCCCAAGATAGTCCTACATCATTTTCCATTGGTTCCAAATGCTAAACCTGTCAAACAAAAATTGAGAAAAATGCATCCATAGAATACACTCCTACTGAAAGTAGAATTGAAGAAACTTTCAGATGTTGGTTTTATTCATCCCATAGACTATGTAGAGTGGCTATCAAATTCGGTTCCTGTCACTAAACCAACTAATGGAATACGAGTATGAACATATTTCAAAGATCTAAATAAATCTTTTCCTAAAAATGACTTCCCATTTCCTAATATTGACATCATAGTAGACCTTACAACGGGATATGAGATATTATCGCTTATGGATAGTTTTCAGGATACATTCACATCAGAATCACCCTGGAGGATAAAAAAAAAAAAACCTTCACTTGTGCTTGGAGTACATTTTGCTGGAATGCTATGCCATTTGGTGTTAAGAATGACAGAGCAACATATCAAAGAGCCATGAATACCATCTTTCATGATGACATGCATACACTTATGGAAGACTATGTTGACTTATTAGCAAAATCCTTATCAAGATATAGCCCTCTAGTAGTATTGGACAATATTTTCAAAAGGTCAAAAGAATACAAAGCCAGGTTAAACCAAAGAAATGTGTTTTTGGAGTCTAATCAGATAAACTCCTAGGATATATTATCTCTCGTAGAGGTATTGAAGTTGATCTTGAAAAAGTGAAAGCTATCATGGGCATTCCTCCACCAACAAACATAAGTCAATTACGAACTCTACAAGGAAGACTATAGTCTATTCGAAGGTTCATTTCTCAATTGGCAGATAAGTGCCATCTTTTTAATCATTTTCTATGTAAGGGAGTCCCATTCATGTGGACCAAATGTTACCTGGAAGAATTTCAACAAATAAAGGATTATCTATTGACTCCTCTAGTACTCATGCCTCCCATTGATGGTAGACACCTAATACTAGCACTTGCACTAGAGAGGGTGCAAGGGTTACGTTGATAGAAAAATATATAAAAGTAAACATGGAAAGGAAGTGTAGTTTAAAATATATACAATTTTTTTTGTAATATATACAAAATGTTTGTAACATTATTTCCTTCTTGTCTTTTTTGACAAAGATGTCAAGAATTCCCTATTCTCACTTATCCCATTGATGTTAATTAAGATTATACTTTGATTTTATTACACATTTTGATGCATTTAGGCTATTAACTTTGAACTGATCATTAGGGTAGTTCTTTATGACTTTATTGACTTTGGAGTTTGTTCTTTTCTTGAGATTGAAGTGTCTTTTTTATTCAAGTTTCATAAGTTAGGTATTTGACTCTTTCGTTTTTACTCTTTTGTTATTTTGGTGATTTAATTCATTTGTAACAGTATTTTTGCAATGAAAGCCTTGAATTCTATTTTTTCTTCTCTGCATTTTTTATGAATACGTTCAAGAAAAGTTAAATTTCTCTCATATGTTTCTTCAATGAATCTTCCAGCACTAGCATTTTTGTGGCATGAAACTTCTTCAATAATTTTGATCACTTCGGGATAGTTTCTTTTCCTATTTTTTAATAGCAGCTTTGTGTCAAATGACACTTTTGGATTTGAACCATAGATCAAATTTCTAATTCTGTGAATTTTTAGCTTTTGGGAGCTGGCCAAAACTTGTTTATTTCAGAAAAAAATATGGCTAGATTTTGATGTTTCGAAAACTCTAGGGTATTTGATTCAGCTAATGGATTATTTTTAGTTAAGGAATTCTCACTTTGGATTTACACCCTTCAAAATTAAATATTTACTAAATGGTAATTTTCCAACCATAGATTGGTTTTTATGTTTGTAACACTTTCATGGGTTTTGTCTAGGATCTTAATGGAGCCTTCCATAATTGTGCTTTCCCCTTGAATCTGGAAAGAAGAGTGATGCAATTCTTCTGAAGTAAGCCTTTTCTAACCACATAGAGGATACATATCAGTTTAATATAAAAAAATTATGTATCATTTTACTACACTTTTAAGCACTTGGAGGGTACTTTCTAAGTATCTGCCTAATTAGTTGAACCTGAGTAGAGCAATGAATTCTTCTAGCTGCATTGTTCTATCAAGATCTTACAAGGAGATTGTCTAATCTATCTAAATAGTAGTTATTGGGAGACATAGGGTACTTGTACTGGTATTGGGTGAGGATGGGGATGCCAATCAAATTAGGGTAAGTGAGTTAAATGAATCAGGAGATGCCTATTATTATATGTAAATGATTCACTAAAAATTTTGGGTGCAGGGGTTGGTATGTTATCTATGTTCCCATAATGGATAATCCCAACAATTATACCAAATACTGATCCAAATGGATTATAAAAATTGTAATAAACATGCAAAGACAAGGATTTTTGTGTACAATAAATTGGATCTACGAAAACTAAATGCAGGTGTAGGTGTTGGATAGGTTACAAAGTAGGAAAAAAGAGATCGTACTCTGACTGTGGTACCATATTTGTGGCCATGTCCACTGATAGTAAACATGCCCAAACTTGGAATCCAAACTAAGCAGTCACCAATTCAACTTCTTGTGTTGATGGAATTCCTTCTTGGGCCTAGGAGAATTCTGCTGTGCATAGGAATATATAAATAGGAGGTTGTATTGTTTTATAAAATGGGCATGGGAGGAAAATTGTTTGTTGTATCTGCCTTATTTGATGGAGGAGGAAATAAACTGCATGTTGTATCTTATTCTTTCAAAATTAAGGAGAACAATTGTGTTATATTACCAAGAGGTGAGAGGCAAAAGGAAAGGAGCATGGAAGCATAGGAAAACAATGGAGATAGGAAGCTAGTGGAGCAAGGGAAAGATTACATCCATAGCCAAGTCTTGTTGCATGGAACAAGGGGTAGATTGTATCCATACCTTTTCCACACTCATTGTATTTTCCAATTTACTCTATAATATAAGTAGTAGGCAAATACCATTTCCAGAAACTATTTTTTCTCTCTTAGGAGGGTTTCCAAGATAAATATGTTATTCTTAATTCTTCTCTTCCTTTCTTGTTTGTCATTTATTTCTATTTAAGTAGCATAATACAATTTCATGTTTCATGATTTTTACAAGTGTAGGTTTGAGAAACTATGGATTGATTTGGTATTAGAGTAGATTGTGAACCCTTGGGATTCATGAAGCTGCATAAAGGGTATTGCTAGATTTACAAAAAGGAAGGAAATGTGAGTTGTCACTTGGATATGTGAATCTGGTAATGTTCAAAAGATTGATTCCACCTGAGGGAAGCAAGATAATTATTTGGGAGCATGTATAACATCATGCCCAAGTTGTAGCATGTTTTCTTTCATGGCAATGTAGTTCGTTGTAGCATTAACAAAATTGTACCACTTGTGTTTAACAAGGAGGAATTTTTGTAGTTATTCTAACCAATAGGTCTATTGTAACATGCTTTGAGCATCACAAGAGACATTGTAGCTATTAGAATTGAAACACAAAATCCTCACAAATGAGGGGAAATTTTACCATATCCCTAACTTAAGAGCAAAGCTTCTTTAATAAGGGAGGTGTGATCTGACTAAATCATAAAAATTATAATTAAGATGCAAAGACATGGATTTTTGTGAACAATAAATTGGATCTAGGAAAATGATGTGTAGGTGTAGGTGTTGGAAAGATTACAGATTAGGAAAAAGACATATTGTGGAGTGATTGCAAAAGTGTTTTGGCCTATACCACTAGTTTTACACATGCCAGAATTTGGAGGCGGATTGTATCCAATTATTTGTACACTCATTGAATATGACAATTTATTGCGTAATATAGGTAGTAGGCAATTTCTACTGCCATAATCTATTTTTTTCTCTTCAGAGGGTTTATAGGATAAATACATAGCTCTTAATTATTCTCTAAGTTAATTTCCTCTCTTGAATGTCATTTAATTTATAATTAAGTAACAAAGTAAAATTTATTATTTCATAATTTTTACAAGCTTAGGCTTGAGAAATTAAGAATCAAACACTATTGTACTTATAGCAACATTGCTGCATTAGTGCAATGATTGTATATGCATATGCTTTGAATCTAAACTTAGCTATAAAAGTTGGATTTCGTTATCTGATTGAGCTTAAATCACCTAGATTTGAACACAATAACATAATACGAGTTTTCCAACACATTATTGCATAATTTGATACATTACAAAAACACCACCTAATACATATATTGAAATCTTGTTAGCATTTACTGACTGTCTCATATGACTTGAATTTTACAAGGGTGTTGAAAATTTCTGCTTGCATTGTTGGGGCAGGTGCGTTAGTCTGCATAACTTATTTTAAAAGTTTGAGGTTGAATAATCTACAAACAATATTGTAGACATGATGGGTTCTAATATTTGAAATATTGATTCTTTGGTTGCAAGACCATGGCAAATAACTTCTTCTCATCTGCATTTTTCAGGAACACTTCCTTTTTTGTGGATGTAGGTCTCAATGATATTCGGTCCAAAACACTGGGGTTCAAAAGGTATATTCCTTCATTGATCTTGTTGCCAAAAAAAACTTTGGGTTTCTCGAAAAACCTCTTTATCTGCCTTGTCTCATCATTGAGGACCACAACACCATATTTGGATGGTTCATCAACCTAACACAAAAAGATAATCAGTGCTTGTTTTTACAATCATTAGGATAAATTTTGAATGTAATAATTTACTTTAGGCAGTTTCAAAGATACAAGATTCAATGTGTAAGATCAAATTTTACCTTGGTCACCACGATGGATGCTTCCCTCGACGTTTTGTATGAAATTCAATCATTTTCTTTAATGGTCATTCAGTAATGACATCACAGTTCAAAACAAGAAATGGTGCTCCAAATCCATCTATTAGTTTGTCTCTTGCAAGAGCTAGAGGGCCTGTAATAGCCACGGGTTCAGTTTCATGAGAACATGTAATTTAAATCCCAATTTTTGATTTGAATTTCTTCAAACTTTGCCCATTTTATTGACATTGATAACAACATGAAACAATTAATGCAGAAACTTGAAGTAAGTTTCTTACCATTATCTGACCGAGATTCATTTTTGTGACAGTTTTCATGACAAGCATATTAAGTTAGTATTAGATATATACCAGATGTTGATGCTGCTATAAATGTGATGGCTGCCACTAATATCCTCACATATAGAAATATAGCCCTCCAACGTTACAAAATTCTCAACAAAATAATTTAGTCACACATAAGTGAAAACTTTTTTTGTGGAAAATAAATTCAGTTTACCTAGAGCATACTTTATGTCCACCCTAACATCCATTTTCTCCCCCAAAATGTCAAAATACAATATAAGCAAGTGCCACATCGAGGGGAAAAATTAAAACCAGAACTACCAAAATTTACAAAGAGGGTATTATAAATTTTATATTCCACATTTAACATGACAGTAAACAAACAAAAAAATATAATAAGTGCATAGACAATTATATTCTATATCATCCTCAAATGTGGAAGAGTGAAGACATGAGAATTTAAAGTACCTTGATAAAAGAGGGAGTCAATCCAATGAACCAGTATGTACTCTATAAATAGAAGTTTCCTTTCATCTTGCAACATGAAAGCAATTTACGAATGTTCATTTCACTCCAAAATTCCCCTTGATGAAGAGAAACTCATTAATTCTTACTTCTTATACCTCTAAAAGTTATGTAGCTTCTTTCCTCAAAATTATGACATCTGCTTGAAGTTCTACTAACAACAAGCTAAAAGCTATTAGCTTGTTACAAGGCTTCATCACAATTTTATCACTTTCACCTTTGACCATAATTAAAGTGCACCATGAAGTTACCTCTTCATCTAGATTGTTATCCTGGCATAGACTTGAATACATACAATTGATCATGCAAATTCACTCAAAAAATATGTCACTCAATAAATAGAATGAATCTAAATTTCACTTCCTGAATGATCAAATCGGAAGAATTTACCTTCCTGTTGAGATGAAGCAATCCAAAAACATTGATAACTGGTTATACAGTTGCTATATAAAAATTTGGATCAACTTTGTTAAAGAAAGAAATGGAAAACATGACAAAGATCCAAAGCATTGAGTGATATCTCTATGAAAGAGTACATCCCAATAAATGAATTTTGGTGACCCTATTTTATGGTGCAAACTTCATGTAAAGGTCCCACCAAAAGACAGAGAAACAATACAATAATAGCAACAATCCATTAGATAAAACAAAATTTTACGATATTCCATTTGATAAGTAAAAAAGTGCACCATGATATTATTGTTCCTCATTTTAGTCCAAAGTTTCTCCTAATAAAGGGAAGTGTATTAGCTCTTACCTCTTCTACCATCTAGAAAACTATGTAGTTGTTATCCTCATAATATGACATCTAATTGAGGTTGGATAGGCTGAAAGATATTAGCATATTACAATGTTGGTGGTTCCACCCATCCATAAGCTTCATGACAAATTTTAAATTTATAAATTTTACCTTTGACCAGTATTGAAGTTCACTATAATATTCCTCTTTATCTAGATCATCATCTTGACATACACACAAATGATCATGTACAGTTAAATTTATTGAATCAAGAAGTATTTACCTTCCATTGAAATGAAGCAATTTAGACACACTGACAGCTGGTTATAAACTTGTAGCCTTGGATAAAACTAGTCATGGGAAGTCAAGGTAAACATGAAGAAGATCTAAAGTACTGAATGATATTTGGTAACATTTAGCTGTAAAAATGAATTTTGAGGAATCTACTTTATGGTGTAAAATTGGTCTAAAGATCCCACCAGAAGAAAGAGCAAGAACACTAGTGGTTGCAACCATCTAGGAGCTACAACACAACTTAACCACTTTTACACTGAATCAATAATAAATTGCTCCATGATTTTACCCTTTCATCTAGATTATTATCTAGACATAGACCGAAATTTATATAGGTGATCTCATTTAGATCATCTAACAAACTAGAAATTGTGTATTAAAGATGAAATGAACCAAAATTCATCTTTCTAAATACTCAAATGTTGGAGTATTATCCCACTAAGATGAAACAATTTATAAACAATAACAAGTGATATGCACACTAGGTGATATAGATGTTGAAGGTTGCAACCATCCATGAGTTTCATCACAACTTTAAGATGTTTACATTTTGGCTTGGCCTGTAATGTACCATAATGCTTCCTTTTCATCTGGATCCTTATCTTGACCATGCATCCAATCATGTGGAGTCTCTCTCACAAACTAAAATGCCACTCATTATACACAATATAAACCTAAATTCGACTTTCTATATGATAAAATGGATAAGTATTTACCATCCCCACAAGATGAAATAATTCAGAAATATTGGTAATTGGTTGTCTAATTTGTGTTATAACAACAAAGAAACATTGAAATCTACAGTCAAATAGGTATGAGTGGCAAAGGCAAGGTATTGCATTAATGAAGATCCCAGTTTAAACCCTAGAAAACTTCTCAATAATTGCATTCAAAATCTCGTTGTGATTAGACTTGAAAAACATATATAACATAGTTTTTGTTATGTTGTACAGATACCACACGATCATTGATGTCAAAACTGTAATACTCTCAACAATTTTGGACAGCAAACCAAAGAATTCAAAGAGATAGATTGCAAATAACTTTCCAAAGAGCCAAAGACAATCTAGTAATGGCAAAAAATAGATTGAGAGATAATGACACCCACCTCATTTCTTGAACAAAGTAACCACTTCTCCTTAATGGTTCCAATCCCCACAATCCCTCCACCACAGGTATAATAGGTGCAAGGATCCAATGGATTTGAAGATATAAACCCACCAATCTAGCCAAAACCATTATGACCAAATAAACAAGGGTCATAGATTCCAAGCTTACATTAAACCAATGATAGTAAAATCCCAAAAGTTAAAGATATCCCAATAAGGACAGTCATCCCACAAGCTGTAGTTAACAAAAGCATCCATACTGACCCTGGTATTGAATTGATTACACCAAGGAGCTTAAACCCTCTCCCATAAAACCCATTACATGTGTTGTGGGTTACTACATCATTTGAGCACAGAACCAAACTGAACATCAATAAACTATACAAGCTTAAAAGAGGACTACCTTGGTTTCCATTATGCCTTTGGTGTAAGGAAGGAAGAAATCCCAATTGTTGTCATCGTCATCATGGTTGGAATATATTGTTGTAGTCTTGCAGAGAAGTTCCTCGTGCCATTCATTGGTATCAATCTAATTCCAAAATGTTGATGCAACACATGTCAAAGAAGGCCATCACCAAAAACAAAACCTAAAATTAAAATTTATTTATTGGAAAAAAAATACATTTTGCCTAAAAAGCTTCCAAGTTGCTGAATTCTTAAAATATTTAGCTAAAGAAACCTTTGTATGCAACTGAAATATGCTGAAGGATATCATGACAGGATTGTATGAAAAGCAAATTAAGATATTCGATATTTATAAACCCTTCGCAAAGTCCATGTTATATAAATATTCCAGTGTCATGAAATCCATGGTCTGATAATTGTTTTAGTTGTTGCGACATACTACTTATTTTTTATCATTCATTAAAGCCATTAATTTCACATTGTTAGTATAGACTATAGTTCATAATAGTTATTTGCATTTAAAGCCCTCACTTCAGGAAATCAAACCTTAAAAATACCAAAATTATAAAGTCTACAAAACATTAACAGGTGATAGAAATGTGTGGGCAAGGGAGTAATAAACACTTAAGCATTCAACATGGGCGTAAGCTGTCTAAAAATATTACAAGACCTTGAGATTTGGTACGTCACATGAAAATAGCTTGTAAATATATGAAAATATCCATGTTCATCTACGACTGTAGCCCCAACTTTGATAACCAACAAAAGCACAAAATTTTCATGTGGGAAACTTCATTTTACAATTATAAATTCGATTAGGGAATTTTAAATACATCTCGATCCATAGCTTGAAGAGGATCATACATGTCACCAGTGCAATGCATAGACTGCTATAGAGGCCGTAGATTCTAGAACTTTGTATGCAAAAAATATTATGAGAAATAATGGGTAGCATTTGTAGGAATTTTGTATGAAACCCTTTCAATTTTAGTAGCAAAAGCCACACAAATTTCTGCATAAATGTTTGACGGGAAGGGATGGAATAACACCTCCCTGCATGTGGCCGGTCTTGTTTCTGTGAAGGGATGGGCGTGAGATAGGTTTCAGCTGAAACCTCACACTATATATAGCCTATCGACTAACTATACATAACAACAACCACATCAACATTGGGGGCATTGTTAGCACATTATGCAATGATGGAAGGGAACAAGCTATCTATTATATCAATCACACTCTTGTAGGATATGAGCTTAATTATAGTCCCATTGAACGAGCAGGTCTTGTGGTTGTTTTTTCCACACAAAATTTTAGACATTATATTCTGAACCATCGAACAAAATTGATAGCTAAGATTGATCCCTTAAAATATCTACTAAATAGGGAAACTTTAATAGGCCGACTAGCAAAGTGGGTTATGATCTTGAGTGAATATGGCATAGAGTATATTGATCATAAGGCAATGAAAGTACAAGTAATAGTTGATCAACTCATAGATGCACCAATGAAAATAGACCAAATCCTCTAGTGTTTGTTTTTCCTGATGAATCCATCTTTGTAGTAGAGACTTCAATGACATGGAAATTATACTTCAACGGATCTTATACAAATCATGGTTCAGGAGCTAGTATCCTCTTTGTTACACCTCAAGCAAACTCAATACCAAAATCATACAAAATTGCATTTTCTTGCACATGACATGGCTAGGTATTGAGCATTTTTAACAGAACTACGAATGGCTATCAAATGGAAAATCAAGAATCTTCAAGTCTATGGTGACTCCCTGCTAGTTATCTATCAGGTTAATGATGACTATGATGAAAAATATGAAAAGGTCACACCTTACAAGAACATGGTCGATAGTTTTAAGCTCTACTTTGATGTCATTACTTTTGAGTAGATCCTAAGAATTCAGAACAAATTAGTTGATGCAATAGTAACCATTGGATCTCTTTTGGATAGACCTAATAATGTGTCATAGTATGAGTTCTTGGTGGAACAACTGTTGGTCCCTACGTTTGATGTCCCCAAATTTGAAGTCATGTGTGAAATTGTTGGTCCTAATTCACCTTGGTACAAAGACTTCTATAACTATTTGCATGACCAAATTATCCCACCCGACCTGTCCTCTAATCAATGCAAGACCTTTATCTGACAAGCATCCAAATATGTCATCATCGATAATACCCTTTACCGTCATATTTTAGATAGCACCCTCCTAATATGTCTCAATTCAGATGAAACACAAATGGGTTTTCAAGAGATACACAATGGCATATGTGGAGCTCACTCTATTGATCCTACCCTAGCCAAGAATCTTATGTGAATTGGATACTATTATCCTTCTATGGAACATGATTCCTATCACTTTGTGAAGAAATATTTCCAATGTTAGATACATGGAGATCTGGTGCACGTACCTACTTAGGAGCTTCATCTAGTTACATCACCATGGTCATTCTCTCAATGGGGACTCGACCTCATGGGAAAAATGTACCCTACCTTTGCTAGTTCTCATAATTTTATCCTCGTTGCAATTGAATAATTTACTAAATGGATCAAATATATTCCAATGACCTACATCACTAGTAAACAATATCCAAGTTCTTCCTTAATTACATCATGTGCCAGTATGATGTTCCCCAATCCATCATCACAAATAATGACCGTCCTTTCAAAAATCAAGATGTTTGTGAGCTGTGTGAGGGATTAGATGCATCCAACATCATTTCACCACTCCATACTACCCCCAAGGTAACGGTCAACTTGAGGCGTCTTAGAAAACTATCCTTAAAATCCTACAAAATATCATCGACGACGTTGGCTGTGACTGGAACATCCAGTTGAGTTTTGCATTACAACCCTATCATACTAGCATCTACACTCCTATAGGAGCTGCTCCATATTCCATCATTTTCAGATCTGAAGCCATCCTTCCCATTGAGGATGAGTTACCATCCTTGATCATATCTATGCAACAGTTCATTGATGAGGAAGAATATCGTATATCATGCTTGTATGAGCTAGAGCTATTGGATGAGAAGTGACAAAAAACATTAGTTCATTTACAAGCATATCAAAACTATCTTCATCACAATTACAATAAGAAATTTTGAGTTAGGAATTTTAACATTGGCGACTTGGTCTTGAAAGAAAATCTCAAGAATCAAATAGAGAGAGAGAAACCAATGAAGTTCAAGCCTAATTGGTTGGGTCCTTATAACATATCCATTATCAGAGCATATCAACAACATGCACCTTCGCAAGTACTATACCTAGCTCTCAAAGAATCCCATCAAAATTTGAACAGGCATCTTGGTGACACAAAAAAATAGAAAAATAGAAAACATAGTAAAGAGAAATAATTTTTCCAATAGTGAAAACCACTTTAGTGATGCTTTGGGCAAGTACCATGGTGAAAACCTGGCAAACAAGTGCCATGTGTAGTCAGTGTTTACTCCATCATCTATTATCACTCTATCTGGTTTTCCACTTTCACCCATGCTTCGTGCATATCATTCATCCATAATAAAGCTTGGTCATCCTTCTCATTGCCCATGAGTAATTGGAATTTTGCATCCTTCACTTTCTATATCCATCCATAATAAATTTCACCTATTTTCTCACATCCATAATAAATTTGGTGCTATACCTGATTGGGGGAAATTGTTGGACTTAGGTTTTACATGAGATCCTAACCATGGTATCAACATTTATAACACAATAGAAAATCCAAAAAAAAATAGAAAACATCAAAATCCAAAAAAAATAGAAAACATCAAAATCCAAAAAAAATAGGGGAAACTTGGTTCCTTTTATGTTTTTCAATTTCCATTTCGCATAATTAAAACATCATATACAAGCTAAATCTCAAATCAAATGCTTTCTTGCATCAGGATCAACATGCTTTGTGGTTACTTCCTCATTTGTCTTAGCAAGGTTTCGTGGTTCCTAGTTTGCATCATGGAATTCCTTATCTATCACATGTCTATTCTTTTTGCAAGGGATAACATATCACACCTTGGTCTATGTCATATCTTGGTGTTCATCATCCATTGCCATAATATTTTTTATGATGATAATTATGTAATTAAATAGGATCTTGATCATTTATTAACACGGTCTCAAAATAACAAGTCCCAATTCATCTGTTTCATTCTCCCCTTCTGTTCTTCTCTTGCTTCTCTTCACAATGACATTCCCTTTTGTCCATTCCCACAGTCATCCTGATGGCATGTTGTGGCACACAAAAAATAAGTGTATTAGTGGTACCATACTACATCCACAATCATGTTAGGACATCATAGATTTAATAATCATATGCATATTAAGCCATCCATGTAAGCAACACATAAGAAACATGTCATAAGCATATAGGTATCCATTCATACATCAGAACATACATAAGCGTAGGAAATAATCATGTGCATGCATATCTATATTATAAGCATGTATAAGCATAAACCATACATAATATCACATCATAAATCTGCATCATATAGGAACATTACATAAACATAAAATCCATAACCATATCACCACATCATAAATTCATCACATAGAGACATGTACATAGAATTATAAGCATCATATAGTCACTACCGAAAATTATGTATCTCACATATATATATCAAAAAATGGTGTCACAATACAATATCATGATGTATCCCAAAAATGGAGCTTGTAGGATTGATAAAAAATGTCTCTAAATGTATAACAAAACATGTGAAAATAGGCCTAGCTTGTGTTGCCCTCATCCACTATTCCTGACGATGGTTGTCTCTCCTCTCTTTGTTGTGACCTGGGTGGCCTCTCATAGGGTCTTGATCTATGTCACTATGAGACACCTTTGCTTCTTTGGGATCTCCTACAATGCACTCAACTTTGTGACTGGCTCTCTATGTAGCTCATAACCCTCTCTATTATAAGCACTGCATCCTCATAGTGTCTCTGGTAATACTCTACTACCCTCTTTTCTTGATATAAATCTCGATCTAGATCTTTCATGGGCCCACTGATAGTAGAAATGAAATCAATGCACCTTTGGTCTACCCGATGTGCTTGTATGACTGCCTGGTCCCTCTTAGCTATTAGGGCTTGCACCTATCCCTATAAGGCTGATATTTGTGATACATGTGCCTGCGGTGCCTGAACCTAATCTTGTAGCACCTATATCTACATCTGGGGACCCTATCCTACACCTTCCTCCTCCTCCTCCATGACATCCATAATAGCTTCCTAGATGGGGGCATCATGCAAATGCTCCCCCATAATCACCTTATCCCTAGCAACCTCCTCTATGGAAATCTCCTCCTCTCTGGCTCCTATCTCCTCACCTACCACCTCTTGCTCCACATCAACCTCCATCTCCCCATATTTCTCAACTTGTTGCTCCTTCCACTCTCTCTCCTCTATGATGGGTGGCATACACTGGGGCACCCTCTGTGTTGCTCGTGGAGGTAATCCTACCCTCCCCCATCGACCTCGATCATCCTCACCCAAACCTCTCCCATATTTTCCCCTCCTCTTGTCACCTCTCCCTATCACCTCTACCCCTACCTCCATCACCACTTTCTCCATCATCCTCATCCTCATCTCCATCACCTCCTCTCCCTTAGCCTTAGCCTCATAGTCTACCTCGTGGCCCCCTACCCATCCTCTCCATGGGTGTTGGTTGGTTGAGATCTGTGAATGGTGTGGGTCTATTTCCTCCCACCACATGCCATACTCCCGAGTTGTGCCTACATCAACCACATTGGTCGTCGCTCCCCACTGAATGGGTTATAATCCTATAATCTATTATAATGCAACCTATACACCGATTATCAACACCCATTGTGGAACCTCTCTAGCTGATCTGGAAAACTCTACTACTTGCCCTAACACTCCTTGTTGCTCATTGAACTATCTCAATACCCTCTTTGGTAGGTGTCTCTCTATGATGTGTTGTCATAACCATCCAACCAATCAGATACCATGTGTTTCTACAGTAGGTTAGGTTCTCTTCATCTTCATCCTAACTAGGGAAGTCTTGGTACAACCTCCACGTGAACCCATCCATCAAATCAGAGGCATGTCTCCAATAGCCAACATCTCCCACCTTGATATATGTAACTTCTGCCACATATATGTATACATATGGTAGTCTTGGACCTAGGTACCTGTCCATGGGAGGCCAAAACATTGCAATGTTCTCCCATGCCCATGTACTAATAGTAAAATCATGTCACAACTAATGCACTATCCATCTATATAAGCTATATCATTCAACTGTAAGTATAACATCACTAATGGACAAGGTCCCCAGGTATATACTATCGCCTCCTCCATCATCCCCTCCAACATCTCTCCCCATCCCACCAAAACCCCATGTCCATGCCTATCTGGACAAACCACTCCCCCAATCACTATGCACAGTACTACCACAAGCTTATGGTATCTGTTAGCCAGGGTGTCCCACCTAATCTTGTTGTCCTACACTCCTAGATCTACCAGGGAATTTGTCTTAAAGACTCATCGTATTGCTACCAATCCCCTTCTTGTGTCATACACTACCTGCTCTCCATGGATAGGAAGTCATAGAATCAACCATACATCCTCTAATATCATAGTTGCCTCTCTAGTTGATAGATGAAATGAGCTCATATTTGAGTGTGACCTCTTTGCAAGTGTTGTTAGTAGTCCCCTATTCACCTACACCACAGGCATAAATGGCACATGGTAAATTCCTAATGCATTCAATGTATCTCACTCCTCTATGACTAGATGATCTCAAAGAGTGAAGGATGTCGATCGGATCTCACATGTATATATCAAGTCTAATCTCACCTGCATCCATCAAAAATTGTATCATGTTAATCACAACATCTACTTTAGCCTACATGACCTACAATATATCTAAAATTTTGTCCAAAATTTCTTAAATTTATCTACTATTCAAATGCATTGCACTGTCCTGAATATGTGTCATACATGTCAATTACGGTTCCATTTAGAACTTACATTGTTCTATTGGTCAATTGTGTCACACTTTGATAGTTACATCACACCATCCTTCACATGTGTCACACCACAACAATTGTGATGTAGTTTACAATTGTGAGTCAATTTTCACTCATTACCTATCTAAAATGATTGCATTGCACTGCAACAATTATGGTGCACCGAACTACAATTTTAGTGAATGTGATGATGGTTGTGGTGCAGAAATTGCACCGCATTCGTTTGCCCTTCTTTGAGCCCTAAAATCTACACAAATGAAAAAATCACAAGGAAAGGTTTGGATACATACCGTTGTGCTTAAGCCCTCCTCACGTCCATGTGTCTATATTTGATATCCGCGGTGTGTAGTGACTGGACTAGGCAACATTCTTGTAGCATCTTGGAAAGAAATCCTAAATCAGAGCTCCTAATCTCCTATAGCAAAAGTGCACAAATGACCTATTTTCACCCCCCTAGGGCATATTTATAACTTCATTTGATCAAATGAGCTACTAGCTTCATAATTGGCCACACCAAGTTTTGTCTTTGAACCCACATATTAGGTCCTAGATCAAAATTTAAGCCTAGATTTTAATTGCCAATGTTTTCAAACCTATCAAATTAGCTTATCGATAAACCTGCCAATTTTTTTGGAATTTTTGAAAATTTGTCAATTTTCCTAAGGAGGAAAAATCCTATCCTGCATCCACCAGGGCACCCTGGGGCATATCTTGTGTTGAATTTTATTGATTATTCTTTGACACAATGCTCAAAATCACATTATGTAAAGGAGGGAAAAAATGTAGACACTGAAAAATGTCTGGAGACTACAAGCAACATTTTATCACTGATTTTCTTTCTTCCTTGCATAATTAAATAATTTTATTTATTTAATTATTTTCTAATGTCATTTTCCTCTGCTAATTAAATTATTCTTAACTATTTAATCAATTCACTTTATCGTATTCCTCTCTTGATTAATTTAAATAAATATCAATTTTATTTAAATTGTGTCGCTAATTATCCTTTTTTTCTTCCATAATTAAACAAATTGTTATTTATTTTCATTTTCCTCTATACTTAAATAATAATTTATATTATTTAATTATTCATTAGCCTTTCTTTTCATAATTAAATAAAATTTATTTATTTAATTATTTATCCCATTCTTATCTCCACAATTGAATAATTATTTAATTATTTATCATTTGCCTTTTTCTCTTTATTAAATAATTATTTTTAATTATTTAATATTTAGCATTCCACCTCTTCTTCTATAATTAAATAATATTTTTATTATTTAATTATTCATCTCACCATTCCTTGAATTAAATAATTCTTTTTATTATTTAGTTTATCCTTTTCCTAGCTAAATCCTAAATCTCATCTTATTTCTGGAGTTTTGGTCCATCCATCCCTATCTTTGTCTCAATCAATCTCATCCATTGATCATGATACATCATCATCTAATCCTATCCCTTCATTTGAATTGGGATTTCTATACAAGCAAGCCATCATCTTCATTTGTCCTTTAACCACAATCTTTGAAGTATTGTTATTAAGAGATCAAGCTACCAATTGTCAACATCAAGCTCATTGAGCATATCACATGCTACAAATTTGAGAACAAATAAAGAAAAATGGAGAAGAGCAATAGAGATGATTCAACTATGGCATAGAAATTGAGGTTTATTGGTTTATTATTGTGATTTATATGCTCATTTGTGCTTCATTGTTTGATTAGGGTCTTATTTCTTCAATTAGGTTGTTTTGTGGTTGCTATCAATGATTCATGCTTATTATCCCAAATTTTACCCTATCTACAATATGCATAATAATTTTATGTTGGCATTGCATCAATTGTGAATCAAACTTGTATGGTATGCTTACAATGCTTGTGTGCATTAGTATTTATGGCATTTTATGTCATTAAGTCGCATATGTGGGATTAATTCATATGGAGTGTAAATTAGTTTAGTTCACATTATGGTTTAATGTTATGTATGCCATTGAGCTTTGTGCATAATAATCACCATGGTGCATACACAAGGCTAATTTTTATTAAAGTTGTATGATGTGAAAATATAAATTAGGTTTTGGCATGTATGGAATTGACTTGCAACACATCCTTCTTTATATGGAACTTATAATATGATTACATCACATGTGAATTGAATTGATGGTGTACCTCTCATGCTTGTGTGTCGTAGTATTAAATCACATTTTTATCATTGAGTTATATGTAATTGTTTTATATGTCATGCATATGGGGATAATTTGTATTAAGGTTGTATTGTGTCCCCAATGTTTATATGCAATTGATTTGTATGTCATGTGCATAAGGATAATTCATATTATAGTTGTATTGTGTGTCCCATCTGCATATGTGTATAAGGCTTTTTTGTTAGTGTTGCATTAAGTATGAGTCAAACTTGTATGGTGTGCGTAGAGTGCTTGTGTACATTAGTATTGGATGGATTTATGTGATTAAATCATATATATATGATTATTCTATATGGAATGTAAATTAATTTAAATCATATAATGGTTGGATTTTATGTATGTTAGTGACTTTTGTGCACAATACTCTATATGGTATGTACTTAAGTCTATTTTTTAATAAATTTGTATAGTGTTCTCAATGTGCTAATAAGAAATAGGCTTTGGCATGTATGGGCTTGGTTTAAATGCGCATCCTTGTTTAGATGGAATTTATGTTATGAATACATCATATATATAAATTGAATTTGTATGGTGTAGGTCATGTGCTTGTATGCATTAGGATTTAATGGTATTTATAGTATTGAATTAAATGTGATTGATTTGTGTGTACATTAGGATAAATCATATTAAGCTTGTATTGTGTGCCCAACATGTATGTGAATTCAAATTTTATGTTGGTATTGCATCAAGTGTGAGTCAAACTTGTATGGTGTGTTTAGAGTGCTTTTGTAAATTAGCATTGGTGGAATTATGTCATTATGTTGTATGCATGTGATTCATTCACTAGGAATATAAATTATTCTAGTTCATATTATGGTTGAATGCTATGTATGTCATTGAGTTTCATGCAAAATAATCTACATTGAGTGTATAAAGGGCCAGATGTGCTAATTTTAATTAGGGTTTGACATGTATGCAATTTCATGCAATGATTACATCATGTGCGAATTAAATTTGTATATGTACCTTGGGTTCTTGTGTGCATTATATTGAATGATATTTATATCATTTAGCTATATGTGATCGATTTGTAGGGCATGCACATGAGGATAATTCATATTAAAATTGTATTGTGTGTCCAATGTGTATATTTACATAGGGCTTTGATGTTGGTGTTGCATCATGTGTGAATAAAACTTGTATGGAATTCTTAGAGTCTTAACATTGGAGCCATTTATGTTATTAGGTCAGATACATGCAATTATTTGATATGGAATATAAATTGGTTTGGTTCATATTATGGTTGAATTTTATGTATGTCATTGAGTTTTGTGCATAATATTCTCCATGGCATGTACATAGGGCTATTTTGTATGAATATTTAATGGTGTGCTAATCTTAATTAAGATTTGGCATGTATCTAATTGAATTATACACACATTTTTGTTTATATGGTATTTATGTTATGTTTACATCACATTTGTGAACTGCATTTATATGGTGTATGTTGTGCACTTTTGTATATGATGATTTAATGGTATTTATATCATTGTTGTAGGTAATTGGTTTGTATGTCATGTACATGAGGATAATTCACATTAAGGTTGTATTGTATACTCATTATGTATATGTGCTTAAGGATTTTATGTTGGTGTTGCATTAAACATGAATTAAATTTGTATTGTGTGCTTAGAGCGCTTGTGTCCATCAATATTGGTGGAATTTATATTGTTAAGTCATGCATGTGATCAATTCATATGGAATATAAATTTCTCTACTTCATATGGTTGAATATTATGTATGTCATTGAGTTTTATGCATAATAATCACCATGCCACATACATAGGGCTATTTTTTATTAAAGTTGTATAGTGTGCTTGGTCTGCTAATGTGAATTAGGCTTTGACATGTAAACACATATTTTCTTATATGTATTTTATCTTATGATGAAATCATGTGTGAATTGATGTTTATGGTGTATCTTGTGTGCTTGTGTGCATTAGTATTTGTGTGGAAATTCATGGCATTAAGTTGTATATGTGTGATTGATTTATATGGAGTGTAAATTGGTCTAGTTAATATTATGGTTGAATATTATGTTTGTCATTGAGTTTGGTACATGCTACTCTTTATGGCACATACAGCTAATTTTAGTTAAATTTGTTTGGTATACTACTATGAATCAGGCTTTGGAATGTATGCAATTGACTTATATACACATCCTAGATTATATAGAATTTATATCATGATTACATCAAATGTGAATTGAATTTGTATGGTGCACCTTGTGTGCTTGCATACATGAATTGAATGGTATTTATATCATTGATTTGTATGCCATGTACATGCGAATAGTTTATATTAAGGTTGTATTATGTGCATAATGTGAATATATGTATAAATATTTTATGTTGTTTTTGCATCAAGTGTGAATCAAAATTGTATGGTGTGCTGACAATTCTTGTGTGCATTAGTATTATTGGAATTTATGTGGTGTAGGAGCACCCTAGATTTAGTAGATTCAAAATTAGTAGTTTGGTTTTGTTTTATGTTCTTCCATGTAATAAGGTCTAGAAAGAAAATTTCATGTCTTTTGGGGTCCAATTAGTGTTCTTGGTCATTGGTTAGAGTCTAGATGCAAAACTTCTAAAAATTTGCACAAGTGTTGTCAATTTTGCAAAATGTTGTCAAAGTTGAAAAATCATGGAATATGAAGAGTCACAAGTTGTAAATGAGGGATTTGAATGGTTGTAAGTTGAAAATTCAAGGTTTGGAACCACTGGAAAATATTTTTAATAGTATAAATATGCTTTGTAAACATGGATCCTAGGGTTGGGAAGGTTTTGGAAAGGAATGGAATGAAGAAAAAACAAAGTTTGCATGTCCAAGAAAATATGATTGTTATTTGGCTTTGTAGGGACTTTAATTTACATTTAATGATCTAAAATTGATTGGAGATAATAGAGGATTGAATCACCTTTCATATGAAATGGGTTTGGTGGTTTTTCATTGAGTTTGGAGGAAGTTATTGCAAATTTACTAAAACTTGCCTAAATTTGTCCTAGGGTTAACAGTTTTGGGAAAAATGACATCTCTTATTTTCACCATTGGATTTTGATAAAAAAAATTGAGAAGGTCTATAATAAGGTCCTATTAAATATCACCAGAGTGATTGGATTAATTCTTTTATTGGTGAAAGTTATAGGTGACTGTTCCTTTCATTTGCATGCATATTTGCCTAATTAGGCCTAGTAAAAAAGGAGGATAGTCAATTTTTGAGCCTTTGCATACAAAATAACCCTATCTATTTTTTGATATATGTTCAATAATGGCTAAATGGGTATCTGAAAATAGTTTTCTTTTCTAGAGATCAATTGAGATTGAAGAGTTATGTCCAAAAATCCATTTTTGAAAGGCTACAAGCAAGAATGAAGGTTTGTGAAGGAAAACCCGCATTTTGATGAACACAGGATTTGTCAACACTTGTTTAAGGTTGTGTTGGATTTGATTACACATTCTCTAAATCATTGTATAATTAGGTTGTATACACATGATTGATTAATATGGAATGTAAATTGGAATGGTTGAATGTTAATGTTGTATGGTGTGCTAATGTGAATTAAGTTTTGAAATGTATACAATTGAATTTTATACACATCCTTGTTTATATGGAATTTAAGCTATGATTACATCACATGTGTGAATTGAATTTTTATCGCATCTCATGTGCTTGTGTGCATTAAGATTGAATAGTATTTAGACCAATGTGTATATGTATATAAATAAGGCTTTTAAGATTTGGTACATGTAAATATCCTTGTTTAGTATAGATTTTATGTTAGTGTTACATCGAGTGTGAATCAAAATTTTATGGTGTGTTCAGTGTGCTTGTTTGAATTAGTGATTTGAAATTTCAAGCATAAAAAATACACAATTCAAACTAGAAGCTTGCACATATCTACCTAATGGACCATGGAAAACTTATACAAAACATTTATGTCATTTAGTCACATGCATATGATTTATTCATATGGAATATAAATGGTTCTAATTGAAATTATGGTCGAATAAGATGGATCTCATTTAGTCATGTACATATTATTATTTTTGTGCTTGGTAATAAGATTTAATTATTATTATATTAAAATGTGAAAGTACATCAAAAAAATCTAGCCCAAACCAGAAAGAATTACAAATGGAGAATCTCCTCCTCGATCAAAATAGATCCATAGGAAAAACAAGACTAAAACCATCAAATCCTGAAAAGCAACCTATTAGCAATTCAAATTTTTGAAGCACTATTTGGTCTTCCCTTTGTCTGAGACCAGAGGACCATAGCAAAAGTTTCCTTCTTTGCATTCTTTTCTTTTTTCCCCTTGACAACTTGCCAACCCTCCTCCACCCTTGTAGCCTCCTTTTTCCATTTCAAAAGTTTGTCTTGGGGATTCTTCAACTCTTCATCCAAACTACAAATTTCTTGTTGAATCTACTCATCACCTTTCCTCTTCCTGGATTCTCACTTGTGGCCTCATCCCACGTTTTTTCTCTCGACATTTTGGTGTTGCTGCCCCATTTTTTCTATTCAAATCTTTTTCACATCCATTAAGGGCAACATTGCCACTATTCTCAATCAGACAACCTTCCTATGCCAGAACACCACTAGCATGTTTTTGTTCCTCCCTACTACCATCATTCACCAATGCATTCCCTCCCTAATCCAAAACCCCAAGTACCTGAACCACTTCTTCCTTGCCTATAATCTGAGAGCTCACTTGCTTCTCCTCCTTTTTCTCCACTATATAGTGTTAGGGGGCAACATATTTCCACCAAGAAGCAAATTTATGTGTTCTTTTTTTAGCACATTGAACAGCCAAGTGCCCAGTTTGAAAAAAAATATTACACTTAAAGGGTACTCCTTCATAGTCCAGGGGATGCACTCAACAAACTTTCAAAGTTTTTATTTGGATCTCTTCAGGAAGCTCCTTAGGCACATCCAACTCCACTAAAATCCGAGCAAAAGTTGAATGCAGAAGATTTGACGATCCCTCATCCACCATTAAAAATATTCCTAAAGAGTTCCCTACAACCTCCAAGCAAGAATCAAACCAATATTGTAAGGAAGGTTAGGAAGTCTCACCCAAAGAGGAACCCTCTCAAAGAATTCAATGGTTGGGTTAAAGGTCGGATGCCATGGCTTTAACATTAGGGTATATTTTCCTTCCCAATCCCAGTGATAGTCATAAAGGATCTTGTTTGTATCTTGCTCCTGTTGAAAATCAAAAATGAAAAAACCTTTTGTCATGGGATAGATTTCAACATACCCTTCCAAAAAATGCTCCCAATGGTCCATAATCCACTGGTGGACGTCATTCAAACTTGTCCAAAATCCCCTGAATCTCCCAACCAAGCCTAGGCCAAAAAAAAAAATTTCATTGGAAGCCACTTCTTGTTCAATCTCACCATCTAAATCCATTGTGATTGATCTAGATGAGGGAGGTAACACAAAACCCCTTCCTCCCCTGCCTATCAAAGACTTGGATGAGGGCTTCAAAATTTAAGAGGGAACAAATGTACCATTCTCAGAAGCCTTAGAACCCTTAGCCAATCCAACACCCTTGGTAGAAAAGGCATAGGGGAGCCCATTCTCTTGGTCGTGTTGTGCACGGGGGTTGTCGCCGTCCAAACCAGCCCCGACACTGCTCTGGCTTGATTTATTCAAACTGCTCATTGCTTGAATGCTCAGTCCATCCTTCTCCCGACTGTAGAGACCCCTACTCCGAAAGCCAAGAAGACCTTGATCAGAGCCATTTATGTCCCATTTTATGGCATATTTTATCCTATTTTCATATGCCTTCATACCCATTCCCACATTCCATTTCCATTCCATATTATACCATTATACCATTTTATGTTGCATATGATTAAATATATATAAGTGCTATTTAATAGAGTTTTGGATAAAATATGGAAATTAATGATTGGTTATCTTTAATAATAAGCATTGTGATTTTCAGACTTGAGAAATAAAGCTTGCACCATGCAAATCAGAAGAACTTCTTGTCACCTTTTATGCAAAATATCTTCATGTCAGTTTTTGGTCAAGAGCTTTAGTGTGTTACCTTTTAACCAACAATTTATTTCTATTATTTTTTGAAAGATGATGTTAGTCTCCAAGGTGGCGTTGGTTACCTCTTCAGTGCTTCGAATTCATGGTTATTTGTTGGATAGAGACCAAAGCTGTTTCACATATTTTATATTTTATTCTTTTCTAATTTGTTGGAGGACAAAGCTGAAAATTTTCACATATTTTATTCTTCTCTTATTTCTTCTCATTGTTATAATAGAATCATTTTAACTTGTCACCAATACAACCGTTGCATTAAATAGTTTGTTGGCCATGAGCCTAAACAAACACAATATTTTTGTTGTATTTAATAGCCATGAACAACATATATATAAATATGCATGGTGTAAAAGAGGAGAGAATTTGGTAGACAAACTTTTATATAGATTTTATGTATCATTCTTTCTGATAAATAAAATAGCAAACTTCTGATTAAGGCAACATAGGAAGGATTTTCATTCTTTCCATCGTCTGAACCAAGAGCAAGGGCCCACTCCTTGGGGAAGCTCGGTGATGTTTTATTTTCTATATTTTGTTTTCTTATGATTTGGTTTGGTTAAGATAGACTTTATTTCCTTTTGACTGTGTGATTTCAATTTCAGCACAGTTTGGATAAAAGAATATGTAATCTGGTTTATTTCTCCTTTCTACTTTTGCTACTATTGTTATTATTTTTTCAGATCATTTTTGTTATTGTCATGGATTGTTGTAACTCTTGTCACTTCTGTCATAGAATAGAGTAGAATACAAATATAAGTTTGGACCAGATTTTCATCATAGGTGCTCCTTTGCGTGTTCTAGTTTCATTTCATCCCCACTCAACTCATAGTTTTCACCCCTTCGATTGGAATATAGCTACGACACCTCTCACAAGTTTACACCCCCGGATTGACACGTATAGACCAAACTAAAATTCATTATAAAGTATTAAATATTTCTTATTATTTGTACCCTGTGTTGGCCTATCAGACCTCCCTAATAAAATATTCCCGTAGGGTCTCCCCTTAGGTGAAACCCTAGTCCTAGCAGAGGGAAAATTTTGATTGTTACAGCCCAATTTCATGTACATATTATTTCTACTGAAATGTGTAGGGGGATAATGTGTATTTAGGTTGTATGCCATGCCTAGCATGTTAAACATAATTAGGATTTAACATGTATGTGATTAATTTGGGTACACATCCTTGTTATGTTATTTTGTTACGTTTATATTAAAAGAGTGATTGAATTTGTATGGGGTACCTATTGTGCTTATGTGCATTAGGATAGAGTGGTATATATGTGATTGATTTGTATAACATGTAAATGGGGATTATTCATTAAAATTGTAGTGTTCCCTATGTGGTTAGTGTGCTTGTGCACATTAGGATCATTTTCTATTATGCCATTGATTTGTATGTGATTGATTTATAAGGAATGCAAAAAGGAAAAAATCATATTAAAGGTGTATTGTATTCCTAACATGTATATGTACATTAGGCTTTTAAGCTTTGATAAGGGTTTGATTGAAACATTTAAACATCCTTGTTTAATATGGATTTTATGTTAGTATTCCACCAACTATGAATCAAAATTTTATGGTGTGCCTCATGTGCTCCTATGCATTATTATTAGTCATAATCATGTCCTTTACTCAGCTGAATGTGATTGATTCATATGGCATGCAAATGGTTATAATTAATATTATGGTTGAATGACATATTTTTCATTAAGTTGTGTACGTATTGATCTTAATGACATGTACATGAGGTTAATTTGTATTGAAGTTGTATGTGTGTCTAGTGTTCTAATCTAAATTAGGATTATATATATTATTAAACCTATATACACAACCTTATTTATATGGAATTTATGTTAGGGTTACGTAAAAATGTGAATTAAATTTATTTTGTGTACCTAGTATACTTGTGCATTAGGATTGAATATTATTTATGTGATCAAATCATATGACATGTACATGGGGATAATTCATAGTAAATTTGTGTTGTGTGCTTGATGTGTATTAGGATTGAATAATATTCATTTGATTGATTCATATAACATGTAGCTGGGAAAAATTATTATTAAAGTTGTGTTGTGTGTTTGATGTGCTTATATTTTTTATTAGATAAGCAAGGAAGAGCATTGATCCCAAAAATAGTTCAAAGCATGGCAGAAAAAACTAGAAGAAACATACTAGCAAGACAACAACTAGTCACACATCAAGAACCAAAGAGACCAACAATACAACCAGTCAAAAGGGATCAACAAACACACAAGCCAAAATCAAAATAAGTATTAGGGAGCATAGTTTTCCAAAGCCCAAATGGATGGCTAGGATTTATTTACATTATGTGGCTCAGATTCAATTACATTAGGGCCTCACCTACCACACAATATTCAGAAATCTAAAATACATCTTTGCCTTTTTCCTATTTTGTCTTGTAGTGGCCAGTCACTATAGCAGTTTTGTCTTCTAGCTGATTTTCCCTTTACTGTAGCTGAAAATGCATGAAAGTTGCCTCCTCCCGATGGACTTGCAACATTCTTCATTGGATCAAATGGGTTAGTCAACAATTGGAATCAATGGATTGGTTGCCCCTGATTCGAGCGGGCGACCCCCAAAGATCATCATCATTTGGTGAAAAGTAGGACAACCCCCCTTGCATTTTGTCATTGAATTCCTCGGCATACACCTTCTTCTGATGCTAACCCTATTGATGTGTACCATGAGGAGAAGGCATAAAATGAATGGTGATAGGAGCCACATGCTTTTCCTTGTTCAGCTTTCTCAATGGGTTTCCTGACGGACCCACGGTAGGCTTCTTGGAACCTGCATGCATGAAGTGTCGTAAGTGCTTTCATACACAAATCAAGGAAAATGTTAATCAAATCTTAAAAGATCCTTACTAGATCCATTCATGCATCATTAAAACATCATAATATTTAGTGTGAATTGCCATTAGCAGTTTAGTGGAGAGCGTTGGAACGTTCCAAAACCAAGAGGCCAGAATGCTGCTTTAGGAATGTTGTTTTGAAAATGGCGAACAAAGCACGGAACTCTGGATGGTATCTCCTGGCTGAAAATTTGGAATTTGAAAGGTCCAGGGAGGATAAGATCCAATTTTAGCATCTGGGTCGAAGTTCATTTTCAAATCGGAGGAGCGCTTAGACGTTCTAGAAACAAGAGGCCAAAATGTTGTTCTGAAAGGGCGAGGGACAGTCGGGGCCCCAGATGGTATCTCTCGACTTCAAATTTGGAACTTGAAAGGTTCATATAGGAGAGGATGCAATTTTAGCATGTGGGTCAAAGTCCATTTTGGATTAGGAGACCATGGAGAGGTCGGGTTCTGGAACGGTCGGGGACGAATTGAACTCCCAGACGGCAAAAGAGGCATAGACCGGAAACAGCCATGGAGGGGCCGAGCTCCAGAAGCCGAAATGCCTAAGGCAAATGGATGGAAGAAATGGAAAAACAAAGACGGAATCCCAGAAATGGAATTCCAGAGACGGAATCCTGAAAATGGCATTCCGGAGATGGAATCCCGAAAACGGCATTTCGGAGGCGAAATCCTGGAAACGGCATTCCGGAGGCGGAATCCCGGAAACGGCCACGGAGGGGCCAGGCTCCGAAAGCCGGAATGCCTAAGGCAAATGGATGGAAGAAACGGAAAAATGAAGACGAAATCCTGGAAATAGAATTCCGGAGGTGGAATCCCAGAAATGGCCATGGAGGGGCTGGGCTCTAAAAGCCAGAATTCCTAAGGAAAACATATGGAAGAAATGGAAAAATGGAGACGGAATCCCAAAAATGGCATTCCAGAGGCGGAATCCCGTAAACGGCCATGGAGGAGCTGGGCTCCGGAAGCCAAAATGCCTAAGCAAACGGATGGAAGAAACGGAAAAACGAAGACGGAATCCCAAAAACGGCATTCCAAAGGTAGAATCTCGAAAACGGCCACGGAGGGGCCGGGCTCCAGAAGCCAGAATGCCTAAGGCAAATGGATGGAAGAAACGAAGAAACGAAGATGGAATCCCGAAAATGACATTCTGGAGGCAAAATCCAAGAAACGGCATTCCGGAGGTGGAATCCCGGAAACGGCCACGGAGGGGCCGGGCTTCAGAAATCAGAATGCCTACGGCAAATGGATGGAAGAAATAGAGAAACGAAGACGGAATCCTAGAAACGGAATCCTAGAAATGGAATTCCGGAGACAAAATCCCGGAAATGGCATTCCGGAGGCAGAATCCCGGAAACGGAATTCCGGAGACGGAATCCCGGAAACAAAATTCCAGAGATGGAATCCCGAAAACGGCATTCCAGAGGTGGAATCCTGAAAATGGCCACGGAGGGGCCATGCTCTAGAAGCTGGAATGCCTAAGGAAAACAGATGGAAGAAACGGAAAAATGAAGACGGAATCCTGGAAATGGAATTCCAGAGATGGAATCCTGGAAATGGCATTCCGAAGGTGAAATCCTAGAAACGACATTCCAGAGGTGGAATCCCAGAAATGGCCACGAAGGGGTCGGGCTCCGAAAGCCGAAATGCCTAAGGAAATGGATGGAAGAAATGAAGAAACGAAGATGGAATCCCAGAAACGGAATTCCGGAGATGAAATCCCGGAAACAGCATTCCGGAGGCGGAATCCTGGAAATGGCATTCCGAAGGCGGAATTTCGAAAATGGCAATCCGGAGGCGGAATCCCAGAAATGACCATGGAGGGGCCAGGCTCTGGAAGCCGGAATGCCTAAGGCAAACAGATGGAAGAAACAAAAAAACAAAGACAGAATCTCAGAAACGGCATTCCAGAGGCGGAATCCCAGAAACGGCCATGGAGGGGCCGAGCTCCGGAAGCCAGAATGCCTAAGGCAATGGATGGAAGAAATGAAAAAATGAAGATGGAATTCTGGAGATGGAATCCCGAAAATGGCATTCCGGAGGCGAAATCCCGAAAACGGCCATGGAGGGACGAAGTTCCTGGACATTCCGGAATGAAAATTTTGCAACTTCCTGAAACTTAACAAAACTTTGGCAGTTCACCTAGGCACCACAAAAACATCCCAAATCCATGGGAAACTTGTCCCCAAAGTCAAAAATTAAGGAAAAAGCGAAACAAGCGAGTGGGGAGGCGAAGCCCCAAAAAACCCAAGACAACAATTTTTTACTTTAGGGGCAAAATATGGTCAACCAAAAATGAGACTTGGAAGGGAACGTTGACAAACTAGGACACCAAAACAAGTGGCATGCAAAATGAGGGGCACTCAAAATGAGGGGCACGCAAAATGAGGGGCACTCAAAATGACTGAGAAAGATAAAACAAAAGAGAGGGTCCCCGTTTTGAACGGGGCGTGTGTGCAAAACAAGCACAACACATAGACCATATATCTAAATTGAAAACATTTTATAACCGTCTACTAAAATTAAGTCAGGCGCCAACAAGAGTCCATATAAGATTTAACAACATAATATTAGTCTTAAAGAAACTAGTTGTAGTGCCCCTCCATCTGTGTTGTCTTTGGGTTGCTTTTGACTCGCTTGTAAAGTCGATTTTTGATTGGTATTGTTTGACTGTTCGATCATTGAGTCATGCTTGTGAATTTTGTTTTGTTTGATTATTTCATTAAATTTAAATTGTCAAATTGTAGGCTTTGACTAATGAAGATAAAAGCCTTTATTAAATCGAAGAATCAAATTAAATAAATCACTATGGTTACGTAAATATTTTACTTATATATATATTTTTTTAATTTTATCATTTCAAACATAATACTTTATTAAATACCTCTCATCAAAATACTTTAAATTTAAAATAAACTTTATTAATAAGTGGATTATTAATCCACTATATTAAATTTAAAAATAAACATTATTTATAAATACCAGTTTATGTTTTATTTACTTTTTTCATCTTTAATTAAATAATAGTATAAGCTAAAAAATCCTTATCCCCTTCAAATTAATTTAATAATTAATTACTAAAATTTTCTTAATAATTTAATAATTTAATTTATTAGTTCAATTTCTTTTTAAGTTTGTTTGCTCAAACACGATTATATATATATATAATTTAAATATTTCATTTAAACAATAAATCTTAATTTATTATAATTAATTTATTAGTTTAATTTATTTTTAAGTTTGTTTGCACAAACACGATAATATATATATATATATATTATTTTAATATTTCATTTAAACAATAAATCTTAATTTATTATAATTAAATAAATACTTCCATAATGTTTAATTTAATTTGATTCTTTGATTTAATAAAGGCTTTTATCTTCATTAGTCAAAGCCTACAATTTGACAATTTAAATTTAATGAAATAATCGAACAAAAATTCATGAGCATGACTCAATGATCGAACAGTCAAACAATACCAATCAAAACCCGACTTTACAAGTGAGTCGGAAGCAACCCAAAGACAAAACAGATGGAGGGGCACTACATCCTCCCCCCCAAGGATTTGACTTACTCCTGGAAGTCGCAAGGCTAACACATTCGAAAACAACATCAACTCCAACAATAACATTACAACATAATCAAATAATGAAAGACACCCAACAAAACAATTGTCAACACATGAAAACCATACCGACGGATTCCAAGGTGGGGGTACTTATCCTTGTCAAAAATGATGGCAAGGTTGGGGACCCTTCTTGTCGACTTTGTGTTTCCATGTCATACCCATTGGGATTTATGAGGCTCGCCCTGTCTTGACAATGCAGTTGGAATCGAGGCTTGGGTACCTGCAATCTTGCATAAAAGCAAGTGTCAAAACAACATATCTATATCCAAAATATCCACATCGTGAGAGGAAGTCGCAGTGTAGTAGGGCACTCGCTCGCGAGTGATGCTACACCGTCCCTCTCACCTCATAACATCAATTATATCATTTATGACACTAATTGCATCACAACCAATCATCTCATAAAAATCATTAATCAATGCATAACACTAAGTCCATAAGATAAGTATAACCAATTAATTTACCTTCATCACAGAGATTCAAAGCTGACAACCTAAAAATCACAAACTAGGGTGGAAACATAACACATTAGTACTTATCATTCAAGCTGATTCATTATCTTGAAATGCTACACCTCCATAAAAACCACAACATACTCACACACAAGGAGCGTATATTTTCGTTAATATCATCATTTACACACAAGGCATTCCACTTAATTCATTATTCAACACAAAATTTCACCACATATTCGGCAAAGACCCTCAAATAACACCTCTTCAGAATCAACAAAACATGATGTATCACTCCCCAAGGCACAAAATCCCAAGTTTAACACACACTCATTACATTCACACACAAATTCACATCATCAAGAATCACATCACAAGTCTACACAAGGGTCCATCTGGACACCGAAAAGAAGCATACTAATCCATGATACAAAATCCATGAGCCAAGAGCCAATATCCATCTCATATTATCCATATCTCACACTTAGTGGCTTGATGGTGTTAGGCCACACACACATGGTGAGAGCATCCAAGCAAGACCACAATGACCTATCCCTTGTTGTATAAGGTGGTCAGCCTCCAAAAGATAGTCATCACACATAGGTGGGTAGTGGGTCCTAGTTGTTAAACAACTTCACATACCCCCATCCTCAAGGTTCCCCATGTTTGCTTCCTTGTATACACTCACCAAGTCCACCTCATACATCCTTGGAGAGGAATCACAATACGACATGTCGTCGGCCTCGAAAACAGTAAAGATAAACTAGTTTAGCCACCAAATTCATAAAATAACCATCAAATAAGATTCAATTTCAGAAATAAAGAAAGAAATGCATGCAATATCAACACTAAATCAAATGTAACCATGAGGGCTACGAGAGAATAAGATCTCAAAGTGTGGCTAAACCATTACAATCAAACATAAACAAAATGTCAGCCTTCAAATTCAATCTAAAATCATCAATAATCATATAGGAAGTCCTCAATCTTCAAATTTGCACAATACAACACTATGTGACTAGATACTAGCCACCAAATGAGGAAGGAGGGAACATTGTCAGGCTATAACAGTAGCCCTCATGTGGTGTAGAGTGAGAACGCCATCCACATGACCCAGAGTGTGCTCCTTGGCTACACCCTGCCTCGCGTTGTCATGCGACATGGTCATACTCCAGCAAAAGGAATGTATTGGTCGTATGCCGCATGGAAATGTGTCTATGGCTCTACAGAAGTAGGCACGCATAGACACACCCCGCATAGCGATACCTCATGGAGAAGGCACACACAGGTACTCATCGTTTCCAGAGGTATACATGGCTAGGACATACCCATATGCTAACCGACCCAAACACTGTCGAAAGCAAACATGAGTATCCCTCTACAAGTATGTGAGGCCCCATTATGCTCATCACACAAGTAGGCTATCATAACACAATCTCATAGTGCACCTTCACATGTCTATGCATGTGGCATCGTGTCCTCGAGCCTAGCTCGCTACCATCATCAACACAACATCATCACCAACACTGTGTTAGAACATTAGTGGGGTGTGGCATCGTATCCATTGCATCATGTCAGAACAAGTGCAGATACAGTGTATATAATATATCAATATGGGGCTACTCGAGCTTCACCTCTCATACAAACGAGGTTGACTTGCCAATGCCAGCTCAACATCCCTATGAATGACGAGATATAAAATAACAACCAATGCTATCATACTCAAAATTGTGGGGTTTAAGCTAGCACATATGGATCAAGTACCCTGATCCATCATAAAAGGGAATTAGTGAGTAGGTTTCCTTGGGATCGATTGAGCTAAGACTGCTCTGCGTCACAATGTGCGTATGCTGCACACTCCGCCCAAGAAATTTTGTGACTGCTACTACCCCTTCACGGATCGAGGGGCTAGAGAACCAAAAGAAAAGAATCTACGAAACTATCTTTTGGCTACTCTTATATATATAGATTTTCAACCACACATGGGTTGGCCCTCAATCAGGGAAAATACATACAACACACATAATGGTATGGTTAATCCCACACCGAATACAACATATTCTAAATGGATGGGTACACCGTATCACCATCCCATGGACCCTGTGGGTTATGGGCCCAAAAAATAAGTACGGGGTATTCACAACACTCAACCAATGCATAGTTACTAGTTTTTCACATTTACAGGGGAAAGACAATTACATACAAAATTCCATAAGTACACTTATTTCCATCAATGGTGTGATTCATATCATTACATCTTTTCCACATATCACATGATGCAAAATATCAATGTCATGATCATCGTGATCACTTAACAGATTCATTAGGACAACATAATGAGCTCAGATGAAACCAGAGTTCCCAGTGTATGAACCTAGGCTCTGATACCAATGGTGTAACGACCTGCCGTGTGAACCCCAATGGACAACAAACACCGCACAAATTATTTTTTGAAAGAGAAACATTACACAAGATGAATATGAACATACATCACATATATAGAAGTTATACAATTATAATACCAACAATGTCCTCTGGGGTACATGAGATGGCATTACAAAAACCTAAACTAATACCATAACGATAATGAACGAATTCCAAGATTACATTACAAACCATCCATTCATGAAATTACATAAATGAGAAGTATCCATATACGACACATAATCAAGAGAATATAAACATAGATACATTACAATGATCAAATTAGATTATACAAATACATTGATAATGAGAATTTACAATTCTTTTAAGACTACATATGCACAACCGTGCTTCCCAACACATAGTGGGAATAATACATTGATACAAGAGAAATACAAAAATGGACATGGTATAACTAAACTATTTGAAGCTCTGGATTCTTTGCAATGACACAAACTTCGTGCTTCACAAACACTAAATGGGAACCCAATGGGGTGCATAGCATGTTCCACTCGACCATGTGAGTCTGAAGACCCACCCCCCATGCTAGGAGTTGACAAGAAAGACCCTCATCCAAAACAATCAAGTGAACAATGGCTAACAAGACTCCATGACAAAAGCAACATCAAACACAAGAACACCTGCTTCTAGAGGTACAAGAACAACGAGGGGAAACAACAAACACACAAGGTTGCTAAAGGGTGGAGTGTCATCACATAGGCTTGATATGGGTTACCCAATGCAGATCTTCATAGGTTAGTGACCCCCTAGCAACAAAAAAAGACTCGTAATCACAAACAGGAAAGTCAACTTGCACAAAATATCCAGGCCAAAAAGTAAATACATCAAGTGAGGCATGCACCATCTCACACTAGAATTCCATAAATAAGCAACTTCCAAGTGCAAGGCTAAACCCACCAAAATCAAAACAAGCATAAGAGCAACCGTTCACAAAACCAATATGGAAATCAACTATGAAGCAAAATATTCCTTCCCCTCCTTTGGAAGCCCAAGAAGAACAACTAATCAAAAAAAACAAACCCACAATCGAGGGTAAAACGAAGCAACATGATTCCAACACAAAACTTTGATGTATAAAATCCCATCAAGACAAAATCAACTCAAGAGGAAAAACCCTTCAATTTGGAACCATCAATACATACTTAACTCCCACTAACATATTCAAGGTACAAGATATTAAGGAACACTCACATAATCACTAACTTACTCGACTAATTTATAACAAGCACTCAAGTAGCCAACATATTCATGAAATCAACAAATCATCTGATACATGATTATACACAAAACCACTTTTAAAATGATGATCCACTAACTTCTTAAATAAACCCTTCATTTATACATTTAATTTATATCAAATATAATCATTTATTTAAAGAGACCAAAATATTCTTTTCTAACATTTAACTACACAAGCCCCTTGATTCAATAAAAGAAAAACATAGAATATTGTCATATAAATTTCTTCAAATTTGGACTTTCCCTAAGCGAACCTAAATACCTCTCTAACAATAATTATCTGACCAATTTTATTAAATAATATAATTAACCATAAATAAGTGGCAAATTATTAAAAGGAAAAGATCTTACTATCTCAAGCTCTATCTATAACACTAATTTCCTTTATGAAATAAAACACAATTTTAGAGAAATACAATATTTAATTAACACAATTTCAAACTCTGTTTATGCTACTAACTCCCTTATAATACTATTTTCCTTAAGCTATCAAATTAGAGCTATTTTGTTAAATAATGAATTAATCTTTTCTAGAATACTCTTTAAAGTAATTAAGTAGCACTGTTTCTTTTTCCTTCACATTTATCCACCTATAAAGAATCACTTAAATGAAGCAATATAGGAAAGTTTTTCCACAATGTAGATCCCTTCCAATTTTTTAAAAAAAGAACTTAAATATTTAAAGCAAGTACTCAATTAACAAACCCTAACAAGAGGTCTATTTATAACCACAAATCTCTTAGTCATCTAAATATACTTAAATTAATTCATTTTCTTAGCTACTCTATTTTCTAATTTATTCACCAACCAGTCACTTGTTACAAAACAATTATATTTCTTTCCTAATCCATTTTTCCTACAAAATCAAATATTCTTAAGACATAAATATCACTTAACAAAAGAAACATAGTAAAACCCTCTTATTTGTTGCAAATACTTCATATAGATGTTCAAATGTTTAAGAATATTGATGGATAATTACTAAGGCAACCTTGACACATAAAACTCCACTTTTCATTTATTCTAATCTAACTATTTCACCTTAAAAATACACTAATCAAACATATTTAGTCTCTAAACACAAATATTCTATTTACCTTAATAAGTAATTTAAAATATTAATAGCATTTGTCTTTTATAATTAATAAATTATTAAATATTCTATTTACCTTAAGAAGTAATTTAAAATAATAATAGTGACTTTCTTTTATAATTAATAAATTATTCCATTCATTTATATATTTTTTTTATTTTTTTTAAAGAAATAACCTAAAGTAAGGAAGAGAATATCTTTTCTTTATGTAAATAATACTTAACTTTAGGAAAAAAATCAAAATGACAAAAGGTAAATCTTTTTTAACATATAAGGTAGATATAAATCTTAATCTTTTTTTTACATACTTTTATTTAGAATTTGTTATTTCGGCTTCTAACTTTTAAATGACCTTGTAATCCTAATTTAATAATTTATAGATAAAATACGCTTATATAACTTAACCTTAATAAATCTCATAACTTAAAATTTATAACTTTTCATTCAAATAAAATAATTTAAATCTTTATCCTTTTGAACAATTACATTAGCATTTTCCTTTTTAATCAAATAAAATTAATGCCAAATAATGATTCTCATACTTGAATTTATAACTTTTAATTTAAGTAAAATAATTTAAATCTTTATCCTTAATTAAACTCTATCTTCCTAACTAGTAATACGATGATTTGCAAAGACATAATTCCTTTGTTTAATTAAATCATTTCTATTAACTAACTACGTTATATATATACTCTTCTTTTAAATTTAACAATTTTAACTATTCTTTTCTAACAATTATCCAAAAATAAATATAAATATATAAATTTACACTTATATATACATATACTCATATATATCGATATATTTATATATATTTATTCATATAATTTTTTCCTCATAAAGATGTCAATATAAAACACAAATATAATAACATAAATTGATTTGAACTAAAGAGTCCATATAAACAAGTTTCATATTCTCTCTATATATATATTTCACATAAATAATTGTATTTAACGGAATTCATTAAACATTCCTAGGTTTAAAACTAACTAACAAAATACTTATTTATAATACACCACACAAATTCATTTCCACCCAAATAAACAAAGGATAATAATTAATCAATTACATTTTATACACCAATTTCACTTAAGCTAATACAACAACTTACTTTTAACCATATATATATATATATATCCATTTAATGTATGACAAGAATTAGCACATAATAAAACATAGCATACTAAATGCTTACATTTTCAATGAAATAATACACATATATGTTTACAAACCATAGCAATGATCGAGATTTACACACATACATATGTGTGTGTGCATTTTAAAACAAATATAAAATTAAAGCTAAATGAAACCCCCAAGCAAAGACTATATATATATGTGTGTGTAATAAATTCTTTAGAAAAAGAAACAAAACCACATGTGAACGCTAATACTTGAAAAATGAAGCTTGAAGGTGGTGATGGAGTTGAGTCAATCTCCTAAATAAATTAAAGATGAGTTTCTAAAAAATTTTGATAACAAACAAAACAGGTGGCAAATTCCTAAATTCTTTTCCTCCCCCTGTCAATTCACTTTTCACGTTTTACCACCTGGAGGGTAATCTTTACATTTAGTAAAATTAGAAACCTAACTCCACTACTAAATTTAATGAATCATATTGCTACCAAAATAAGTTTCACCCTTTATTTTAATATTTTACCCGTTAACAATATGTCATATTTTTTAAAAAAAAATTAAATAAATCTCTACGGTTATGTAAATCTTTTACTTTTTTTTTTTTTAATTTTATCATTTCAAACATAATACTTTATTAAATACCTCTCATTAAAATACTTTAAATTTAAGATAAACTTTATTAATAAGTGGATTATTAATCCACTATATTAAATTTAAAAATAAACATTATTTATAAATACCAATTTGTTTTTTATTTACTTTTTTCATCTTTAATAAAATAATAGTATAAGCTAATAAATCCTTATCCCCTTCGAAATTAATTTAATAATTAATTACTAAAATTCTCTTAATAATTTAATAATTTAATTTATTAGTTTAATTTCTTTTTAAGTTTGTTTGCACAAACACGATAATATATATATTTAAATATTTCATTTAAACAATAAATCTTAATTTATTATAATTAAATAAATACTTCCATAATGTTTAATTTAATTTGATTCTTTGATTTAATAAAGGCTTTTATCTTCATTAGTCAAAGCCTACAATTTGACAATTTAAATTTAATAAAATAATCGAACAAAACAAAATTCACGAGCATGACTCAATGATCGAACAGTGAAACAATACCAATCAAAACCCGACTTTACAAGCAAGTCAGAAGCAACCCAAAGACAACATAGATGGAGGGGCACTACACTAGTAAAAACAAAACCATACTCAACAATCCTATCATTAACAAAGAAACAATTCATCACTTTTTAGCAGTAATTATAAGCTCCCAATTATCCCCAATGTCAGAGATAAATTGCTTACAATTAGTATTCTCATCAGCATCAACTTGGTTTTCTTCCATTTGTTTCCCTTGGCACTTGAGCTACTTCCTTATCTTCAATTGGCCAAAAATAATACCAATAATTTTGCTGTTCATAAGGCCATCAAAAAATTTCATCAGGGGTACAAAGAGCCTTCTCCATTTCCTCCATTTTAACCTACATGAGAATCATTTTTATTCAAATCACCATTAGAGGCAACATTAAAATCTTCCTTTGAGGGAACAAAGAGGTTCATATCCACATCACCATTATCCATCCTATCACTCAACTCTGAGGCCTCAACACCTTCCACTTTAACCTCTTTCTCCATCACATTTCCCCCTCCTCATCTTCTTGGTTAGTAAATCATCCCATTCATTCTCCCCACTTTCCTCTTCATTCATAGGTTCATATTCTTTGTTAGGGGATAATTCTTCCTCACTAACAAGAGCAACACACTTCCCTTT